>PVIU01000219.1:0-388681 GCA_004026605.1 Ondatra zibethicus
CTGTAATTCTTGCTTGATAACTGTTTTGTTATATGTAACTTTACTATGTTAAAATGAAAGCCTTTCTTTTTTGTTTAAATAGAAAAAGGGGAAATGGTGTAGGAGGGTCCTTCTGTATTTGGGTTGCTTTTATTGGTTAATAAAGAATCTGCCTTGGCCTTCTGATAGGGCAGGACTTAGATAGACAGGATAAAGAGAACAGAATTCTGGGAAGGGGACAGAGTTAGAGAGAGCCGCCGCCATGAAGCTCCCAGGTCACACACGCTGAATCTTTCCCGGTAAGCCACGACTCGTGGTGACACACAGATTATTAGAAATGGGTTAAACAAATATGTGAGAGTTAGCCAATAAGAGGCTAGAGCTAATGGGCCAGGCAGTATTTAAATAAATACAGTTTCCGTGTAATTATTTCGGGTATAAGCTAGCCAGGCACATGGTGGAGGGAGCCAGGTGGCCGCTGGGACCAAAAGCAGGCCCGCGCGTCTCTTGCAACAATTTTAATTGAGTACATATGTGCACCCATGAGTGTAAGGGGCAGGTGGATAGAGAGAACATATGAATGCCTCAGAACATAGGCATGTGGATGCCAAAAGACTTTTGAACATCAATTCTTGCCTCTCACCATGATGAGGCAGGGTCTCTCTCTTTTCTGCCACTACCCAGCATGCCCCAGGCTAGGTGGCCCATAAGCTTCTGACCAACTCTCTGCTCTTCCCAGCTCTCCTTAGGGGTACTGGGAGAGACAGGCGCACTAGTGCACCCTGCTTTTATGTGGATCTCGGGGGTCAAATTCAGGTCAACAAGCTTGAGTAGCAAATGCTTTTGCTCACTGAGCCAATACCCCTATTCTCTGCCTTCTTTAAGATAGTATATCTCACTGAACCTGAAGCTAACTAGGCTAGTTGGCCACCAGTGACCCTTCTGTCATTGCCTTTCAGGGTTACTATGACAGGCACAGGCCACAGGTAGGTTGGTTGGTTTTTATGTGAATGCTGTGCATCCAAACTTCGATTCTCATACAAATGGACTTAACTTCTTTCGCCAGCCCTTAGTAGCCAATTCTTAAAATCTCCACACCATATAGATATATGTGTATGTCTAATCTATCTGTCAAAATTATATGTGCATTTATGCATCACACATACGTGCATATGTATGATATCCACATGGCACACATACGGAGTCACAGAAAGCATTTTAGTATCTGCTGAACTGTTAAGTCCATGCTACACCCCGATTCTTTGAAGCAGTTGTTTTCCATGGTGTTACATTGTCCTCTCTTGTCCAGATAAGAAAAAAAAAAAGAAAAGAAAAACATAAAGAAACCCTTCCTGAGGGAGAACCGGATCTCTGCTTCAATTGCTAATCTGTATATATCTAAATGAAGGGGCGCTTTTCTGACCTGGGTCCTCAGCCCGTGGTTTTGTTAACTAGTTTAAGGCCTCTCACATCAAGAAAGAAATGTTGTGACCCCGAGCTGTCTTGTATCTCACTGCAATTCAAATCCAATCAGTTGTCTCCATGCTTGAGGCTGGGATGCGTGCAGGCATTTTGATATTTATAGAGGAGTTGAAGTATTGGTTAATAATATTACTCCTTTTTTCTTCTCAAGACTTTGCTTCACAGCTACATATCACAAAGGGCAGTGGAGAGGGGAATACTCGTTCACCCCACTTTTTTATAAATATGCTAATGACCCCAGAGAAGTGTTAATGTGGGTCATTGTTTGATCAGAATAGCAATGAACTGTTGGGCTGCGTGGCACCATTTAGAGAGAAAACATCTTCAAACCTGGCCTGAAAGACTCATTTTTAGAGGTTAATGAGGGGGTGACTGGTCCTTGTGTATTGTGTCTAATAGCTCTTCTTTTAGGGGGAAAAAGAGTTTTATTCTCATTGATATAACTTTTTTTTATTCTTCTTAAAACTTTTCTATAGTCGGTAAATGAATTCAGGGAACTATGACTAAAATAATAACACAAACACTAAAACCAGCCCAGGAGAGACTTCATGCAAGAGTTTGTCTTTCCCCAATATGGATATGAACAGCTCTTTTTTCCTCTAATCCCAGTTACACTAGACCCAGAACTATGTCACACTGTAGGTTTGCCACTAAGGGACACTCTGGCTGAAAAGGTTTAAGAAAAATGGTAATTACATTTCAGAATATTGTTCTATTCCGTGGAAATAAGGGTGGGTAGACAGATGACAGATAGATAGATAGATAGATAGATAGATAGATAGATAGATAGATAGATAGATAGATAGATGATTGATAGATAGATAGATAGATAGATAGATAGATAGATAGATAGATAGATAGATAGATAGATAGATGATGGATGGATAAATGATAAATAGACAAATGGTAGATAAGAGGTGACTTAATGGATAAATAGAAAATGATAAGTGATAGATATAAAGATGTATACATTCCATCTTCATTAGCTGCTGATAACACCATAGCAAAGACCCCAGCATTTTTTGCCTATGACTTCACCAGCTCTAAGGTCCTCATATAATTGGAGCACACCATATTGGTCTTTCTGTTGTTAGCTTCTTTCACTTAGCATGCTTTCAAGATTATGTCAGGATTTCAGTCTTTTTTAAAGTCTGAATTCCCTTGTGTGCATACACCGTATTTTGTTATCTGTCTAGACACCAAACAAAGGGCATTTGGATTCTTTCCACCTTTGGGATACAGTAAACAAAGCACAATGAATCAGTGCCCTTGTTAACATTTATTTTCCAATTTCATGTGTGTCTCTGTGTGACTGCCCCTTCAGTAATAACTGTTATAATTAACTGTGAAGCAGGGGGTTTGATCTGCATTTCCCTAATGATTCATAATATTGAGTGTCTTTCTGTGTAATTCATAGGCTTATCTTTTCTTTGGAAAAATGTCTATTCATGCACGTTTTTATGTTGCTGAGGTGTATGGGTTTTTATATAGTTTTCATACTCATCCTTGCTGTGGTGTTGTCTCCAAATGCTCACATTTAAAGCTTGGTCCTCAGTGTGATGGCCTTCTTAAGCTTTTGCACGGAGGTGGGACCTATTGGAAAGAGATGGGGTTATTCAGGGTGCTGCGCCAAAGGCGCTAATAGAATTCTTAGGGGACTTTGCTCCGGTCCTGAGAGCTGGAGCAGGCAAGTGTCGCTGTGTAGAGACCACTGGACTCTGCAGTTGTCCATGTGTGGCCATGAGCCTGCCATTCCTTCATCCACTCTTGCCATGAAGTTGTTTGTAGAACAGGGTTTGTGCCATGTTCTAGAACTCGACATATCAATGAAACAGACCTTTAGAAACTGTATTGAATAGTCTCTAGTATTTTGTTATGTAGCAAAATAAAAATGGCTAAAATAATCCCTCATTATTTTATGACTTCAGAATACTTTCTCCGGTGCCTTCCTTGTGGCTGACTATTGCTTACTTTGGTGACCGAATGTTTGAAATTTTGACAGATACAAATTCATCTATTTTTATTGCTGTAAGTTTCATGTTATAATCAAAACAATTATTTTAAACTCATTGCCCAGCCCAATATCATGAAGCTGTCCCTAGATGCTTTCTACTAAGAATTTTGAATTTTAGTTTTACTCCGTGATCGTCAATACGTTTTGAGCTCATTTCTGTGGCATATGATAAGGTAAGAATTTGGCTTTATTCTTTTTCATATGAATGTTTCTTTTTCCAGCACTAACTGTGCAGAATAGGAGTGTTGCTTTCCCCCGTGGGGTGGTCTTGCAGCTTGACCTCCGCATGTGTAAACTTGTAGCTATCCTGTCTATTTTGTTTCAGCCGTTCATCACTCTTTGTGCCAGTACCACACTGCTTTACTACAGCAGCATTGTACTGGAGTTTGGAACCGGAAGCAGAAGACTTCTGACTTTGTTCTTAGACGAGACTATTTTAGCTATTTGCGACGCCTCAGCGTTCATGTGAATATCACAATGGCTTTCCCATTTCTGAAAGAAGTCTCAGGGTTTTGGCAGCGCTCTCTTTGGCTCTGCCAATCACCTGGGCTAGCACAGACATTTTAACAGTGGTTTCCCAGCCGTGACCGTGGGATGCTCTTACACTGGGCTGTTTCTTGCAGTTCTCAGTGTTCACATGTCCTTGGTTGACCTCACTGTTAGGCATTTTATACTTTTGGTGCTGTCTTAAATGTTACTGTTTTACAGATTGTTTGTTCCTATGGTGTAGAAACCTGATGGATTATTTGTGTATGTTTTATATATTGAAACATTGATGAATTCATTGAGTAGTCCTGGTATTTCTTTTCTTCAATAAATGGAACTTTACTCCCATTAAGATTCTGCTGTCTGATTTGCCTGTCCTGTTTGGTTTTGGATGTCTGTTTTGTCTTTATCTGTGTAATTATTCTGGCTACCACCCAATGCTCCAATGGGAAGAACTAGAGGCTGGCATCTCTTCCTCCTTCCGGTCTTCCAGTGGTTCAGTTTAGAGTTGGCTGTTAGTCAGCCACTCTTCCTATTCACACCTGCAAATGCTGGGGTGGTTTCCATATATTCCTGCTTTGTGGAGTAAAATGAAAAAGACAAAGTTTCTTTCGTGCCTTTTCTTCTTCAGCTGAGAGCATGTCTCCTACCTTCCCCTTATTGGGGTGTTAGGATAATGTCGTATTATATTGATTAACTTTGATTTGCTAACCTTTTTAAAATGTTTGTTAATGAGGCTGGAGAGACAGCTGTCCCCAGCACCTGTGTCAGCAACTCTCAGCTAAAGCACGAACCAATCCCACACCAGTTTGGAGTTATTATTAAAAGGGTTATTTATTTGAGGGGAAAAAACTTACAGAACACCGTCCTAGAGAACAGCCCTCTTCCAGGAAAGGAGTCTACCCAAACCTGAGTCCGAGTCTGAAGCAAGAGAGCCAGAGGAGGATTGCAGCTACTTTTTAAAGAGAAAGAGACCACACCCCAGTAGGCTGGTATCTCAGAGGCTACTGGCTGAAGGAGTGGAAGGAGCTCCCGCAGCACTCAGCTACCTCTAACTCCAGCTTCAGGAGTACCCAACATCATCTTCTGGTCTCCACATGCACCGATGCTAACATGCCACTGCCCCCCACACACACATACTCATAATTTTAAAAAGGCTTTAATCTTTTTGAACTGTATTGTTATTGTGTGTGTGCCATGGCATGGTGCATTTGTGGAAGTCAGAAGACAGGTTGTAGGAGTAGACTCTCTCCTTCCACTGAGGGGTCCAGGTACTGAACTCAGGCCATCAGCCCTGTGCTGCGGCAGAATTTCATCCACGGCACCATGTTGTCTTATCGACTAATTTTCCATTCTCAGAATCAATTCTACTTTGTCCGTGAAGTGTTGTTCTTTTAATGTGATTTTAAATTTAGTTCTATGATATTTTTCTTTTCTAGGTTTTTTTTTCAGAGTCAGTGTTCCTAAGGGCTGGCCATCCACAGTTCTCTTTTATTCCAGCATCTTCATCTAGTTTTAATTCGGGGTATTGTATAACAAACAGTTAAGTTAGCAGTCATTTCCCATTCTTCAGTCTTTCTGGAAGAAGTCATTGGTGATAATTTTTTTAAGGATAAGTAGAATTCACCAAGGAAATCATTTGTCCACTGTGTTTATTATGAGGAATTACTTGGTAAATCATATAATCTTATTATGAATTACTGAGTCCCTTCCAATTTTCTATATTTTTTTATTCAGTCTTGTTAAAATTGTATTTCTACCAATTTGTTGTTGTTGTCTAGTAGCATAGTCTCTTGAGCAATGAATATGAACAAGAAAGACCTGGAGGATAGCTGCAATAAATTCTTGTCTTATTTTCCTACTCTTCATGAATCTAAACACAGGCAGATACTATCCGATGGTTTTCCTATCAATTCATCTTGCTTCTACACTGTAGGTCTCATGAGAAGATGAACTAATTCACAGAGCGGGGAACGGGACATCCAAGATGGTGCATGAGCTCCCTCAGTTCTCATTGAACTTGGGCCTTTCCTTATTAAAGCTTGGTGACTCATTGCTTACATGATACAACCTCTGGACAGTTTTAAAATCATCCGACTGCTTGGCATGGCCACTGTTTGCTTACACCTTGAAAACATGGTCAAGGAATAAGGTGCATGGGAGGAGAAATGTCCAAGAAGGGCAATACAGAAAATGGGAACTGCTGAAGGCGCACGAGGAAGAGGAGAGACGGTCAAGGGAGAAGAAGGAACTCAAGATTCAGGGAGCAAGAAGGAAATCAGCCAGATCTGGGTCATGGGAAGAAAAGAGCAGCTGAAGTCTATGTTCTAGATTCCCCTCAGCCATTTCTGAGATGTCACCAAGATAAACAGTCTTATAAATTCCCTCTTTAAGGACCCTCTATACCAAAATAAATCTACCAGAAAAGAAAAACAAAGTGACATAAAGCAGTAACAACAAACTTGATATTTGGAATTTTTAAATTTTTGGTCTAGAGACATCAAGTCAAGGACTAAGGTATTTTTATTTAATTTTTTTAGATATTAACTTTATTATCAGAATCTCACATGCTGACATTGTGCATGTATGAACTCTAGGGAAATTTATTATCCCTCATAACCCTGCAAATTATGAATGTGCTTAGCTAAATGTAATATTTTACTTCCTCTTGTTTAATTATCTTCCCATTTTAAGCGTTTTGTTTGGTTAAGTAAATATATCCTTATTAAGAAATAATTTTCCCATTAGGGAAAACTCTTCAAGACATTGGCACCAGCAAGGACTTCTGAGCATCTAGTCACTTAGGAAAATGTGACAATTGACAAATGAGATTTCAAGAACTGAACAAGCTTCCACACAACAAAGGAAACAGTTGAGGAAAATTATCCTGCAAAATGGGAGAATTCATCACCAGCTATGGATTCAACAAGGGATTGATATCTAGCCCAGCTCGGGGTTCTCAGGCTTTCTACTACTGCAGCCCTTTAATGCAGTCTCTCCTCTTCTGGTGATCCCTCACCATAAAACGATTTTGTTGCTACTCCATAACTGTAATTTTGCTACTGTTATGAGTCATAGTATAAATATCTGATATGTGAACCCCGTGGGAGTTGCGACTCAGAGGTTGAAAACTACTGACCTAGAATAGACAACTCAAAAAGTAAGAAATCGAAACACATCATAAATGAGTAAATGATTCACAATAAAGTTTCCAATAAATAGGACAAAAGAAATTCCAACTTCACTAGCCACCAGAGAGATGCAAATTAAAACAACATTGAGATTCTCTTGGACAAAGGGGAAGCATTCTGTACTGATGGTGAGAATAAAAACAAGAGGGTCACAATGGAAGTCAATATGGAGGTTCCTCCAAAAGCTGAAGACAGATCTTCCACATTACCCAGCTATAACACTTCTGGGTATTTACCCAGAGGGCTTCACGGACGGACATCACAGCAGTCTTTACTGCAGCGCTGCCCATGGGAGCTGAGTTACGGGATAGCCTGAGTGTCAGCAACAGGGGAAACGTCATACATACACGACAGATTTTTTTTTCAGTCATAAAAAATATCAAAGCCATGTTTGAAGGAAAATGGGTGAGACTGGAGATAATTTTATGGAGATAATCCATCTCAGGAAAATAACACAATATGTTTTTTCTCCTCTGTGGTTCTTGGATTGGATACAGATATTTTAAATCATAGATATGCAAATATGACTGGAAAGCCAATGCCGGTCTGCCCTGGCAGGTGCATCTAACCTGCAGTTAATGAACTGCAGAGCTATGGATGCTTATGAACATGGCCCAGACAAAGTCATGCCTGGTAGGGTAAGCAAGGGACTAACAGGAAGGGCACAGCCCTCTGAGCTGGCATACATGGGTGTAAGCAAACACACCCCATACTCCTTCTTTAATGCAAAAGTTTGGGGAATGTGCTTTTCTGCAACCCCAGTAGAGCAGTGTTCTCCCAGCATTCTGTCAGTCATTTTCCTTGTAGAAGCGATTGCACTAAAACTTAGCCATGAGTTAGTGCACATTTTAACTCATGCAATGACTGTTATTGTCCTAATCTGACAGAAGAGATATGCCGTCCAGATGAGCAGCACAATTGGATTTCCGTCGGCCTTGGTGATGCCTGCTGTGGCAGAATGCCATATGCCACCTCCGGGAGCCAGGTGTGTCGTGCCGGGAGGCTCCGCAATGGCGAAGAGCGGCAGTCCTGTGGAGGAGAGACGGTGAGCCAGGCTTGAAGAGAGTGTGGTGTACAGTCACCTCCCAGGTAAGGCCCCTTGCCTTACAGGACATGGAGAGTGGAGACACAGAGGGGAGGAGGGATTTGCACTGAAATAAATAATTAAAACCCGCATTAATTACTTCTTAATGAAATAATTAGGAATATACTGTGTAATGGTTAAAATCTCCTTTTGTTTTTAAGCATATCTAGTCCACATTATGGAGACACACCGCATTTCTTCTGGGGGGACTGGAAAAAATGGTTCAGTGGTTAAGAGCACTTGCTGCTCCTACAGAGAACCCAAGTTCAATTCCCAGCACCCATGATGTGGGACTGAAAACCTACCTGCAACTCCAGCACCAAGGGCTCAGATGCCCTCTTCTGACCTCCATGGGCTCTGCTGCTGCAGACAAATATCCACACACATACATAGACATAATTCTTTTGGAAAAATATATCTTAAAAAATCTTTAGGAATGTTACCAAAAAATACACTGAATCAAAACAAACTCCCACATAAATGTATTGTTCTGGGTGAAAGAATATTTTCTAATAAGGACTAACAAGAGGCAAAATAATTGAAATGAAATTGAGATGTGAATCTTCTACTTTTTATTCTCATATTCCTAGGAAACTAGTATTAATGTTAATAGCAAGCGCTACTACTGAATGAGTCCTTATTGCCAACAGTAGTGTTTGTTGTTATGCACATTACTGCCAAAATTAATCTTTACAACTATCCTTCACATTGATGATATTTTTATATTCCTGTCTCCTAGCTTAGGAAAGGTGCCGGGCTATCACTCAGGGGTGAAGGACTTACCAGTGTCTGTGAGGCTCTAGGCACCCCAAAACATTAACAATAATAAGCGGAATGGGAAAAATGAAATGCCTACTGGAGATTATGTAGGTGATCAAGTATAGCATTTGAGGGGCCTGAACTGGGAGGGAAGGGCCAGGAAAGAAACAAAATTGATATTTAAATTTTGATACTTAAAATGAATATTTATTTAGAAAATAAATTATAAATATAAAAGAAGTCCAGGAAAACACACTCATGTAATCTAATATGGCGTGTGTGTGTGTGTGTGCATTTGCATTTGTGTCTGTGTGTGTGCATTTGCACGTGTGGTGCTCCCATGTGTACTTGTGCAGAGGCCTGAGGAGGCCACCCTTGTCCGGCTCTGCCGGTCTCTGCCTTATGAACTTGAGAGAGCATCTGGCACTGAGCTTGGAATCGGGCTGGCAGCAGCCCCAGCGATCCACAGCGCTGGGGCTCCAGGTGTGTGTGCGGCCACACGCAAACCTTTACCTGAGTTCCAGGGGTTCAAACTCAGGTCCTCAAGCTGACATAGCAAGTGCTCTGACCCGCTTAGTCATCTCTCAGTCTCCAAGATGATTTATTCAAAGATCTAGATCCCATAATCCCTGGCATCCTTTGCTTGATTTGTACCCAGCGTTGATTGCCCATCCGGCGACCCTGGCACTTCTCATTGTCATTGCAGTTCCGTTTCCCCTCTCTCAAGGGTCATCATGATTTCCTTTGAAAATCACTTAAAGTTTAGAAACATGGTTTTAAGTTCTTCAGCTCATTATTATAATGCTACGTAAATAGATTGTTGTCATATCTGGGGGAACCTGTACCAAGGATCTCCTTGGGATCGCAGGGTAGTTCAGATTCGTCTCTGCAAGTGTTTGCTGTGGCTCGCCTTCCTATCTGTGGGGCTGACTGCATCAACTGTATTCAGTGTGTAGTGTCCAGCTAACCCAGCGGTTCTCATCCTTCCTAATGCTGTGACCCTTTCATACAGTTTCTCCATGTTGTGGTCACACACACCCCCCACACACACACACATACACACACCATAAAATCATTTTATTTCATTGCTGCCTCACAACTGTATTGTTGCTACTGTTATAAAATCATAATATAAATATCTAATATGCAGGATGTCTGATATGCGACCCCCACAAAGGGGTTGCAATCCACAGGTTGAGAACCAGCAGTCTACACTCTAGTTCTTTCCACTTGAGTCTGGTTATCTTCGGTGACATCCCTAGCCCATCTACACATCAGCAAGCCTTGGGCCATCATATTGCCGGCACACCGAGTATTGCTGGCACACCGAGTACTGCCGGCACACCGAGTACTGCCGGCACACCGAGTACTGCCGGCACACCGAGTACTGCCGGCACACCGAGTACTGCCGGCACACCGAGTACTGCCGGCACACCGAGTACTGCCGGCACACCGAGTACTGCCGGCACACTAATCCGAGCCCCAGTACAGACTTTAATTTCACTAATATTACTTCGGGAATGATCTGAAATTTTATTTCCCCACTTGATATTATCATAAGTTTAATTAATACAGATTTTCATGTTTTGCATGTGTATGCATCTGTGTCCTCATGCATAGGGCTGGCTGCACACAAATGCATGCATGTTGAAGCCAGAAGACAATCGTGAAAGCCATTCCTTCGATATAGTCCAACTTTTTTTTCCTGACACAGGGTCTCCTACTGGCATGGAGCTTTCTATAAAGGCTAGATTGATGGCCAGTGAGCCCTGGGATCTGCCTGCCGTTTCTTTTTCGATGCCACAAGGCTCAACATTTTTATGTGACTTCTGGGAATCAAACTCAGGACTCGTACTTACAAGGCAAACACTTTGCCAGCTGAAACATCTCTTCTGCCACCATTTTCTTCTTCCCCATGTTTGTTTCGTAAGTTTTTCCTTTATGTCTTTCCTTTGCCATACCTCTTAGTAGTCTATGAAATTTTACCCTTTGTTTCTCCCTCAGTTTTAGCACCCGTGCCCACTCCAGCCTTACTCCTTATTTGTGGGGTAACTGAAGCCCTGTAGGTTGTCCATGAGGGCAAAGCTATTCTCATAATAATGCTAAATTAATTTATACATTAAAGTTTTATTACACTTATGTGTTTATTGAGCTCCATGTGGAGGAGCATGGTGATGCATGTCATGGCTCAAGCGTGGAGGTCACAGGACAGCCTGTGGGAATCAGTTGTCTTCTTACACCATGTACGTCCCAAGCTTCAAAGTCAGGTGTCAGACTTGGGCACAGCACCATTAGCCATTGAGTCATCTCAGCAGTCCCATCCTCTGAGTGTCCTGTGGCGTTTCCCAGATGCTGTAGGGCGTGTGCTGGTGAGACAGAGAGAAGTTGGCAGGAGAATTCAGGTACTGTCGATAACACTAGACCTGAAACTGCCTTACAAATGAAAGAATGCCGTTCTTTTTTTTTCTCCGTAGCTTTGGTTCCTGTCCTGGAACTAGCTCTTGTAACCCAGGCTGGCCACAAACTCACAGAGATCTTCCTGCCTCCGCCTCCCGAGTGCTGGGATTAATGCCAGGCCAAGAATGCCGTTCTTTTTCACTGATTTGGTTTGTGGTTTTGCAAACGATGTTTCCGCCTCAGAAATGTATCTTTAGGTGTTATGAGTTTATTGGTATTTTAAATGGATTTGATTGTGGAATCGAACACATCCTCTGCTTTAACCCACATAAGCAAAGGTTGTTTTGTTTTGGCTTTTGTTTTTGTTTTATTTTTCTCAACACAGGACCTCATCCTGTAGCCCAGGGTGACCTTAAACTCCTGATCCTCCTGCCTCAGCCATCTAAGTGCTGGGAGTGCAAGTGTAGGACACTAGTCAGGTAGTTTTTTCTTTTCTTGATTAGCCATAGCTTTCCATTCAACAAACGAAAGTATCCAGGAAGTCACCCTTTGTGTGTGAAGGTGCTTAGGAGTTCATTTTCTCCCCCGAATCTGTATTATTTCTGGCTCATCCAAGAGAACTCTGTTAGCTGTGAAATGCTCTCCTTCTTGTTCTTCAGCGTTTCAGTTTTTACTAGTGCATCTTAATTGTGAAAGCTGATGCATTTCATTATGACTTTCTCATGCATGCGTGCAATGGACCTTGGCCGTTCTCCTCTGCAAGCCCCAGACCCTCTCTCTCTTCTCCAGCAGTCTAATGCATGCATAGCTTTCAAACTCAGTGGTCCTTGCATTAAGTGGACAAAAAAAGCGTGGATTGGACCCTGGTGTTAGAACCCTAAATGCTGAGTAAGCTCTTGAGAGAAGCAGCTTGACCTCGTGGAGAATGGATGCCAATGATGCCATCTTGGCCGTGCATCACATACACGGTGAAATAGAGGGAGACAGGTTTGAGCCGGCTCAGGATTGGGTTAGTGCTCCAGGAAGAGTGGATGTGATTGTCATAGCTCTGATTTACAAAGACTAATTAAATTTGAGTGGCAGAAAAGTACGAGGAAGGAACAAGATGACGGAGCACTGTTGCCAGAAGGGAAAGCCGTGGAAAGGCCACTGCCCTCTAGGATGGATTCTTAACTTTCTGGGGAATTCTTTCAAATTTAGAGATTCTCATTTTCAGTAGAAGTGCACTGAAAACACATATGCACATACGTGCAATGCACACATACACACACACACACACACAAAAGCAAGCATGCAAATTGTCTGCCATCTTTACACCCTTGAAGTCCACTGATAGACCCAGGTTTCAGAATCACCTCTTCTCCTTCAATATGATGATGGTAGCTAACCAGTCAAACGTTTCTTTTTCAAAAGGAATTACTTTTGTTATTTTGAATTATATGTATGTATGAGAGGGGTAGATGCACATGCTTGCAGTTGCCGGTGGAGACCATAAGAAGGCATCAGGTCCCCTAGAGGTGGAGCCCCAGAGAGCTGTGAGCCCTCTGACATGGGTGCTAAGCACCGAACTTGAGTCCTTTGCAAGAGCAGGACCTTAACTGCTGAGTCCTCTAAGTTTGGGTCCTCTCACCAGTGCACACTGAAGCTTTCCTGAGACTGTGACATTCTTCAAGTCCCAGGAAGCAAGAGTGACATGGTTCTGCAATGCCGTCTATGCCTCCATTATCTCTGGTAGCCACGGTGGAGGAGACAGAGGCACAGTACTTGTAAAACAAAGCAGAAAAATCTCTTTATTACTTTGACCTTCAGACACACTAACAACGGCCAGATTCTGAGCTCTCTCCCCCTCAGCTGTCTCTCCTTCTGGTCTCCCCAGCACTAACCAGTGCTCACAGACCTGATTCTCCACACCCTAGCCACTCTTGACACCCACCGGACAAGACTCAGATCTTATAACACTGCTCCAAAACCCAGCCTCTCCCACCGCCCGGCATTGTGAGCCTGCCACGACACCGGCCTGGCTCGTAAAACATCTCTTTATGTACTTTATTACTTAAACTCTTTTATTTGCCTGCAGGAGCCCCTTAACAAAATCACATTGAATTGACTTTCTCACACCAAATCAAATCTCCCTGGTCCCAGTTCAGTTGTCTTTGTCAATATGTATTTTATAAATGGAGTGAATTAACAGATGCTGGAGGAGCAGAAGTGCTAGGGTAGCGTTTATGTTTTTTAGTGCTCTCTCTGGGCGGATGAGCTGTGTGGGAGTGTTATACAGGTATCTTGGGAAGGAAGTCATTCCCGCCGATATGTATTCTTAACCATTTTCTCCCAATATATTTTAAATCTCCTTATTACACATTTTTCCCTTAGTGTTTTGCGTATATGGTTTTATCATGTACGCTGTTAATTTGGGCTTGGACTTGATGCATTCCTTAATGTTAAAAGACAAAATTAAAACCCTCTCTATCATTCAGAGAGGATAGAGATTTTCTGTTAGCCATGACCAAGTTCATTCCCTGCCTTTAGAATATGTTTTCATATATATATACATACATATATATGTATGTATATATATATGTATGTGTATATATATACATACACACACAGAGATATAATAAATCATGCTTACACAGTCTTTGATATGAAACACTCCTGAAATTGTTTCATGGCAAAATTCTGGGCTTACATGCACCCTAGACTCTGCCTTGAGAAAAACCAATGAAGATCTCCAAAAAAAATGAACATTTTTCACAGGATGGAATTTCCAAGTTTCTAAAAAAAAAAAAAAAAAAAAAAAAAGGTAACTACAGGATTCCATGGTGCAAGAGCTGACTGGAAGCGATTGCTCCAAAAAAATGTCTCCATACAACCCCAATGATCTTTTGGAAAATGTAGTAAGTGCGTGTTCTAAAATATAGTGGTTTGAGGAGCAGGCTTAACTGGCTTCCTTGGTTTTGTGATGGTGGCCATAGCGCCACCTACTGGTCATCACAAGCAAGAATGTCTTTTTTCTTATTTTTTTTTTTAAAGTGTTCTGCCCTAATTTTCTAAGTTTGTTCTGAGGGCTAATTGTAATCCATTTCTTCTCTCGTCTATGCCTGAAGTACAGAACCCCTTGTCCTAAAATATGACGGTCCCTAGTCAAGCCCAGAGTTCAGTATGAGTTTTCTTACCCCGGACTGATTTTCGCTACATTACGGGTTTTATCAGTTAGTAGAATATCACAGTCTACTTACAAAATATCAGACAGATGTATTGATAAATATGTCCTCACTAGTCCTGGATTTTAAAGAAATGCTGGCGCCATACTTGATTTCAAGCTTCTTGTAATTTATTTCACCACCATCTACAATAGGCTAGAAGCCGTCCACTGACTGTGTGTATACACGATGTGAAAGACTGTGTATGCAGGCGGACCTGGAATAGAGACATGTACTCATGCGCACCTTGGTACTATCTGTGTCTTGTTCAAAGACACGCTCCATATTCACACAAATATAATGATGGACCAAGCCATCAATAATAGATGACCTGTTTGGTTTTTCTTTGGGCTTGTTTAAAATTGTGACTTCTGTGTGTCGAGGTTCAAAAGTCAAGTCCTGTATGTGATAAATTAGGCAGGGGTCAAAGGTTGTTGCCATGCCTTTCGGAAGCCAGCCTGTCTCTGGATTTGCAGCTCATTCATGCTGAAGTGAGGCACCATGGGTAGTACCGCCAAGCCCCTCTCTGCAACATCTGCTCTCCCTAAGTGAGTTAGTGCACGTCAGACATCTTTATGTCAGAATATCACAGTGATGGATGCAGACTTCAGAAAATGCTGCATAAAAATCTGGTGTGCCGTTCTGGCCATTAAGTGAAATTACTATTTAAATTAATGGCACTGTCATGGTTTATCTGTGCAAAGAATGAACGCTGATTAGAGTATTAAGTAATTAGCAATTTATCACACTGGAACAAGGTTGATAATAATTAAAGAAGTAATGGTTTACCAAGGAAAAGGAAAGGGAGTCACTTCTTGTTATGTGAGTGAAACCTTGCCTGAAAATCTTCAATTCAGAAAAGCCAAGATGGAGCCCTTTGTCAAAAAAGCATCCTTTCTTTTCCTCCCCTTGTCTAAAAACAGTTCATTATCAAAATTTTAGTTGACCTGTCAAAAGTCCCTCAGAGCGATCAGATGACTGATTAGGGTTTCGAATTAGGTCAATGTCTGCATTTTGATTTCATACTTGAGCGTGGTGAAGCCATGCAGTAATTTGCGAGTGGAGGGGGAGACTGTACTCTCCTCCCTAAAAGACCAGTTTTCAGATTTTGACTGCTCTCTAAAATGGACACATGAATAGTTTTAAGAAAATTACAAGAGGAGAAAAATGACAGCCAAGAATCCAAGGGTGTGTTCAAATCCATGATCTGAAGGCAGCAGAAAAACAATGTCCAAACAATACCAAACTTAGGCGCATGGCGGTCACTTTTATTTTTGTGTGTACGAGAACACACATTTATAAGTAGACACTGGCATTTTGCATGAATATACCCGTCTTTATCCATATAATTAAGACTCAGTCTGCAGTGAGAACCTTGCTGTGCGAATCTTATGAGAGAGCATATGCCCTGGGAATGAAAATAAAGATTGTTAATATCGTAGTTTACCTTCAGTGACTTTGAAGACTTATCACACTTAGGTTAGCATGACACATCAGAACTGTAATGATCAGTATCTATGATTACTCAAGTATACAATTTTTAAATAGTGAGAATTTTTTTGAAGTTGAGCACTAGTATGATGGTTCTTCAGAGTCCTGACTGAATAACGTCTTCCTTTAAGGGATCCACCACACTGAGGTCTTCTGAATGATCATTTTTTTAAAGCTTTAAGAACTCTGGCCCATTAATTAGTGCTGCTCCTAATATGGACATTTGTACAGAACCATATTAAACAATTCAGGAACCCGGAACACTTGAAATTTGAATTTCTTTGCGTTATTGGTTGGGACTAATAATAAACAAACAGAACTCCAATTAAAATGAATCATTCATCAGGTGGCGCTGCTTTAGGGCCAGATGCAAATTCTATTAAGACAACATGGCAACATGCCATCTAGACACCTTGATTTCTAGCAAAATCCAACTCCAGAGCGTTGTTTATCTAACTGGCTCTTTTATATATAAATTGGTGTTGTTTTTTTCTATGGCAATACATGATAGACATTCGGTCAGTGGGAGAAGAGTCTGTTGGCCCTTCAGGCCTCGGCGTCTCTTCGGAGGGAGAATCGGTGATGTGCTCTTATGTTGGTGCCCCCAGCTTTACAACCATGTCAACTGATAGACCCAGAGCTGCGGGAGGCTCAGAAAATAGTGGCTGGCAGCCATGCTTGTTTTTCTGTGGTGGCAAACAGGCTTCGCTGGCTTGTTTGCGGCCGTCATGTGCAGTTTGTGGAGTACTTTACTCAGCTTGTTGAGAATTTTGTACAGGGGGTCCTGGTCACGTTCACTCACCTCCCCGCCTTCTTCCAGATCCCCCCTACCCACCCAATTTTGTGTCCTTTTTTTTTTAATCTTTTTCAACCATCCCATCAAGGCCAATTTGTTCTTCCTAAATGTATTCTTAAATGTCTGGCCTTGCCCTAGAAAATGATCTTCTTACCAGGGACCGCTCTGTTAGAAAGCGTGCTCTCCCTCCTGCAGCAGCTAACAATTGCCTTTAGCTCCTCAGTACTGGAGAGACTTCCTGCCCAGCTCCCCACTCACTGCTGGGATCTGGGGTGACTCTGGCTTGCACCAGAGACTGTGTATGATATCATAACCGATAACCGCTGTGATTGGCTGGCCGGCTGTATTTAGAAGACGATGTTTCCTCGGAGTCATCCACAGCCTCCTGCGCTCTTTCTAAGCATCATTTCACAATGGTCACTGAGCCTTGTGAGAAGAGCTCGTGGTTTACATTCCATTTAGGGTTGAGCATGCCGTAGCCTCTGTATCTCTGCGTCTTGGCCAGTTGTAGTCACTGCATCATGCATCATCTCCCCTTCTGATGTAAGTTCGCAGAGGTGTGGTTGTTGGAGACTTTTGACTAGCTGTTTTTGCTGTCATGATCATCTTCTTAGGTACCACAGAATCCCAAGATGGCCTTACCGTCAACCTGAAATACCTTGGTTCTTCTGATTTTCTGCCTCCACCTCCCTGATGTTGGCATCACGAGGTGTGATGCCATCTGGTTTATACAGGACTGATTCGAGACCAAATATAGGCAAGCACTCTACCAACTGAGCAACAGTCCCGGCTTGGTTGTACATACCCAATCTAATTCTGAGAGAAAGGGAGTCTACGGCTGTCTCAGACTTCAGGAGAGGCAGATGCACACCCCAGACAAAGACGGGAAAGACGGGCAGCAGTTTATGCAGCTCTTGCTCAGGATCACTCATCTGAATGTCTCTACATTTCCACTCTGCCTGGCTCTCATCCCAGAGTGCCTGGGTGACCCAGCCTCCCTTGTGAATTTCTCCAGCTTTCTCTCTAGGATCTTTTAATCTAGCTAACCTACTTGAACAACACGCTGTTATCATCACAAAGGGGGCAGGAGGTTTTGACAGAAACCTTTTTTTTTTTTTTTTAATGGAGTGCGGGCAGAGTCTGGCCTAGCTGAATGATTTCCGAATGGTTCCTCTTGTGTGTTCCTTTCCTAATGAGTGCCTGGCGCTCTTGCTAAGAAGGACCCTCACGGCACATCTAAATCACCTTGGTGGAGAGATGCTACCTTCACTAGGGCTCCTTCACTGAAACGGCCCGAGTCTGACGCTTTTATACCAAGCTTTATGGCTGCCTCAGTTTTCTTCCCTCTTTTATTTGATATTCATATATAACATTTTATTGTTGCAGGAATGCTGTGTTGTGGGCAGGATTATGTGAAGATGTCAGATACCATATGCTGCTCAGCTTCCCATGGAGAGTCTAAAGCACACGTTAAAAAGAATGACCCGGTGCCAGTGAAACGCTGCGACACTGAACTTATTCCAGAGAGCCAGCGATGCTGTAATGGAGTTGGATATAGTCCTTTGAAATATGTTTGTCCTGACGAGATTTCGGCTGCAATGGTGATGAAGGTAATTGATAGAAAGCCTCTCAGAGGTGCTGCTTTGATGAAGAAAAGAGAAATACGTGGTTCATAACTATTTTTCTAAAATAGGAATATAAAACCTCACGTGTGCATTATTCATTGTTGCATTCTATCCATATTAATACCTGATGAGTTTGTCATGATTGATGCTGCAGCGATGAATTCTAAAGGAATGCCTAATGATTAGCTGTTCTCGGGGAAGCTATGCCCAGCACTTCAGATGAGTGGGTGACAGGAAGTGTGTGCTCCCAGACCGAGCGCTGTCCTCCCTGGCCCCTGTGCAATACAGCCCTGGGTGCTGCAGCTGCTGCCTGTGATGATTCAATTGTCAACCTCAGTGATTTAGAATTAGCTGGAATCACATCTCTGGGTGTGTCAATGAGGGATTTTCTGGAGGAAATGACTGAGGTGGAGCACTAACCCAAGGAGCACTAACCCAGGGGCAGGCAGTGTGGAGCGCTAACCCAGGGGCAGGCAGTGTGGAGCACTAACCCAGGAGTAGGCAATGTGGAGCGCTAACCCGGGGGTAGGCAGTGTGGAGCGCTAACCCAGGGGTAGGCAGTGTGGAGCGCTAACCCAGGGGTAGGCAGTGTGGAGCGCTAACCCGGGGGCAGGCAGAGAAAGTGAGCTCAGAACCAGCATTCATCTATCCTCACTTAAGACATGTCTGGGTTATCTTACTTTGGGAAAACGAACCTCTGCTTGAACTAACTATAATCCAGTCAGTCTAGCTGTGTTTGTAGCATTGGAGGTGAGGTCCACAGCCTTGCACATGCCAGACAGACAAGCACTCGCTAGATCAATGAGCTGCATCGCCAAATTTAAAATGATGTGTGGGTGTCATTTAGCCTGGAGCTCACCACCTCCCCTCTGGGGTTGCAGTTTTATGATTCGCTTGATATTTTACTGCTGCCCCTGCCTTAGTTCTCACATCTTGGTCGGTCCTGATCTTCTTAAATCCATCTTTTCATATTTCCTTCTAGCTGTTTCTTGTCCGCTGGTTAATTCGTCTTTTTTCACCACCTTGAGGTAATGCCTTCCATTTATCTTTCAACTTTTCTATTAATTAAAAAAAAAAAAGAAATGGAACCATTTTGTCTGAAGGACTTTTTGGTTTGGGTGGGGATGGTTATGTTTCTGAGGGCATTGGTTTGGTTGGGTTTTGTTGGTTTGCTTTATTTTTGAATGGCATTATTTGCTCCTTTAGCACAGATTTGACTCTTCTTGGTTTATTGTCGCTTGCCCTGGGCCTGCTAATCACTAATGTTTGTAACAGCCTCTCTCATCAGAGGCTGACTGGGGGCTTGCTGTGCTGATCATGGTCTGTCTGTCAGTGGGAAGCATAGCAGGGTCGTCAACTGGCAGGGAGACTCTTTGTCAGGGAGTCACGTGATCAGGATTGCCCTAGTCTCTCTCCTCCAGGTTGGCAGTGGGGTTTGCCTGGGTGCCAGCTGTGTAGAAATGGTAGGGACCCATGGGGTGCTGCTAGTGCATGCCATGCAGATTGACTCTTCCTTTCACCATTTCAAACCTGGCTCCTGGCTTTGTCATTCCACTGCACGCTCCCTGCCCCTCTCATCTGCACTACCACTTTTTCAGCTAGGCTCATTCAGGCATGCACTGCCAACTGCAGCCAATAGCAGCACACTTGCTGCTGACAGCCCCCTTAGGGCCATGGAGCCATCCAGGGACACAGTTTCCTGTTGACGGAAGGTTTCTGTACCACCAGGTCCCACAGTCGTACAGTCCCAAAGAAATACACAGAGGTCTACATTAATCATAAACTGGTTAACCTATTAGCTCAGTCTTCTTGTTAATTAATTCTTACATCTTAATCCATAATTCTTGACTGTGTTAGCCACGTGGCTTGGTACCTTTCATCAACGAAGCATTCTCATCTGCGTCCTCTATGTCTGGGTGACGACTGGAGACTCACTCTTTCCTCTTCCCAAAATTCTCGTGTTCTCATTGTCCCGCCTCTACTTCCTGCCTGGCTACTGGCCAATCAGCACTTTATTAAACAAGTACAAGAAACAAATCTTTACAGGGTAAAACCAATGTCCCACAGCAGTTTCCTTTCTATTTCTCCATGCCATACCTGAGATCTCTACCTATATAACCTCTAGTTTCCTCCCTCCCTCTCCCTCCTTCTCTTCCTCCCTCTCCATCTTCCTCTCCTTCTTACTTACTCTGTTGTTTCTTTGTTGCTGTTTATCAATCCTGCTTAAACCACTAAGTCAACCATACATTTTAGAGTTTTACTGCTTAAATAGACTGTGCTAATATAAAAAACAAATGTTTGTGCAAGTGATAGCTCCATAGAATATGATTTTCAGCCTTATTGAGATATAATTGGCATGTGTGTGTGCGTGTGTATTAATGTGTGTGTGAGTGTGTATGTATGTGTGGTGAGTGTGAGTGTGTGTGTAGTGAATGTGTATGAGTGTGTGTGGTGAATGTGTGTGGTGAGTGTATATGAGTGTGTGTATGTGTAAGTGTGTGTGGTGAGTGTGAGTGTGTATGAGTGTGTGTGACTGTGTGTGTGAGTATATATGTGTAAGTATGTGTGTGTGAGTGTGTGTGTGTGAGAGAGAGAGAGAGTAGTATGTAGCTTGAACTATATGTATAAATTAGATAATGCTCACCAAACCATTTAATATATGAATAACTCCACAAAAATACCAGTTTCTGTTTTTAAATTGTTTTGAGTGAGGGGTATGGTAAAAATGATTCTATCTTTTTAGAAATTTTCATACTATATCCAGAATTAGCCAGGCAACTCCTCTCCAAGCAGCTCACTTCCTGGTACTTCACAGTGGACTCAGAAAGTGAAGACATTTGTCTGGGTTGGTCCTTGGCTACCAGGTACCGTTCCGCTGCCTTTGTTCCAGTTCCCTGTGTAGACCCAATTACAGGGCCTCTGCTGACACACAGGCTGAGAGGTCAGGGTCTTCCTGGAGAAAGTGGCTCCGCCCAGCACAGGCACCAGGCATGACTTTCCACCTCGGACAAGTACTTGAAATGCCTGTGTGTTCCTTCCCTGCCAACATCCATTGTCTTACTGTCGTTTGGATAGGTTTCCAAAAACAGATAAACACGCGTTCATTTTCTCTTTCTTAAATGGAATTCTCACCATGTTTTTCTGAAGAAACGGTATTTTGATAAACTTGGAGAGAATTTAACCTTTCAGGAAAGAGAGAAGAAAAATGATCAAATTTTAATATGAAAACCATTTAAAACCCATTTATTACTCATGTATAGAAATGTAATGTGGTTCTGTGTCTTATGTGATTATTACCTTCTCTACAGCGCCCCAAATTTAAAATGATTGAGCACTTAATTTCCTCAGATTGGGGCACTCACAGAAGGCATGAAACATCTAGAGGTGCCTCAGACAGAAGACTCAGATGTGAAAACAGTCACAGTGACAATATGCAGCACTTGGGTTCTCTAAACTTCTGTGTTGTGGGTCTAACTTGTCTTCTTTAAATTTTTATTACATTTATTTGTTTATTTGTGTCTTGGGGTCAAGGCTACCTTTGAGCTGTGGAGAATCTAAGGGGATGTGTAGAAGAGAGTCCATCGTTGTGGAGAATCTAAGGGGATGTGTAGAAGAGAGTCCATCGTTGTGGAGAATCTAAGGGGATGTGTAGAAGAGAGTCCATCGTTGTGGAGAATCTAAGGGGATGTGTAGAAGACAGAGTCCATCATTGTGGAGATGGTTCTCTCCTTCCGCCACAGAGGACCCAGGCGTTGGACTCAGGTCTTAGCTTGGCATTAAGGGCCTTTATGCACTGAGCCTTCTTACTGGCCCCAGTGCCAACTTTTCTTATAGCTTAGAAGTTTGGATTCTCAGAAACCTCATCCTACATTTCCTCCAGAATAACATATGAAAATGTCAGAGTTCACACAAAGGCTACAGCTCCTATTTGTCATGCATCCTCTGAGCTTGGGCACTTTGGGTGTGAGGTCATTTGATTCACAGACAAGACCATCCTTGTGAATTTACTTTACATTTCATGCACTTGTACAGATGAGGCTTTGAAAGTTCCCAGAGCTAGGAAGACAGAAATCTGACATGTAATCCAGGCCTATGGCCTTTCAGCACCTCTGCCCTTTCTGGCATGCAAGACACTTTCTTCCATGTGTTTTAAGATGTTCATTTATCACAAGAGTAAAGCATTTCATTCAAATGGTACAAAAATGCATTCTACATGGTTAAGGGAAGTTCACAAACTTTCCTGTCCCTTTCCCAACAGGAACCCAGAGTTACGGGTAGCTGTCTGCCCAGCATCCGTGGACAGACACTGGAAGTTGTAACATCCATGGAAGTTACACTGTGGGCAGTGTAACTTCACTGCCACCTCCTATATCTGCCCTGTGGCAAGAGGACCTCTCAATCCCGTGTGGAAGGTAGCAAGAGATGGACTGTGTTCTTCAGCAGAGGAAATGGTTCTCCCAGGACATGGAAGCACACTCTCTTTCGTAGGTAATGTATGCTGAACCCACTGCCAGTGGCTGGGTGGGCTGAGTGGGAGGCTACTGCTAGCACAGACTCCATCTCTCTGGCAATGTCCCTCATGTCCATCAACCTTGTCCTACTTTTAGGCCAACTCACTGCACAGTAATCAATGGCATAATCTGAATGCATTCAAAGACAGTTATTTAAATTTTTAAGTCTATCTCTCAAAAGGGTGTATACTATTTTAAATTAAGTCGAAAGAGAATAAAACCAGGAAGTAAATAAACCATGTGTGCCTCTCTGGTATATTCCATGGATTGACTATTAATTTCCGTTCTCAATGTTATATATGTTAACTTCTAGTAATGGCTGGTGAGGCCTGAGAGCATGACTCTGAGAAAGGGGATCACTGCAGGGTGGGACTGTCCCCAGGATGGCCAATCATCCTCAGAACAACCGTCACAGCCACTGAGATATTAAGATCTATGCACCCCTTTGCACTTCTGGGTTAGTCTATAGTCGGGGTACTTAGCACTGCCTGAGCCGGATAAGAAGCTCTGTAGAGTGGAAGGTTATTTCTAAACACCTCTGCTCCTTATAGTTCTTACAGAATGTGATTGCTCCTGAGCACACGGGTGTATTGCTGCATGTAGAGCCGGAGAGAGTTCGTTTAAGTTACATAATTCATATGCACTCTAGAAAAATAAACAAAGCAATGCTATATTCAGCACCTAAGTTGCATAATTCGTATACACTCTAGAAAAATAAACAAAGCAATGCTATATTCAGCACAAACCATCACTGTGCCCCACTTAACCACAGGCAGTGAGCATGCCAAATTCCAGCAATGGAATGTTCCAGGTGAGGCAGGAAAGCTCCCAGATGGAGGGAGGAGCAGAGATCAAGTCTGCTGACCAGAATGCACTCCAGTGCTGTACTAGGTAGCTCAGCTCTCCCTGCTTACTCCCAAGGCCATCATCTAGTGAGGTCATAGGATGTGATGGAATGGGGGTCACATCTGGAAAGGGGCTTGCTGTGGGAAGCAGACCAATCCACACCTGACATCTGCTGAAAGATGAGATCTGGAAGCTTCCATATGGGCAAGGAGCTTCCTTCTGGGTACTTGGCCCCTCCTTCAACTGTTGGTTCCCCTTCTATAGCCCTTCATCATTCTGCTCAAAGCCAAGATCATAGTATTTGGTTTAGGCCTCCCAGGTCAGCCATGAGCCCCTTCTATTCCTGCGGAATCTAACTTACAAAAACCACGCCCTCTATTGCATGGCACTTGCTTTGGACAGTCATTCCATTTGTCCCACTAGGCTGAAATGTTCTTTAAAATGTCTTTGCTTCTGTTTGTTGAGATTTAGTACACTGCTCATAAACAAAAATTACTTAATAAATAACATTAGGAAAGGCTTCAAGACAGACCACAGTTTGCCCTGCCTTCCGGCCTCCTGCTGTCAGTTAAATATCACAGTAGCGGACCCTTATTCTTAAATGGCTGGGTTTCTATTCCATAGAGTTGCCAGCTTTTATCTGTCACCTGCAATCAAGTCGAGATTTTGAAGGGCTCTCAGAACATCCTTGCAGGAGCCTTCTTCCGAAATGAATAGATGCGCTACTGATGGAACATTGGAAGGGCTTTTAAAACCTAGACTCCCAGTTGCTTTGCCTACTGGAAAAATGCTATAAATTTAACATGAGAAACAAGCTTCCTTGTCTGTGGCAGCGCTGGGGTAGAACCCAGCAGCTTACACAGCCTTGACGAGAACTCTCCCATTGAGGTACGTCCCCAGCCCACTTCTCGTGTGTTTGTTGAGTCTCACTAAATTGCCAAGACTGGTCTTGAACTTGCTGTGAGTCTCCTGATTCACCCATCGCCTTTACTGGTTTGTGAAATTGTTAAACACACTCTGATGAGTGCCCTTGCTGTTCCCTGTATGCATTTAAGGCTCATCTAGGATTGGAGAACTTGCCAGGAGTTCCATCCCTCCCCTGGTAGCCGCTGGTTGTAATAATTGATAAGGTTTATAGTGATAAAACTACAAAATAGCCTTGGCATACTTGCCTCATCTAGAAATAAAGGGGCGCACGAACTTTGGAGACACTCAATTTAACCTTACATTAGTCTTCTTTTCAATCGTTTCTTTTGTATACGTATACCTGTACATTAGTGCACGTGTGTGTGTGTACATCTGTAAGCCAGAGGGCCATGTTGTTTGTTTTTGTCTATTATCCAACCTACTTTCTGAGATAAGAGCTCTCATTGGCTGAGCACTCTGGGATCTGCCTGTCTCCACCCCACCTGCAGTGCTGGGGTTACAACTCTGCTAAGCCTACCATTTCCCATGCATTCTGGGTATGGAGCCAGGTCCTATGCTTCTACAGCAAGCACTTTACCCTCAGAGCCTTCACTCTGGCCTCTCAGTTGTTTCTTTATAAACATTGCCCTCTTCAGAAATGAAGAGGTCCTGGGTGTGAGACTCCCATCTCCACATCTAGGGATTTATAAAATGGAGAAATTAGATTTTTGTTTATTCACAAAGGGGTAAGAGCATGAAGCATTTGTTTTAAATGTTTAGAGATCTTGATTTTCAGGGGTTGGAGGCATGGCTCCTAGGTTAAGAGTCTGTACTGCCCCTGTAAAGAACCAGAATGTGATTCCTAATACCCATGTGGGAGGCTCACAACTGCCTAGAACTCCAGATCCATGGCATCTAGTGTCATCATCTGACCTCTGCAGGCATCAGCACACATGCACACACACCCAGAGAGAGCCAGAGAGAGAGAAAGAGAAAGATAGACAGAGACAGAGACATAGAGACAGAGAAACAGAAATAAAAATTAAACTTAAAAACGACTTTTACTTTAATTTTTAGTGATGGTGCAGTAGTGGCACACACTTTTAATCCCAGCACTCGGGAGGCAGAGGCAGGTGCATCTCTGTGTGTTTGAGGCCAGCCTGGTCTACAGAGTGAGTTCCAGGACAGCCAGAGATAGTACACAGAGAAACCCTCTCTCTGAAAAAAAAAAAAGAGTAAACCCCCAGAGTCTGCCTTTTGTCTTTGCAGATGTAGACCTTGAGGCCAGTACTGTGTATGAATACAGGGTTTCTGCATGGAACAGCTACGGGCGAGGATTCAGCCAGTCTATTAGAGCCAGCACAAAAGAAGATGAACCTCAAGGAGTCAGGGCCCCTTCATGGGCCAGGATGGGCAACTGGAAGACGCAATTTTCTTAAACTGGAAGAAGCCCATACAGTCAAATGGTATTAAACTACTTCAAAATAAGAACTACCTAACTTTGTAAATTTCTAAAATATAGAAACGAATGTGTTATGTATTGGCATGTATCTATTCAGTGGAAGTATTTTCAGATGAAAGGAAGCCCCCTTGTATCAGCTCATCGCTCATCTTTTTAAGCCAAAATAATTAATAATTCTAATAATAATCATTCAAAATTCCCAAATCCTCACATATACCAGAGCTACTTTTAAATAAGCAGAATATAACTGAAGACAAAATTGTTCTGTTGCAAAAAGTAATTCTTTTTAATCCTGAACAGAGATAAACATACAACTCAGTCCTGAATTCATCTTCCCCAGGTAATCAAATTGAGAACCACTTACTTGAGCATAGAAAAGCGTTGTATTTTAAGGTGCTATTATACCTCATTTCTTTAAAACATTTTATGGCAGGGCTGGTGAGATAGCTGGGCAGTTAGAAAACCTGTTCCACCAAGCCTGACCTCCTGAGTTCAGCCCCTGGGACCTGTGTGGTGGAAGGAGAGAACTGTCTCCACAAAGCTCTCCTCTGTCCTCCGCACACATGTATGAGCATAGATAAATAAATGTAATTGAGAAGTTCGATGACATACATGTTGTTTGAAAATAGTTAGCATGGCATGCCACACAGCTTGCGTTTTTCAACCTTCCAGGCCCTGTTGTTCACTACATTCTTCTTCTAGATAGAAGGGAGCAATTTCGAGGACCATCGCTGAGTTTCACCAACACAGAGGGGATCCAGTCACTCCGGTAATATTCATACCAGCTGAAAGCTTGTACCAGCTGAAGGCTTGCACCAGTCAGTAGCAAGGGGAGAGGAACTCACCTAACTGTGGGAAGAAGGATCCAGCTTGAGGGCTCTGTGATCAACCTGGGCATGACTTTTTCAAGGCCAGCAAACCGTGTCTCCCTCAAAGTGGCACTGAGAAGAGTGTGAGTCTCCTTCATTGGCTGTTGATGCTGAACAGGGAGATTCCTGGCACAGAGATTTAACCACATATAGATGTTTTACTAGGAACAGCAAACTCTTCAGCCAATACCAGTGACTCTTTTCTACCCCTCTCTCATTCATTATTTCTGGATAGCTGTTGTGGTTTGCCATGATACTTCCCCCAATCAGTCTCACCATGTGGTTTGGTATCAATGCAAGAAAACAGTCAGTGCTCAATAAATGCTAATATCATGACTAGGTCTTTCAACTCTAAGCATATGGAGTTCATCTATCACCGAAAGAAAACTGAGGGGAAAAAAGAACCATTCTGATTTTGAATGAAACCAAAAGCTAGCATTGAATGGTAGTGGCACCTTTTTGTGCCACACTGGCACAGGAATAAATGCCCTCCTTTCTCAGGCAAAGGAGTGTATTACCACATTCCCAGGACCAGAGGAGTCCCCATGATACAGGTTATCCTGAGGCTGCCTCTCATGTTCTATTGCTTTTACACAAGCCTGGGTACCTTCCTGGTTTTTAACATCATGTCCCACTCCCTGGGCAGCCATCCAGTCTTATACTTCTCAGATTCCAGAACACTGAAACAAAAATAGACAACTCTTCTCTTCGGATGTTTCTTGGTCAAAGGTACTCTGCTACCATGGCAGAAAATGGAACATTTCAGGAATGGTCTACAAAGCTGTAAAATGTCCAGAATTATCATCATGTAGGTGATAACTTGCACCTAAATATCATGCCATCAAAGTTTGCCCACACTTAAAAACCAGAAATCGATGAGCCTGCCATGCAAACTAGTGATCTCAATAGTTGAGCAGATGTCTTGGTAACGAATAATAATACATTAAGATTGAGGTCAGCCTGAGCTCCAAAATAGTATCTTTAATAAAAGATAAGTAAATAGAAAGATATAGTTATGACAGAATGCAGGTAATAGAATCTGCAGAATTTGCTATCAGCCTGTGTAGAATATGCAGCTGTGTCCAGCCTGCAGCCCCTGCTCATAGCCACCCCTAGGGTTGCTATGACTGTGCCCCAACACTAAAATAGAAGTTACTTAAAGCGTTATGAATTTTCTGGCATGTTTTTTTCAACTTGATTCTGTGTTAAGCATAAGCTTTGTAGATGACAGTGTCGCAGTACAATGTCAAAAGGCTGTACACCCAGAAAAGAAGAAAGTAAGGCGTTGTGTGTATTTTAAGGTATGTGGCTCCAGCTGTTTGTAGATGGTGTTGCTGTGGTGCAAGCAGAAACAAAAATGCTAAAATGATGGGATTATCTCCAAGTTTCTCCAAAGTGTTTAAAGAGCAGGGTGATGGCAACAGGTATCATTTGCCATTGTAAATGAAAAAAAAAAAAAAAAGTCTAGTTGGATGCCAGAGCAGGAGATGGGCTTGCTTGAAAAATCTATCTGAGAAATTAAAGCAATGGGTTTAGGTGGGATCATCGAGGACCCCAGAGAGAAACAGAAACAGAGCACCCCTGGTGATGAGTGATGGGGAAGAAAGAAAACCCCTCAAAGGAGGCCAAGAGGAAACAAAGAATTAAGGGGGAAATTAAGCAAGTGCCATTTCTCAGGAGCCGACTTCGCGGGAGACAGAACGACAGAATGGCTCTATTGCTATTCATCCGGTTCAAACTTCCCGACAGCGGGGTCTGCAGAAACCACACAGCACACAGAGCCCCGCTGATCTGAGCCCGCCACCGTGCTGCAGATGGCAGCTGATTGCCTAATCAAAAGTCACAGTCTGAACCATTCTTGAACAATTCTCTATTTTGTGAGTAACAGGGCCTGGGCCGACCAAATGCCAGACCAATTGGTTAAAACATGCAATCAGGTTTATCCTGTCGGAAAAAAAAAAAAGTCTTCCCAACAGTTTGTTTTCATCCAGAACCATACTGTGACATCCCTGACTCAGTAACTGGCTGATTTTTCTTCTCACTTCTTCTTTTGCCGGAGTATCCGTGTAGACGGTATACAGTTGTCTTGGGAAGGGGATCGGGAAGCCTGCCCATTATGCTGCTTAAAGCATGCTCTGTGCGGGCAACTTCAGACCTCGCTTTTGCTCCGTATTTACCGATGCTTCACGTTTCAAAATCAGGCTGTTAAAATGCAAAGACACTGATGGGCCATATGGAAGAGAGTTCTCCAGGCAGACAGTCTGCCAGGCGGGTTGTACTTGTTTAAACTGAGGGCCGCACTCTGCCTTCAAAATTGTTGTCGGACCTGTTGTGATAAATAGTAGTTGGAGACTTATGTAATGTATTCAAGGTCAGATTTCATTGTTTAAATAGGATGAAAGGGGAAGAATGGAAGGGGGGGCTCCTTCCCCCAGCCTCTGCTAATGATATGCCACGCCAGACGGCAGGGCTCTAAAACAGAAGCGACGTTTTCATTGATCAGGATTCCTAGTGGACAATGACAATAAATTGCTGTTTAATTTCCAGGCTCTCAGATAGTCGCTGAGGAATCCCTGAGAGTGTCTCACCACCAAACATCACAGCCCAGGGCCCAGAGACACTGCGCCTCAGCTGGAGTGTCCCTGAGAAAACGAAAGATGTCATTGAGGAGTACCAGCTCTGGCTGGATGGGCGAGGGCTCATCTCCGCTGACAGTGATGACAGCAGGGAGCACACTGTCACAGGTGACAAAACGGGAAATCTACGGGAGGAGGCTGTCATTGCCGTGGGGCTGGGGGGGCCCCCAGGGGTGTGTGTTTGATATATGAGGTCACTTCGAAAGGACACGTTCTCTTGACATATGGTCAGGTCCTACTTAAACCATGCTAATCGAAGAGCCCACACTGGCAGCAATAAGCCACGGCAGCAGAGAACTTCAGAAATCATTTATATTTGGCTTTGATATGCAGTGTGTGGAGGGAGGGCTTGTGTCGGTATTAACTTTTTTTTTCCCAAACAGTAGGATGTGTTCCCATTCCCCAGGGTTAGATTCACAGGTAATGGGGCTCGGACAGTCAAGTAAGGATTGAGAGGTGGAAGAAAAGCCATGTCCATGTCGGAGCTCCCAGTGAGCTCCAAGGCGAATAGGGAATTCTCGCTTGTTGACTGTTGGCTGCTTGGAACTCCTTGTCATGATTATTTCTGTTAATTGACAATGATTGTATTATTTTGGTTCTGTATAGCATTGCCATCATTATTACAATAGCACAGGATAGAAGCAGAGTGGTGGGTCAACCCTCATGGTGACCATAGAACACTTACCATGTGCAGCTTGGATATTTCTTTTGAAGAGAAAATGTATTTCTGACTTAGTCTTCTAACCATGTTGTTTAATCATGGGCTTCACAGCACCCAGTAGTTTAATCTTTTGTTTTTGTCTTTTTTTTTTTTCTTCCACCTCCATCACTAGCAAATTCAGGTTGCAGACAGGGACCTGACCAACCTGTTCAGTGCTGCATTGCTGATGCCTACACTCATCCTTAGCAGGCCAGCGGAAGGTAAGTGAATTTGGGGCAGATAGCTAATAGATACCAAACACTATCTAAACACCAGCCTGGACCTACTCAACCCCCATCTCAAACCCAAGAGGGCAGAGGTGACTCTTGAATCTGTTTTATTGAAAAAAGTACTTCTGGAGACAAAGTCATTTCATTCATTATTGGGTTCAGTGAGTTGCTCCAAACACACCTGGAAGTTGAGATTCTGAGACAATGGTTTGATAAAGTGCCACTATTTCTCCATTTCTTTCTAAGACTTCCCAAAGTGATGACCTCCTCCTGCTGGGCTCTGTGCCTTCGAAGAGTATTACTCACATAGATAACAAAACCTACAGGAAAGTAACTGAAATGTCTAGAAAGATATGCCTGGCTTTTCGGAAGTCAAAATAATGCTGCACAGGTGGAAAAGCAACTCCATGGTATTTTGTTCTTAAGTTCCATGACTTTCTGCCTTCTAAGCACGCACAGATTGGGAGGATGGCTGGTGTTTCTCCAACAGCTCATGAGTCCTAGGAAGATACTTAGTACATGCTTGTACACCCGGACATCTTACTCCACATCTGGAGATCATGAGCTAACCTCTAACCTGGTGATAACATGGATCGGGAATGCTTTTGTTCGTTCATAGGATCATACTGGTTTCTTATATCTTGTTTCACTCAAAGTAACACAAGCACAAGCAACTGATTGGTGGATGGCTTTATGTGGCAGAACCTGGCCTTTCTTCATGACTTTCCCGTCCTAAAAAGAAGAGTTACGTTCTGACTCTCACCACATGCTTGTGAAGAAAGTCTGTAGCCTTCATGCTTAAAAGAGGAAGAAAACTCACCCACACAAGGTGTGCACAGTATTCACTAGCTCCATCTGTAAGGGAGCCAGAAACCATCTCTCTCTCTCTCTTTCCTCTCTCTCTCTTTCCTCTCTCTCTCTCCTCTCTCTCTCTCTCTCTCTCTCTCTCTCTCTCTCTCTCTCTCTCTCTCTCTGTGTGTGTGTGTGTGTGTGTTCATGCACCTACTGCTACTCAGTGGTTATGGTCTTAATAATATATAAAAATTTTTCAAATGAGATTGTGAGGGCTGAGGAGATGGCTCAGAGGGTAAAATGTATGCCTGCCGTGCAAATGTTCACATTAAAGAGAAAGCAGCCAGTGTCTGAGGTGGCACACATATGTAATCCTAACACTGGGTTGGGGAGCAGCAGTGGAGGCATGAGGATTCCTGGAGCTCACTGGCCAGCCAATGTAGCCAAATCAGTCAGCACCAGGTTCAGTGAGAGATGCTGTCTCAAAAAACTAAAGTGAAGAACAATCAAGGAAGACACTTAATGTTGACCTCTGACCTCCACAAGCACAGGCACTGGCAAACACCTCATACACATTCCTTACAGACAAAATTTAATCTATCAGTTAATTAGCATAGTGGCCTCTAAGATGCTTGTGGTAATAGAGAAGGTTGACCAGTAAAAAGACGTGAAGGGTGCTGGGCTGACGATACGGAGGACTGAGTGCACATGGTAATTGAATGTGAATTAAAATTCTAAAAGCCAGCTAAAGCCACCTAAAATCATGCACCAATATACACTGACTTCACAGCAAACTGAGAGACAACTCTGAAGAGTTGTGGCCCAGTCGTATCTACCTTCTTTGGTAGCCTGGCTTTGAAATGTTGCCCACTGTACTGGTTTGCATCAGAGACCAGCTCTGAGATGTCAGCAAAACAAATTCAATTATAATGTACAAACCCACAGGATGGATGGCCTCATTAATTATAAAATAATTGCGAAGTCCTTTCTTTAAATCCCTTTGCTCCATGATTCTTCCTTTCATTGTCATTCTTAATCAATATTTCCATGTCAAAGAGGGATTTATGTACACACATTGGTGCCAGAAGGCCTCGCATTAACATTAACATTTTAAAGTTTTTATATACAAGTTAAACTTTCACAAAAATCATAAAGTGAAAATTCTTTTTTATATTTTATTTATTACTTTTTGAGATTATTCTACATGAGTGCTATGTTCACATCATTTATACCTTACTCTCTGCCCCCTCCAACTCCTCCCACATCCCCCAAACCCTCCTATATTTCTCTTTAATTATTATTGCTACATATCTATACATTAATACAACATTTTCATTCATTTACTGTTGCTCAGATACATATGTGTTTGGAGCTGACCGCTGTGGATTGTATAACCTGTGTGTGTGGAGGGGGAAGTCCTTCCTAGGGCCGACTGATTCTCTGTCTCTCAGCAGCCATTAATTGCCTGCAGCTCTTCACCTAGCGGTGGGGGTTGTAGGATTTCCAACATCAACACTGGTAAGGCCATGAGTAGCCAACTGGTGTAGTCATTGTACCAGTCCTGCTTAGCGACCAAACTGTTGAGACTTTATGGGCGTGGATTCTCTGTCATATGTGGAAGACACTCTGTTACAGTAGATGTTCTGGTCACATGGCTCTTAGAATCTTCCAGTTCTCTTTCACAGTGCTTCCTAGCACTGGGCGTAGGGCTTGTGTTGTGGATGTATCTAATGGAGTTGTACACCCAGGGTCAGTTTTGACCAGTTGGGGTCTGCTATGAGAGTCTCCAGAGTCCTTTGACCCATCCATCTGTCTTAAATGTAGTTAGAGAATCTTTCCTTTGGGCAATAGAGCCCTAAGGAGAGGGGATTCAAAGCTTTCTAAATGCTGTTTATAAGAACAGGAATGTGGGGCTAGGCACAAACATTTCTAAATCAGGATCACCACAGTGTGGTGTGCATTCTCTGCCAGGGAACACCAGGTCATCAGCTGGCCGACCAAAGGCAGGACAGAAGCATTTATGATATGATGGGTGTTTCTCTGAGTTCATGGAATGAAGGAAAATAACGGAATTAGCTTCCTAGACTATCTCAGATGTTTGTTTAAAGGCTGCCTGAGATGCCTGAAATAAATATTTAGATTTCTCTTCATTTCCAAACCCTAGTATTCCCTAAGCAGCAGAGCCCTAATGAAGCTGTAGCACTAGGCTTTCCGTAGGCTGAAGGAGCTCAGTCTGGGCATGGCATGAGGGACCACCATCACCTTGCCGCAGCCATGTTGTCTCCATGCTTACTTTTAATTACCTCAAAGCCTCAGAAACATGATCCCATAAATGCTTTGTGGGAATAGTGGCAAAGGCCCTCATCACTCGAAACCCATAAATTGCTTATAATCCTCTAAAGATGTTTTTTAAAAAAGCATTAAGTAATTGAAGACAGGAAGTCCTCAGTTAATTATTTAGAGGTGTTATCAATGCCTTAAGTAAACTGGAGCATTGTCTGCTATCTCCCCACACTGGGCCCCAGGGGACCCAGGAGAGAGCAGCTCCCTTCAGCTCATATTCACTAATGCAAACAGCACATGGTAGCTTGTCAATAAAGACCTTCCCTGATCACTTATGGCTAAGTTCATCTACTGTTCTGTCCTACACACAACATTTGGATGGCAGTTATGATTGTGCTAGCCAGCCTGTGTCTTGGGGATAGAGAGTAAGGTGGAAGGGTTATCTCAATGACTGACTCCACTGAGCACAGTAGATGAATGAATCACATGCTCTTCAGCAGCAGGTCTGGTGAGGCCTGTGCGTCTCTTAACTCAGGGTAAACGGTTGCCAAATGAATTACTTATGGGCTGTTCATCATTGCCTTGCAGTCAGAAGGCACATCCAGCCATTAAAATAGTAAACAGGAGTCGATTTGCCTTCCCTCATCTGCTTCAAAGTTATTTCTGCTAGGTAACACAAACCCTAACAATTCTGTTTACAAGAGATAGTAGAATATTAACTTTATGCTGACGCCAGTATTATACATATCACTTTTGAAAATGAGAAAATGTAGTTTGAACATCAATATGACAAAATGTGGAAAAAATCCTTGTGAAGGGTTTCCCTTCAGATAATTCCATTGTGTGGTGACAAGCTATCTTTATTGTCATGGTATCTATAACATTTTATTGAGCTGGGAAATAGCTCAGGGGGTAAAGTGCTTGCCTCACAAGCATAAGGACCTGAGTTTGAATCCCCAGAGCCCATGTAAAGCTGCACATGGTAGCACGTATCTGTAATCCCATAGAGCACTATGGGAGGTGGAGACCGGAGAATCCTGGGAAACTCAGGGCCAGCTAGCTGGTGGTGCACAGCAGAGAACATCAAGACAGCCTGCCCCAAACAGGTGAAAGGTGAGGACTGATACCTGAGATTGTCCTTTGACCTCACCTATGTGCTGATGCAACACACATACATACACGGTGGGGGGTCAAATACATAACATTTTCCTTATTGATGCCTCAATTAGTAGATAATCTTTTTAAGGGCAGAGAAAATGGTTTCCTGTTACCTGTTTGGCTTATGTTCATAGTCATTCATCTTTTTTAAATATTCCTTTTTCCATGTGTGTAGCTCAAGCTGGCTTCAAAATTGTCACATAATCAAGGAAAAAGCTTAGACTCGTGATCATCCTGCCCCACCTCCCCAGTTCTGGGATGATAGATGTGCCCCACCATGCCAAGCAAGTACTCAAGAGCTAAACTGTTTCTTGAATAAGTAAATATTGAACTGAACACTATAACGCATAAAAGCTTATACCTGTCTTGATTGTAGATAAAAGCCCCACTTTCAAGCCCATCTACATCTAAGGCAGGAGAGGTAAAACAGTCTGCAAGTCCTATTACAAAGCGAAAATTCAGGCCTCACTGTTCAAAACTTACTGAGAATTTAAACACAGTAAGAGCAGAAGAACAAGCGAAGTGCGGGCTCAGAAGGTCGGGTCCCCGAGCAAATCCACCCCATCTACCATCAGTAGGTATCTAGTCAGACAGACCAACAGGGTACCTGTTTTATTGACTCGGAGTCAAAGAAATCCTGGGCGGTGACTATGTCCTCAGAGCCGCCAGCAGCCCACCGTCCTGCAGTCATGTGTAGTCCCATGTGCTGTGCAACCACTGATCAATGAGTGTTGATAATAAACATGTGTGAAATTAGTGTGAAAATAAACATGAAAATTGACTTCATTTCCAGTTTTCCAAAGCTGAGGAAAGCTTACTTGGTAAGCTATAAAAAAAATAATAATGTAGCATCAACCATTCATTTTCCCTTCTTTTAAGCCTGCTGGTGACTGCCGTATTAAGCTCAAAGAACCATAGTCAAGAACTGCCTAGGTGCTAATTTCTAAGGAATACAGCACTTGGAATACTCCCAGGTATTCCAAGGTCCACTGCCTAAATGATCACTAACTCATTATGTTTTGTCTCAGTGGCTCTAGTGAGCCCTTATTCTCTCTGCTGTCTGTGTTTTTGTGTTTGAACATACAAAAACCTGAGATCCTGTTTCCACATATAAAGACAGATATCTGGTGCTACGGCTGAGTTATGCAGCCATGAACAGCAGGCTAGAAGCCCTGGGATCAATCCTTAGTACCAGAAAGCATAAATAAACCAACTATACACACTGTGATCTTCCAACTAATATATACATTACACAATGTTTATGGCAGAGTAAACAGTATTGACTCACTCCCTGTCTACTTAGACAGTGTTTCAGTGTGGCGTGAACCTTTCAAACTCCTTCAAAGTTTTGTTGTTGTTGTTGTTGTTGTTGTTGTTGTTTGGTTTTGTCATTATTTTTGTTCTTGAGACAGTGTCTTTCTATGTAACCCTGACTAGCTAGAAACTGACTTTGTAGACCAGACCAGGCTGGCTTCAACCTCACAGAGATCTGATTGCTTTTACTTCCTTAGTGCTGGGACCAAACATGTGAGCCACCATGCCTGACCAAGGTTTTTTGAGATGTGTCCACATCATTGTTGATGTTATCTGTAGTCATCCTATGCTAGAACTCCTCCTAACTCATATGGTCACCATGGATGAACCTTTAGAGTGGTATCCCACATACTGCTATTTGGAAACTCCTTAGAAAATAAGAGATACCGTCACAGCATCATTAGCTGGATGCTTTAGAGTAGTGCTTTCTCTCTGAAGACGTAATGAACAAAACGCCTTTTCCTCGCAGTATATCTGGAGATTAAAGACCAGAAGCCAGCTGTTCGTTCTAGAGCATATCACAAATGTAACTGACACCGACATGGGTTTTCTTTGCCAAATCATATTTTTATGAACCATCAGTGGGATTTTTTTCAGTCCTTTTTTTGACGCATATTACTCTTGAAAGTAATGTTAGTTGGAAGTGTGATTATAATGAGTTTGGTTATATGATGCCCCTTTCCTTTCAAAGAGAACATGATTCCCTGTAGGGAAATTCATGGAATTATTCGCCCCAGTCATCTTTGCTACTCTGGGCTGTTAAATGCCTGCTTTGTCTCCCTGCGCTTGCCTTTCTCTGCTCGGCGATGCTATTTCTTACTCTTCTCATTCAATATTGGTTACTTGAATGATGTTTTCTTTTCTGCCTCTCCTCTCCGACTTCAGGATTAAGTTACAGTCAGAATGGTTCCTTTGAGACGGCTCTTTAGTTCCCTCTTCTCATCCTGGCCAATTCACAAGTAGTTTTCAATTGGTGTGCCCTTTTCACTGTCTGTTGCTAATATTTCACATCTATATCTCAGTTTAAGGACTACCAATAGGGGCTCACTGAAAATGACAGCAAATCCTACTGAAATGTGTAGATTTTATTGAGTTCTACTGAGTCATTGATAGGAAAGGTCACTGGGTACATGTAAATCACCCATGCCTGGTGGAAGCTTATGCTCCATTGTGGGCTATTTAAACAGCCCTCCTAATTGTTCAAAGAATACAGGATCTAAAACTTACTAAGGATGATGCATTTAGATGGTGTCTTCTTTTGATTCGTCTGTAGCTAAACTTGGCAGTTAACCACTCACAACTGCCACTTCAGCTGGGAAAACCGAGGCACCTAGAGGACAAACACCTCAACTCTGGCCATGCTTAATAGGCTGGTAACTGTGAGAACCCAAATGGTCAGCCTAGATTCTCTGGGCTTCTAACAGCCATGTGCTCTGGCCAGTGCATGTGACTTGTGATAATGCCCAAAATGAAAAGATGGAGATATAGACCCCCAGCTTGGGTGTTTTGTATTACTGAAGCATTCTCGGGAATTTGAGCTACTCAAGTCATCATTCTCCTTATAGGACTGGGGTGTTTGACTCAACTGCCTCAGTCTACCTTACTCAGCCCAGCGGCTCAAGGTGCAGCGTTAGTCTCACCCTTTCTGAGGTTCCCGCCCCCTCTCTGTGGTTGGTACACTATCTGTGAAATGAGCAGACAATGGCAACATTAAAGGGGCCCTGATTCTGTTGATAGCCGTGGGCCCACAGAAAGGAGTGGGCTTAATAAACACTTGTGTTTCAGTTATGCCATTTGCAGCTTCTATTTTATGTGTTTATGTGTGTGCATTATGTGGGCATACCCATGGCTTAATGTGTATGTGGAAACCAGAGGATACCCCTTAGGAGTTAGCTCTCTCCCTCCACCATGGGTCCTGGCAATCAACTCTGGATATCAGGCTTAGTGATAAACACCTTCACTAGCCATATAATTTTATAACAAATTCCCTTGAATATAATTGCAAACCCTCTAAAGTTTATGTCTGATGTAGAGGTCGGTGCAAAGAAAAGGAAGATCAGAGGGACCTCTGGAAACAACACCGAGTTCTGTTTCTTCTCTTCTGTTTGAACTCCATCCAATCAACATGTCTTTCAACTGAGGAGCAGCTAAAATGCATGCAACTCAAGTTAGTGACTGAAGTATTTCTAAAGGGGCTATTGTGGGCTTTCTGCTGTTCTTCTGTCTTTGTGGTGGCATTTGATCATCAAAGGGAGAGGCCATCACTGGTGGACTTGAATTCCTCTAGCTGTGGGCTTTTTGTGATGCAAGAACTTAGTATCTGGCAGTGGAGCTTGGGCTAGCCCCAGCTCTGTTCTGACCATCTCCTTCACTCTGTGCTTTGAACTTCAGCTTTACTGTCTATGAAGCAAGAATAACAACTCCTATGTGGGGAAATATTCAGAGTAAAACTCTTCATACACATGATAGACTATCCATGTTGTTAAATCTCTCCTCCATGAGTTCCTAATTCTGTCTTACATAAAGGCAAATCACACAGAAGGAGGGAATAATGTCTGCTATGGAGCCCACGTGTAACATATGTGGTCTCACATATACTATGTCCCCATATGTAGATAAATAACATCAGTCATTTCTAAAACTAGTAGTTTGTTCAGCCTCTCAAGCAAACTTGCTTAACAAGTGGACATTTGCCGGCTCAGGAAAGTGAAGCTTTTAGGCATGATTCATTCCAGGCTACCAAGTGACATTTTCAGGATGCTGAAGGTCTTTATTTCTGAGCTCAGCTCTCTTCCCAACCTCCATATAGGGAGAAGGGAAGTTCCAACAGCTGACACAGAAGTCATCGCCCATGACCTGACTCTTTATTGATTTGCATGATGTCACACACTCAGTTCTGAGCAGCAAACATAGGACAGTATGGAACTCTCTCTGTGCCTGGGTAGCTCTTCTCTCTACTCCTCAGTTCGTGTGGGGTCAACTCAAAACAAGGCGTAAATCCTGATGATGCACAAAAGGCTTTTTCATATAAGTAAAACCAGGGGTTTTCTGTTAAGAAAGAAAGAAAGAAAGAAAGAAAGAAAGAAAGAAAGAAAGAAAGAAAGAAAGAAAGAAAGAAAAGAAGGAAGGAAAAAGACTCTATAATGGGCTCTGTGAAGTGTGCCATCTGGCAGTCATCCATTGAAACAAGCCAGTACTTTTCTTCCATTTAATTCACACAATCCCTTATCCATGCCCACACTTCAAGGCTAGACCCAAGCTATTGAGGAAAACTGCCCAGGAGTCAGATAGACTGAGACCAACATCCTCTGTGACCCTGACCTCCATCCCACCTTTTCTGGTCCTTCATTCGCCTTGGGGACTCATGTCTGCAAATGGTTCAGTTACTTTGCTTTAAACCTTGAAGTCAGGCAATGGTGTATATGTTTTTAGTCCCAGGACTCAGAAGGCAGAGGCAGATGGATCTCTGTGAGTTCGAGACCAGCCTGGTCTACAGAGTGAATTCAGGACAGCCAGGGAAGGACAAAAAAAACTCTATCTTGAAGAACCCCAATAATAATAATAATAATAATAATAATAGTAATAAACCTTGAAAACCTACAAATATCACAAGACCCTAATTATGTGTACCAAATCTTAGTACTATTGTTTTGTTTTGTTTTGTTTTTGTTTTGTTTTGTGTAACGTTTTATGTAATAATGATTTTTAGTGTGATATTTCAGTGCTTGCCTAGAGTGTGCACTGATTACATCTGTCCTTTTTTGTCCACCCCACTACGTTTTCAGCTTCACATAATGATGTTTTACAGTCAGGAAAACTGTTTCTATTATTTACATATACAAAAGGGAGCATGCAGTATTCCTATACCTGGCTTATTCCACATAACAAAATGTTTTCTAGTTCCATCTATTTTGGTTTTAAATACCAGGGTTTTATTCTTCTTCATGCCTGAGTAACATTCCATTGTATTAGATAAATGTTTTCTTTATCCATTCTCTCACTGATGGGCATGTAAACTGATCCCGTGTCTTGGCCACTTTAAAGACTGCAATAAATATCAGGGCACAGATGGATCTTCCACATACTAAGTTTGTTCTCTCGTCTCTCTGCCCCCTGTGTATGTGTGTGGTGGGGGATGTATACTCAGTAATGGGCTGGTTTAGTTGGATCATATAATTGATCAGTCTGTTTTCTCCATGGCAGTAGCAATTATACACATTCCTAACACCAATGTATGAACATTCCTTTGCCTCTACATCTCACCAGTATTTTCTCTTTTTAAGAATGCATCTTTAAAACTAAGTTATCAATTTATTAAGTCTAATTGACACCAAATAAACTATATATTACCCAATTGTACAAAACCCATGTTGTCATATATGACTTCCATCATTATCACAGCATGGTGGACAAACAAGCCCATTACTTCCCAAATTTGCCACACATCCTTTCTCATCTCCTTATAGAACAATGTGCCATTCCTTTCTTTTTTATTGTTTTTAATGAGCTATATATTTTTCTCTGTTCCCCTCCCCTCTTCTTCCCTCCCCCCGCTACCCTCTCCCATGGTCCCCATGCTCCGAATTTACTCAGGAGATTTTTTTCTTTTTCCCATGGAGATTATATCCATGTATGTCTCTTTTTGGGTCCTCATTGTTGTATAGGTTCTCTGGAATTGTGAGTTGTAGGCTGGTTTTCTTTGCTTTATGTCTAAAAGCTACTTATGAGTGAGTACATATGATACTTGTCTTTCTGGGTCTGGGTTACCTCACTCAATATGATGTTTTCTAGATAATTTGCCAACAAATTTCAAAATGTCATTTTTTCCTTCTGTGTAGTACTTCATTGTGTAAATATACCACATTCTCTTTATCCATCTTTTTGGTCCAGGGGCATTTAGGTTGCTTCCTGGTTCTGGTTATGACAAAAGAGTGCTGCTATGAACACAGTTGAGCACATATCTTCTGTGGCATGATTGAGCAGCCTTTGGATATATACCCAAAAGTAGTATTACTGGGTCTTGAGGAAGGTTGTTTCCTAATTTTCTGAGAAAACACCATACTGACATCCAAAGGGGCTGTACCAGTTTGCACTCCCACCAGCAAGGCAGAAGTGTTCCCTTTTCCCCACAACCTCTCCAGCATAAATTGTCATCAGTGTTTTTGATCTTGGCCATTCTTACAGGTGTAAGATGGAATCTCAGAGTTGTTTTGATTTGCATTTCTCTGATGGCTAAGGATGTTGAACATTTCCTTAAGTGTCTTTCAGCCATTTTAGATTCCTCTGTTGAGAGATCTCTGTTTAGGTCTGTACCCCCATTTTTCATTGGATTATTTGTTCTTTTTTTTTTTTTCAAGACAGGGTTTTTCTACAGCTTTGAAGCCAGTCCTGGAACTAGCTCTTGTAGAACAGGCTGGTCTCGAACTCACAGAGATCCGACTGCCTCTGCCTCCTGAGTGCTGGGATTAAAGGCGTGCGCCACCACTGCCGGACGGATTATTTGTTCTTTTGATGACCAGTTTCTTGAATTCTTTGTACTTTGGAGATCAGACTTCTGTCTGATGTGGGGTTGCTCACCAGTATTTTCTACTTTCTCATTTTTTATAATTGCCATTCTGACTAGAGCATTATGCTAGAGCGTTATGCTGGAGCGTTATGCTGGAGCATTATGCTGGAGCGTTATGCTGGAGCGTTATGTTAGAGGACTATCATGAAGAGACAGCTTGGAATGGGGAAAGAACACTTTCTGTGCTGTGCTGCAGCTTTCCAGTCTAACAAGGCCTGAGGCTCTGCCTGCCCACTGTCGGCTTTTGTTTCCTTGCTTTGGGATTATAGCCAAAGCACCATCATCTACACCAACATGCTGAAGTGCCTCCCCTACATTTTCTCTAGGAGCTTCTGAGTGCAGACTCTCACATTTTAGGTCTTTGATCCCTGTCATAGATGTTGTGTACTTGACACAAGTTTAGACATACAAAGTAGGAGGGACTCCCAACTGAGGAATTGCCTCCATCAGATTAGTGTGTGGTCAGTTCTCTGGAGATTTTCTTGATTGTTGATTGATGGGCGTGTTGGAAGGCTCAGACTTCTGTACGTGGAGCCTACTCTGGGCAGGTTGTACCTGGGCTGTCTAAGAAAGGTGGCCGAGTGAGCTACAGGGAGTAAGCAAGTGAGCAGCATTCCTCCATGGTCTCTGCTTCAGTTCCTGCTTCCAGGCTCCTGACTAAGTTTCTTCCCAGGCTTCTTTTGACGGTAGACTCTAACCTGTAAGACACAATAAACCCTTTCTGCCCTAAGGAACTCCTGGTCATCACAGCAACAGAAAGCCAGCTAGGACAGTCTGTTTGAAACTGATTTGTCTCCAGGGTAAGACATTGGAGTCAAATTTTAATGCCCCAAATATTTTTTTCCCAGAACCATTTATTAATAACATTGGTTCATAGGGCCATTTTGTGAACTTGCTGTATCAGCAAGAAATGACACTTTCTTTTCCATAGCCACGGATTTTCTTCCTAACCTCTGTGTTACAAATATCCTATTCATGTCATCAAATTTGGCACAGCTCTCTGATGACGTGTTTTCTCTTCTAATGTCCATTCCAAAATTGTCCTCACATCCTCTGCTAATCTGAAACCAAAGAGCCAGAGCACAAGAAGACAAAGACAAGTGGGACTATCGGTTTTTTTTTAGATTTTTATGGAAAAATAGCTTTGAAAGATAGACTGCCCACAAATAACTCTTTAGTTTTTAAAAAGATTTTTTATTTTTAAGTGTGTGTCTGTGCGTGCGTGCGTGCGTGCGTGCGTGTGTGTGTGTGTGTGTGTGTGTTGGTGCACTGAGGTTCCCAGTGTGGCCAGAGACATCTGATCCCTTGGGGGCTGGAGTAGCCTGGTCACCGTCGATGTCAATGCTAGGACTCAAACTAGAACAGCAGCAGTACTCTTAACTTTTGATCCTTCCCTCCAGCCCTACATGTTTCCTCACTTGCGTCTTAAAAAATAAATGTAGAAAACTTTACTACTCACAAATTACATTGATAACATTATTATTAAACAAACAGTTTAAAAACCAAGGGGAATTTAAAAAAAAAAAAAAGCATGATAGACGCTGTGGGCAGAAATGCCTGTGGAACCATAAGAAAGGACCTGTTTGGTGGCATCATACTTGTGACAGATGTCACATCTCCTAGCTTTTACCCTGGCCATGTTTGTTCATGGAGCCATTCTCTGAACTAACATAAACTAACATTGAACTCACAGAACAGGAGCTGAGGAGGAGGGAAGGCCAGAAACTACTCAAAGATGCCATCCCCGCACGCAGAGAATGTGTACTCTAACAAGGAGAGAAAGCGGTACAGCTGCAATGGTGTCTCAGAAGTAGGCTAGAGAGGCTGACCCTGCAAGGCTGGACCAGCCTGCCACTGCAACCTCTGGCTTCTGTTCTTGGGTGTCCTTCCCGTTTTCTCTGAGTTCTTGTGTTTTATTAGTTTAGCAGTTTCCTGTAAGCTTTCATCAGAGCTGTATGACTTGGGAATGGTTTAGATCTTTAGTCATATTCCTGATCTAAAAATCAGGCAAATAGGAAAATTATGTAAATCCTCCATGACAACCAAATGGAAGATTATAATCAAATAAGTACTTGCATCTTATCGCTATGTTCATAAGGAAACACAAAAGGCCATGTGGCTGGATGTCAAGCAGCTCCAGGTGCCTCAGGTCACTGCTTCCTCAGAAACCCCAGCACTCCAGTCCTGAGTGAATCCAAGGGATGACTCCCCCATTCATTTAGCAAGCACCTACTGTGTGTCATCGCTGTTGGCAGGAAACACTGACAGGCAAAGCAGGATCCTGACTCTTTCGGCAATTGAGCCATAGCAAGAAAGGCAAGAGAAAGATACCTAGTGCTCCAGAGATACAGAAGGCTGTGCAAGGAGAGAATTATTTCAGGAGATAAAAGGGACTGGTGTGTTGTTTAGAGTAGTAGAAATCTATTTTTAAAAAATGTAGACCTCAAGCAATCTACATGAAGTGACGGGATAACATGGGAACAAATCTGGAGGAAGAACCATGCCATCGAAAGTATAAAATGTGTCAAAATGCAGCGGGAAGCTTGTGGAAAACATACATAATAGCACAGAGTAGGTTCTGTAAATTAGCTTAACGATCTGATGGTTGACAAAGCACAGATCTTCTTTATTTTTCTGAGAATGCTTTGGTATTTCCTCGAGAATCCAGGAAAGACCTTGTAAGCGTCAGTCTACTTCTTGTTGAATGCCGCGGAGCCTTAATGTTGCTCCTGCTGATATAAAGCACTACCTGCCATCCCATTTGGTCTTCGCATATAAGCTACATGCTATAGTGATTCCCCATTTTACAGATCAGTAGACCAAGGCAAAGAGAAGCTAGGCAACTTGGCCAAGGTCATCAGCCACAGAGCAGTGACATATAACCATGGACAACTTCTGTCATAAATAGATCAAGTCATTCTTTGTTCCCTCTGAAGCCCTCCTGGGGAATTACTGAGCCGTATTCTTTTATAAATGCAGAGGAAGTAAATAAGTGCTTTGCCTTCATTGAAATATCCTCTGTCTGTGTGTAAAGACAAAAGCCGTGCGTCTGACAAAAGGGAACAATGGCAGTCCATGAATACACCTGGTTAAAAGGTGCAGGGTTGGCTTTTTATTTTCCTAAAAGTTGTAGCTGGTTGTTAATAAGAACCGATTATGGCTTGAGCCTAGACAGTGATGCATCTAACCTTTCTGTCAAGTGTTTTCTGCCCCTCTTCTCTTGAGGAGCAGTCGTGGGAGCTGAGGTGGTTAGTCTTGAGAAAAAAACACTTGGCGATTTGATAACTGTCTACAAAAATTTAACGAACAAGCAATGTGGAAAGGAAATTGGATTGGTTCTAAGGGTCCCCAAGGGTGGAAGCGACAGGAATGTCTCACCATGATATAAGGAAGGACTTTCAAACAAAACAAGGAGGAACCCTGGTGTTCTTCAAGATGTAACCGACTATTCGGGATGTGGAATGTTCTGATGCAAAAAAGTGGGACAGTTTTAAATGGCATCTTGTATGGGGGATCTGAGAAGGAGGAATTGATTGTGTGGGGCTGTGGGTTCCCACCTGGCCTGTGTGGGGCTGTAAGTTCCCGCCGTGGGAGTAGGAACCAATATTCTGAAAAGGAGTCTGGATGCTTGCAGAGAACATCTACAAATCTGCATGCAACTTCCGGTGCTTAATTGTTAATGAATAACCCTCTCAAGCTGTGCTTTATTTTCTATTGGCTCTTCTTAGGTCTCCAGCCATACACAAACTACAGCCACCCTTGCAGCTTGTACATCTGCGTGATGCACCTCCAGTGAGCCCTCTGTAGGTCAGACCCTGCAGGCTGCCCCTCAAGGTAACCAGGATGGATCTGTGGTTCAGAGAAAACATTTGTACGTGCTGTTTTAATTAACTGTATAAGCTCTTCTGTAGCAAACAAGGCAGGAGGAGTAAAACTGATGGGCTAAAACAAAATAATATCCCATGTCCCCTTCTTCTACAGGCTTGAGTAAACCATACACTGCCACTCACAGTAAAGTTCTTGAAATTCTTAAAGTCCTTGAGATTTGCTTTTTATGCGGAAAAATGCATGCTTGGCTATTAAGCTCCTCAAAATCTCAAGCAATAGACCCTTTAATAGTGAACAAGTAGCAAACCCACTGCTAAAGTGGACAAAAACAGTCTCTGCCTTCAAGAAAGTAAAACCAAATAAGAATGATAGTAACACAATTACTAGGTGTGTATGCAAAGATTATAATCTGAGGGAGAGATGAAAACCCACCACAAACATAGAGAAAGATTTTATGGTGCAGATAGGCTGTGGTTAAGCCCCAGGAACAGAGATTTTTAACACATGCACAGACGTGCATGCACACACGCACACACACACACACATACACACACACACACACACACACACACACAGTGGGTGAGACATGCCACCAGAGAGATCCTCCCCTCTTTAGAAGACAGATTGGTATTGTCTGTTAAATTCAAAATCTTAATTTCTTAACACAGCAGTTAAGTTTTCATTATTTCTGCCTGAAGCTCATCCACACACACAGAAGGGGCCCCGTGTCAGGATGCCGTGGAAGCATCATTTTACCTCATGCCAAAATGTGGAGAGCCATTCAAATATTGTTGAGAAGGAGGATTGCTAAATAAAAGCACACTGTGGAAATCAGGTGATATGTTCATATGGGGATGCTGGAGAGCAATGGCAATCGCTTTGTGTGTAAAAATGGTTGCAGATGACGCCACTCATTACTAGTGATTAATAAATATACAATACACTTTAGGGAAAAACCTGGAATTACCGTCCCTGTGACGACAATGAGCCCCTGTGGGTTGGGACCTGGGGTGTGTGATGCCATTTACTTTATGGAAGAAAATATGCTCAGTAACCTGTGGTAGGGATCTCCTATTCGTTAATCTTTATTATTGGCCTGTTTTACAGATGGAGAAATCAAAACATACATAAATAAGCATCTAAGGAGGATCGTGGTGTCCATTGCCATGATAGAGTCCCAAACCACTTGTTCATTACTTTTCTGCTGAAAGGACTGTTGTACCTTGGAATATTAGACCTAAACTTCCTACCAGTAAATGGGGAATAAAATGGAGAATTCCACATATGGGGCATATGGCTCCTCTCTAGGAGCTCACTAATGATCTTCTCTATATAAAGAATGCTTCATGTCAGAGAGCTTGGTGTTCCTAGGAAGGGAAAAAAGCAGCAGTGGATTTTTTGGAAAGGTCAACCATCAAATGGATACTCTGATGATAATGGGTGATCGCCACGGTGTTACCAACCCGCTTTGGCTAAAACTCAAGCCTGATAAAGTAGGGGGTCTCTGGTATTGGTTTATTCACCAAATTCATGCTTCAGTTACTTTTTAAATCTATCTATTTTTCCACTTCCCCTTATAAAATTTTTGAAAGGGTCTAGATCTTATGCCTTGAAAATTATGATTTTAGATGAAACAGGGGACTGGGCTGTAAGAAATATCCTCAATATGCTCTTTAACATTCTGCACTATTCCTTGCCCAGAAATAACTGTGCAAAGAAATAAGGTTTCCCTCTGGGAAGCAACATAGCTTCAGATTCTTTCTCTGGCTGTGTATGTGCATTCCTGAGTAACCTCTGCAGGGAACCAATACCATCCCAATGTTTAGGGGCTACAAAGGGATCAGTCATCAATGACGTTAACATACCCTTTTCATTTACTAACTTGGGCTGGAGAGATGGCTCAGTGATTAAGAGCATTTACTGCTCTTCCAAAACTGAACTGAGTTCAGTTCCCAGCACACACCTGAGGATGCTCACAATCATTTGTAACTCCAGCTCCAGGGATCAGATATCTCTGGCCTCCAAAAGCTCCTGCATGCACACATGCACACGCACATGCATGTACACACACACACACACATTCATAATTTAAAATAATAAAAGTAAAGTTTTAAATACTAACCCAAGGACATTTGATTATAAAATGCCACTTTTGCAGTAAATCAGACATGGTTTGAAGGTCTATGATTTGCGTTATGCGTGCACATGGGAAAAATTAAAAGAAGCCCGTGTTCTTTTCCTCCTGCTCTTGTTTACATCTAAACATAAAGTGCTAGTGTGCAGGATGGCCTCAGGAAGACTGGACACACTTCTCTACAGTCTTATCCTCATGGAAATTGTGGCTCCTTATCCAGTAGTGGGAAGAACCCAGGTCAGGCTATTACCCTATTTTCCTGTTGCCCAGTAAGATCAACTCATCTTAGGGTGAACTCAGGCAAAACTGTAGCCCAGCTTTCTTGTAGCATCAATACCGGGGAAAGAAAAGGCAAAGTAGACCCAGTCTGCTTTGGGCTCATCCGATTCCTCTTTCCTGCCCCTGGCTTCCTGATGCCGCTCTGGACCCTTCCTGTACTCAGTACACATAATCTAGATCTTGGGTACTGGCTTTGCCTTCTTATAAAGACTGAGAGCTGCCAAGGCTAAGCCCTCACTGGATGCCCTCATGGGCAGGAGGTCTATGCATCTACGGTTCTGTGAGACCTCCTGTCTTCAGTGCTCAGTTCTCTCTCACCCCACTTCTCCCCCTTCCCGCCTTGCCTTTCTTCCTGATTTCTTCTCTTAGGTACCACCAATGCCCATCACCTCAGCCCCTCCCCTGCTGCTCTTAAACTTCCATCTTCTTCATACACAACACATCATTCTTCATAAATCATGCTGACCGCAAATCTTAATTTTTCAGTTCATTCTTCTTTCCATCCCTTCTGCCCCCCCCCGCCTTTGTTTACATCCTTCTAACGTCTCCAGCTCCTCCTAACTAGGGTCCTCTCCAATAGGTGGTTCTCAGTCTTCTCGTGTCCCCTCATGATTCTTCCCCATGTCAAAGGGGGCGTCTCTCCTGTTAGTCAGCTCTGTAAAATCTAATTTCCTTCCAGGGAAGGAAATCCTTATCATGCTTCTATAGCAAATAGATGCCCCGAGTTTTCCCTCTGCTCAATGGTGATCTCGACCCCATGCCCTGAAATGGGGAGTCGTATTTCAGTATTCATCGTCCCAAATGCTTTTCCATTTCTGTGAGACTCCATGTAGATCTCATCAGACTTCACATGCTGTCCCCATGTCACCCATCAGAGAACCACTGTTCAACAGGGCTCACATGGCTCCTCTTACAAGAATGTCCCCCTAGAACCACCTCCTTCCTACCTCTCCTGATCTCACCCCACAGTCTGTGCCAAGACTCCTTTCCTGGATGCTTTCCCTGCCCCCACACTTCGCTTTAAGCACCAATCATCCCACATCATAGTATTTGTACTTACGAGTCTGCATTTACCATGACCTGATAAATGGGGAGAGTAAGGAGGATGCCTTTTATCCCCACATCCCCAGTACCTAAGAGAGAAAGGGATATAGAAGTCTAAGTAAACCAGCCAATAGTCTTTAACTATGCAAACCAGTGTGTCCTTGATGTGATGAACTCATGCAAACCTGGCTTTCATCAACAGATTTCAAGAAGCCAATTCACAATAAGCATTGGGGATTTTGGTTAACGGGCATTTGCAGGAACTTTAGACATGGGTATTAGTACACAAAACTCAAGACCAATTTAAAACAAATCCAGAAGCAGCATTTCTGGTAGTCAGTGTGTCAAAACAGCTAGTAAAGTCTACCTTCTTATTTTGGTCCCCGTACTTCCTACCTGGTGAGCCCTAGTCTGGTATCAGAGGCCAGCTCTCTTCCTTCCGTCCATTCCTCCCTGGGATTGTCTCAGATCTGCCCTCTATTACAGAGAATAGGATCAGTTTTCTGGTGCTATCGCTGCAATTGGAGAGCAGCAGAAGAGGGGCAAATTCATAACTGGCACTCACTCAAGTGGGTCTTAATGCTCTCAACTATGTCTTGAAATTGTTAAGGTAATAACATCCCAAACCCATCCTGCCGATATATATATAGCATTCACTATCCGCTATTTACATACTGAAACTGCATCTTCCCAATTAAATCTGTGGCCATGTGGTTTCATGGAGCTGAACACATGAAAAAAAATGACTTTAGTTGAAAACATGAAACAACTCCAAAATTCAGATCCCTTTTGTTTCATTAAAACCTCCTTATGCACAGGCTACTTTGAGAGTACATACTGGAAACTAAGCTACGGCTTTTTCCATTTTTTGGCAATTTTTTGTCTGTGTATATGTGCGCAGCATTTGTGTATGTGCGCACATGTGCATATGTGTTTGTGTGTGTGAGCATCCACACATGCATATGAACACATGAATGTATGCATGTGTGTAGAGGCCAGATGTTGGCATCGGGTGTCTTAGCAGCCACTCTCCACCCCACAGGTCCAGTGAATGTCTCTCACTTGAAGCCAGGGCTTGCAGAGTTGGTTCCGGTACTCAGCTAGCTTTCTCTAAGGATCTCTTATGATGGCCCTGAAAATAAGATTGCAGGGAGGCTGCCCCATCAGTCTTCATGCAGGTGCTGGGGATTCAAACTCTGGTCCTCACACTTGAGTGGCAAGTATCCTGCCCACTGTCTATCACTTCAGCCATTCCTTGGTGATTTCTAATATATCCTTCAAGGACAGAAAGATGAGCTACAGAGAATCAGATCAAACCTTGGTGATTCATCACCTGAATCTACAAGCTCATGTGCCGTTGAAGCCTGAACTCTAAATTGTTTGAAGCTGTTGGCAGAGAAACCTAGGCCTCTGTGTGCGCTCTATCCAGCATTGAGGGAGAACAAGGCAGACAGCTTCCTTCTCAGAAATCAGTTGCTCTTTGAATGCCGGTGCACGTGAGGCCCTTTGAAATCTATCCAGACTGTTTCCTTTCTTCAGCATGCTGCTGAATACATTGTGTTTGAATGTCCTGAACATTTTTTTTTCTTCTAAAAATGCCAGAAGCTTACTTTTTACAGAGTCACTTGCTTCAGCCAGAAGCTATCGATTGCTGGGAGCCTAGTTGAACGGATGGTGTTAGGGCCCCTTAGAGAAGGTGTGAGGTCTGCTCAGGGCAGTCACCTCCATAGACTCTCCATCCTACAGCCAGATTCTCCACCCACATCTGTGAGTGCTGAGGGGGCTGGAGAGATGGCTCAGTGGTTAAGAACTCTTGCTGCTTTTTGCAAAGAGGATCTGAGTTCGGTTCCCAGCATCTACGTGGTGGCTCACAGTCACCTGTATCTCTACTTCCAGGGGATCCAGTGCCTTCTCCTGCCCTCTTTGGGGATGTGTATATATGAGACACATGCATGTGTGCAAATGAACACTCACATAAAATAAAAAGCAAATCTAAAAAACATTATTTTTAAAAGAATAATTAAGGATAGACCTTGAACCGTGACTATTTCTGTATATATTTTAATCTTTATGCTGAAGACTCAACTCTATGAAGCAATGAGTCTTATCATGGCCAACTCTGCCTTCCATAACTATCTAGACTATCTAATGTAACATTGGCAGGAGATATGCTGTCCATATTAGTTTGCTATTCATAGATACATGCTGAGAAGTAAGGCTGAAGATCCCTGCCTCCGCGGAAATAATTTTGCTTTAAAGCAGGCAAAGGGGTGGGTGAACCATTCAGTCGTAACAAAGTAAGTAGCACATCAAAGAAAAAGATGATCATGATGTCATAAAGATTGTGAGGGAACTAGAAAAGGGTGTGTGCTGGAAACTGAGTCAGGACCCCCTTGAAGAGGCTAGAATAAGACAGTAAACTTCAAGCAAGCTGCATGGATGGAGGAATCAATACAGAGGACTGAGCAAATAAAATGCACAACCTAGCATGTCTAAAGCAGACGTACCCAGGGGAAATGTAAACCCTAGTAACAGGAAAAACTGAGCCTGAAGCCTGTTGGAGATAGAAAGGGTGTGACAGAGGACCATAAATGAGGATAACTATAGCGCTGGGCCGGGGGTGGGGAGGGGGGGCTAGAGGTAGAGAAGTAGAGACCATGACAGGAAATAGGGACCACAGAGGCCATGATAGGGAGGGAATGATATAAAAAAAATTAGTTGTGTATTTCCAAATATATATGAAATAATCAGAGAGTGCTCAGAGAATTCCAAAGGCATCGAGAAAGCCAAGGCTTACAGCAGAGACATCCCTGAAGCAGCAGCAAACACCTGTAACCCAGCACTGGGGAGGAGGAGTTCAAGGCTGGTCTCTAGCTACACAGTGAAACCAAGGCACAGAGACAAGCTTTAAAGCTGAGATGTGGCTGGGATGCAGCTGCATAGTAGTGCGGTTGCCCCTCATCACCAACCCTGGGCTTTAGTCCCCGGAACTGCAAAAGACAAGATGCTAGCACAGACATGCAGGAAAGGCCAGAGTGACAGCGAGGAGCTTTGTAGGGTCTGCAGAGCTCAGTGACAGGAGTACAGGGGTGGGGAGCACCTTGAGATCATTCTGTTCGTGTTTTGCCTGAGAAAATTAATCCGTGGACAGGCTTGGAGCTATATAGACTGTAGAAGGAAAATTAAGAGTTCCAATGTTGATGCTTTGAGCCTTTAATTTCTAAGTAAGTAGCTAAATGACAATGTCACCTAAACAGTGGGGTTCATGAATCTGAAGCCCAGGGGAGATATGTGTCGAATGTGCCTTGGGGAGCCCTCAGCAAAGGCAAGCGAGAGAGATCATCAAGAGAGTTTGGGAGGAGGAGGACAGAGAGAGAAGAGCTTGTTGGGGGGCAGGAGAAGAGAATGCCAAAGGGAAGAGAGAGCCTAGGACTCTAAGACACCCCAGTGTTTACAGAGACAGTTGAAGAATCTTGAGAAACTGGGAAGTGGGGCCAGAAAGTATTCCAGAGAAAATGGACATGCATAGCCCATAGTACAAGAGAGAAGTAGACATTCTAACTCACTGACCGGTATAATTCCAATAAATACCTGATTGTGCTTCCTTCCACATAACCCAAAGAGCACCAGAGTTGCAAATGCCCACATTTCTTCTTCCAGCCTTCACTGAATTACAGCCAGAGCAATGCCCGAGCCTCAGAAACTTCCCACAGCCAGTGGTGTAGCATTCAGAAGTGAAGCCAGAGGAAGAGCACATCTGTGCTTGGTGACTTGTTTCTCCCCCAGAGCACAGGAAAGGCGTGTTTGCTTCTTTCACAGCGAGATTGCTTTAACCCCCAGATAAGGGCTAGCTGGCTCGTGGAGGGAGCTGCGCCATTTCACGAGGCCTGTATTTTATCCTCACAATAAAACCTCATTGTGTCATTTTTGCCAGGAGTTTGGGTGACACCTCAACACATTATCATCAATTCTACAACCGTGGAATTACATTGGAATCCTCCAGAAAAGCCCAACGGCCTCATTTCTCAATATCAGCTGAGGCGTAATGGAAGCTTGCTTCTCGTGGGTGGCATTGATGAACAGAATTCACTGATAAAAACCTGGAACCCAACAGCAGGTGACATGAGGGAAACTTTCCAAGCACACTATAAGCTTTCTAAGTTGCTCAAGGCCGAGAAAGAACACCTCCCATTAAAATGTTACTCAATTATCGAATTCATCTCCTTGTTTATCAGCCATGCTGTAGCAAATAAAAGTGCTGGATGGTTGCTTTCGGCCTACATGAAATCAAATAGTTTGTCCTCTATTTGACGTGAAAGAATGAGAAATTTAATTATACAAAATACAATGTCCAACTTCAAAAGTTATCAAATGGTAGTTAAAACCTACATTCCACAGTTAGCAGCTAAAGAGATTAGGAGAATCGTGTTCCCATCACCTACCACTTCTTATCTCCCTCCACTCGCTCTGCTCTGTCTACAGGAGTCATCTTAGCCACACATTTGCAATTCATTCCCATTCATTTCTCAGCAGACACGAGATAAACCTTACGTCAACAGATGTTTCAGTGCAGAGAATAGAGAATAATTTAGTTTTATTGTGGAAAATAACAGATCAATTTAAATATCTCTGCCTCTAAATGAATCTCCCTGAAAATTCAACCCATTTAGAAATAGAAAAGACTAAATTGAATTTTCACAGCCCAGTAGCACACCCCAAGATGTTCCTGAAATTCTCAGGAAAAGCCATGAGTAACGACGGGGTTCACCATGGAGTTGGGAGGTAGCAATAACGATGCTCTAGAGAGGAGCACGCTCTATGCTAGACACAACGACCAAACTCCCAGTAACGTTTCTCACAGAAGAAATCCAAAAAGTGTCACAAACTTAGGGCAAAACAGCAGGTTAGGAAGCCAGCAAACATTGTCAGAGTCTCAAAATCAGCTTGTTATAACTTTCATTTCTTCAGGTACATTTACAAGTTAGAAGCAAAAACTGGAGGTGGCAGCGGTGTGAGGATTTCATTGTCCAGATGCTTATGTGAACCTCAGAAGATGCCCCCCCTTATAATGTCACCACACTGGGCTCTGATTCCATATTTGTAGCATGGCCAGCCCCAGGTAAAGAAAAAAACGGAATAGCTCCTCCCTCCCTCTGTCTCCCCACCACCTCTTTCTCTCTCTCTCTTTCTCTCTCTCTCTCTCTCTATCATAGTTTAGTGGGAACTGGCTGGAGATAAGGATGAAAATGTGGCTTTAAAAAATTTATTTGGATTATGGTTCCAAAAGGAGAGTCCATGATGTTAGGGGATACATGGCAGCAGGAAGCAGAGAGATCACAAGCAGAGAGGAAACCGGAAGTGGGATATGGCTATAAACCCTCAAAGCCAACCCCCAGTGACATACTTCCTCTAGCAAGGCTCTAACTCCTCAAAGTTCCATAAATTTCCCAAAACAGCAATGCTATCTGGGGACTAAGCATTCAGATACTTAAGCCTATGGGGACATTTCTCATTCAAACTATCGTAATATATATATAGCTACATGTGTGTACATGCATGCATATCTACCTATATAAATATGTAGATACATACATCTATCTGCCTCTCTACCAAAGCAGTGCATTTTTGGAATTCTTCAGCCTAGAGGGTTTCTTTCTGTATGGCATCAAGGGACGTGGAAAGGCAACATCCTGTTCTAACTATGAGCTTATCATGGTGACTGTGATGAGCACTGGACGTTGCCTCTCTGCTCAGTGAGCCTTCGTTAGGCCATTTAGTCAATGCCAAATTGCTTTGGCGATTTAATGCATTATTAAATTTTGATATAAGTATAATCCTTGGGTAAAATCCTGACCAAGTAGACAGTACAGAGGTTAAAAAAAAGATGGACAGATCAGTGGGTACAGTACTTTTCATCCTCACATGAGGACCTGTGGTCAAATCCTCTACAACCATGTAAGAAATCTGAGTGTGATAGCATGGACCATAATCTCAGAGGGGAAGACAAAGACACGATGATCCCCGAGGCTTGCTAACCTGCTATTCTATCTCAATCTGCGAGCTCTTAGCTCACAGAAGGACTGTCTCAGGTAATAAGGTGGGGAAGGATAGGGAGAGATACCTTCTGTTGACTCTGGCTTCTATGTGTGCAAGCATACAACCCTCACACACACACACACACACATACACACACACACACACACACACACACACACACACACACACACAAAACACAGAGAGAGAGAAAAAAGAGAGAGTGTGTGAAATTATCTCTATCTTTTAACATAGAGCACAGGTGTTTAAGTAAAATTTAAAACTGATTATAGGTCTAAAATTCACTTTGAAAATATTTTATTTTATTATTTTATTTTCAGTACTAGAGATAGAACTTGGGGCTTTGCACACACTATATAAGAAACTACCATCTACCACTAGGCTTACATAGCCTGATCTTAAGCTCTCTGGGGTACTAGAATAGAACCCCCAGTTTTACATATGCCAAGTGTGCACTCCAAGGAGCCCTCGGCCCCTGATCTTCTTTTCAATTCCTACTCTTGAATTGAAATTGAAACAAACGCCATTCGCCTAAGTTCAACCATGGCTCAGCCCAGCACACTGTTAAAAATAGTTCCCCTGGGCTCCTAAGAGAGGCATACATGGATCTAATCTACATGGGAAGCAGAAAAAGACAAGATCTCCTGAGTATATTGGGAGCGTGGAGAGCTTGGGTCACAAAGCAAAACGAGAAGACGTGGATATGGGGAACGTATATGGAGGAGAAGAAAATAATGGGGAGTCAAGAGGGGGAATGGGACAGGTGGGGATGCCAAGAACTCATTATATACATTTATAAAATTGTCAAAGAAAAATTTAATTAATAATATATACACGTAACACCTGATTGCTTTGTAGACCAACTAATTATTAATAGATACTATGGAATTTCCTAACTAGACTTTAGTTAAAAAAAAATTTCCACAATTAAAAAGAAAAGCTATGCTATGCTCTTGTAGACCAAGCTGGCCTCGAACTCACAGAGATCTGCCTGCCTCTGCCTCCTGAGTGCTGGTATTAAAGGTGTGTGCTACCACCACCTAACTTATGCTATGTACTTTTAAAGATATGTAAAGGTCCACTGTTAAAAGTGTGTGAAATCCTTCTGATGTAAGAAACTCTGACCAGTTTTGTTGAGATAGAATGTTCAGTAAGTTTCTTTGATTTGGTGGATTTATTAAGTTTAGATTTATTTATTTGATTCAGGGTGTCATTTAACTCCAATGTTTCTTTGGGTTTTTTGGGTAATCTATTTGTTGGTGACAGTAGGGTACTGAAGTCATCCCCCCCATCACTGTGCTGGTGTTAATCGTGATTTTTGATATAGATTGTCTGTCCTGTGAACTGTATGCATCATGGTTAGTGGGTGTGTGTCTATAATTTTAATGTCCTCTTAGAGTGTTCTGTTATTGAGCACCACGTGATAACATTTACTTCTTCTGTTTTGAGCTTCAAGGCAATTTCACAGATATTAGAATGTCATTGCCTGTTCACATCTCAGTTCTTTTTGCTTAGAATCCTGCTATCTAGCCTTTTACCCTAACATGGTGACCATCCTTGGTGGTGAGGTATATGTCCTGGAGACATCAAAAACATGGAATCTCTTTGATAATCCAAATCTGTGGGCCTGAGTCTTTTCATTAGAGAACTTTAATACTGAGAATTATTATTGAAAGGTTTGTACTAATTCTTGTCATTCTGTTGATTCTGTGGTGATTTCTTAGGCCCCTTCTGATTAATAGTCCTGGTATTAGTATTTACATGTAGAACTGTTACAAAGGTTAAATGATGTCATTTATGTAACTGGCCATTTATTACCTGGTTTATGTGATAATTCTATAGATATAAATAATCTTTTAAATTTAACTCTTAATAGCATCAACACATCATTTTAGTAACTCATTTTAATTTATTTTCTGGACCCAAGAAATAGTTCATCAGGAAAAGGCACCAGCTATGTAATCCTAAGGGCTTGAGTTTTCTCCCCAGAGCCCACATAAAAAGTCTGATGCAGTGCACACCTATAATTCCAGCACTCCCATACAAGATGGGAGGTAGTTGGATGGAACTCAGAGTGCAGCTATCTTGGAATACACAGCACAGCAGAATCAAGAGACCCCTGCCTAGACAAGATGGAAAGCAAGAACTATAGCTAGAGTTGTCCTCTGACCTCCATGGCCACATCTTGACACATGCTTGCGCACACACAATTGACACATGCTTGCGCACACACAATTGACACATGCTTGCACACACACACACACACACTTACCTTCAAAATGTATTTTCTCTAGTTTTTCCTCCAGCTTAATACCTTCATTTTCAAAATGCTAAAAGCACTAAGTACAGTACAGTGTTAAATTTTTTCAAGATATTTCTCCAATTTCCTAGCACTGTGTCATTTTCTTCTTTGAATTCAACATCATGTTTTTATGTTGGATGTATAATGTTTTCAATAAGGGAAGTCTCGTTATGGAATAAAAGATAACCCTTGTTTATAAAATGTAACAGTAACCCTTTCCTACTTCGAGCCTGGTGGAAATTTCCATTCAGCCCAGACCAAGGGAAAATAGAGAACTGCATGCTGAGTCTGACCATTTAACCAGCTGTTAACAAACCTACAATTTTCAGGCCTGTCACTATTGTAGATGCATAAAATCCATTACAGAAACATTGTCATATACAGAAAGATTAAAAATCTTAAACATACTTTTACTGGTGCCTGGAAGGATTCCAAGCTCAGGACGCATCAGGTACTGCGCTTCTGCGCATCATGTGAAGTGGACCCTATCAGAAAGCGCCTCATGATTGGGAAAATGGTGGGGTTTTTTTCTGTTCTGAATACTCACAAATGTACATTTTAGGCAGAAGGGAAGCTTTGTTTCAAGCAAAGCTATTTACCAGAACTTTCTAGATCTTGCCCCATATCCTGAAGGTCAGAAAGATTGCACCGTAGACATAGTAAGCTAGTCAAAAAGCCCAGATCTGTAGTTTCTAACTATGACCAGACTTTGGAATCCCTGGTGATCTTATTCAAAAGCAAATCCTCAAACTAAGAGGTGTCTCAGTTAGGAACTCACAGAAAGCCCTAGGTCCCATCTCTAAGCATCACTTAAGCCGGACTTGGCTCAAGTACTTCTAGTACTCTGGAGGCAGAGGCAGGAGGATCAAAAGTTTACAGTCATCCTCAGCAATGTAGAAAGTCGGAAGTCTGCCTGCCTGGGTTACATGAGACTCTATCCAAAAGGAAAAGCACTTCAGGCTCATGGAAAAAGATTTTCTTGAGGTGCAGGCAAGAAATGTAGGTTGGTTGATTAGTTGGTTGGTTAGTTGGTTGGCTGGCTGGCTGGCTGGCTAGTTGGTTGGTTGGTTGGTTGGTTGATTGGCTGATTGGTTGATTGGTTAGTTGATTGATTGGTTGGCTGGTTGATTGGTTGGTTCATTCGTTGACTGGTTGGTTGGTTGATTGATTGGTTGATTGGTTGGCTAGTTGATTTTTTAAAAAAGCTTTCCATGACTCAAATGTGCCACCAAGTTTAGCAACTCCGAATCTCACACCAAACCACAGTGATCAGCAGCACTACTTCCTGAAGACAGAAATCAGTGGCTTCCACATGAATGTATAAAGCCAAAATATTGATTAAATTAGTTGATATCTTTTCACTTGCATTTTGTGGGGATCAATATATGGATAGAGTAACCTCGGGCAAGTAAGTGGCTGGGAGCAAATAAGCTATGTGGTTGCTTGGCAACAGAAGAATTACCTAGGTAATTAACTGTATTTCTAGTTTTCAAATTATGTTTCCAATGCTATCAATAAACTACATCTTAGACAGCATCAATAAATCTGCTGATAAAAGGAGTGAGGACACCAGGGGAGTGATAGTGAGAGCTGATTTCATGGGTGCACAATTCTTAAATCTTACTGTGTGCCAGACATTCCCAGGTCCCAGTTAATCCTTATGCAAGCACTAAGAGGTAATCCACATCCTAGGAATTTGAATTGTGGAATAATAACATCATATGCTCAAGGTCACCAGGCATTGGCAGGATTCAAATGTGAATTTGTTCAGTTGCTGCCTATGGAAAGTAATTCCTTCCTGCCTTCGGTTCAACTCTTTGATCCAAAGCTTCGCGTTTTTCACTGGAAGTCTTGCAAACGCATGAGATATTCACTCTGCATTACAAAGTGGTAACCAAGGGGTCCAGGGGATAACCAACAGTTAACCAACAAGTTGTTGGTTAAAACCCAATGGTTCTGGGAGGATGATGGTTTGTCCAGCAAATCAAGAGCAGGAAAATTAATTGGTAAATGGCGAGACCTCTATGGGTAAAAGGCTACCACCAAATTAAAGTGTGTGGATGAACCAGAAGACTCCACCTACACAGCCCAGAGTTCAGACAGAATAGTCAGGCCTCAGCAAGCAAGGGCAGAAAGACCCAGCTGGGTGGCAATGGGGTAGGTTGAGAAAAGTCTCAACTACCCATGAAGAGATCATTCAAAGGGTGGTTCAGTATTCTCTGTTCTAGGCAAAGCTGGGTCCATTTATCCCCTGTTTGCCTGATAAATGTCAATAGAAATAATTCAAAACACTCAAACCTCTAAAACATTAAGATGCCTACTCTTGATATGGAGGGTGATGACCAGCAACATGCATGATAAAATTGCTGACGTCATGGAAAAACAATCGTGAATAGGGGTCTGCAACTTACCAAGCAGGAAATACAAACATTCCATGCCCTACCAAGTAAAAATATCCATACACTTACTTTTCTGTTAAGGACCACCACTCTCTCCATGGATGCTCAACACCACACACACACACACACACACACACACACACACACACACACACACACACACGACAGAAATCGAGAGAATGTAAAGAAAATTATAGCACATACATATGCTTCCCAAAGGCTATTGCTATTGTCTGATGGCTGCACAATTTTTCATCTTTCAGGACAGAAGATGACAGCGCCACTGTAGGATGAGCCCCACTACTTAGTGTCCCTATGGCCTTGGGCAGCCTGTATAGTGCCCAAAGTGCAGGTTCTGCCTTTACAAAAGGGGAGGGGCTAGAGAGAGACATTTCTGTGGTAAAGAGCCAACACTGCTCTCTCTGAGGACTAGAACTCAACTCAGTTCCCAGACACCACTCAGGCAGTTCATAACGGCTGTAACTTTAGCTCTGACGCCCTCCTGTGGCTTCCATGGGCATCTGTACTCACTGACAGACATATACATAAACATATACATATACTTTTAAATAAATCAGTGCTGAAAAGACAGTTCAATGGTAAAAGAGCACTGGCTGCTCTTCCAAATTGCTCAAGTTTGACTCCCAGCACCAACACGGTGGCTCACGGCTGTCTGTAACTCAAGTCCCATGGAATCCAACATCCTCTTTTGGCTTCTAGGGCACTGCATGAGCATGAAGCGTAGACACACACATAGGCAAAACACCATACACAGAAAAATAAATAACATGGAAAAATATATAGGATATAAATAAGTCTGTTTTAAAGCTGGACGAAGTCATGATAGTAACTTAACTTCCATTGCTGAGGTGTGAACATTTAACACGTGGTAAACAGCTCTGAAAAGATACTAGCTCGTTATTGTTCAAATTAGAGGCAAGAGAGGCCAGGTTAGTGTCCTCCTAAAGTGTCCCCTTACCTCATATCAGCTTTGGACCTTGGATCAGGACAGATCCAGCTGAAAGAAAGCAGCAATATATGTAACTGTAATTCGTGAAAAAATATAGAATATTGAAAAGCAAAGGCTTCATTGAGCATAAACCATTTACTCAGAGAAAGAACAGAGGAAGCCAGTCCTGCTGTTTAAGAACCCAAACATTCAAAATTATTTAAACTCTGAAGATAATAATGAGCCATTGTAATTTATCAAGATGATGACTATATTTTGAACTATCCACCCCTTAATCATGTCCTAATTAACAGTACCACCGTATTCAGCAAGCGCTTTTTCTCACTAAGGATGGTGAGTTATTTAAGTTTAAGGCATAATATTGAAACCCTGGCACTTTTCCTTGCCCATTTATCTTTTAGTCCATTAAAGAAAAGAATTGGCAACCATGGTTCTGCTGGGAAATCATTTTAATTAATCCTGCGTGGGCACATAAGTACTTTTTATTAATCACGTTTTGATGAAAAGTTAGTTAGCCACAATATGGGCCATCTACAGACACGAGACACCCCAGTGGGTGTTGAGTTAAAGCCTCAGCTGGAGTGAATGGGGTTGGACACTATCTGTTTAAAAACAAACTTCATGCCAACTTTTATAAATAAAAAGTCACCTTGCACTAATTTGGGCAATCCAACATTGTCAATTGTTTTAATTTTCACTGTTGAGTGCAGTTACCAAATATTAAGAACTGAGAAACTTCAAAAGAAGAGAAGAAACCAAGTTCCTGGTTTATGTTTCATTTGCATATTAATAAGTAAATGTATCTCTCATTATTGAGTCTTGATATGAGTTAGGCATTTTGAAGAGATAAACACCTGTAGATGGAGACTGCTCATTCGTTTCCCGGCTGCCAGACCCAAATAGTTACACAGAAACTATATTAATTACAGCACTGTTTGGCCTGTTAGCTCAGGCTTCTTATTGGCTAGCTCTTGCATCTTGAATTAACCCATTTCTATTAATCTGTGTATCGCCTCGAGACTGTGGCCTACCAGTAAGGTTCTGGCTGGCGGCTGGTGGCTTTCTCCTTTGCAGCTACATGATGTCTCTTCGACTCTGCTTATTCCCTCTCTATCCCTGTTTGGATTTACTGCCTGGCTTTACTCTACTAAGCCATTGACCGAAACAGCTTCTTTAATAACCAATGGTAATAGAACATATCCACAGCATGCAGAGGGGAATCCCACATCACTTATCCTTCTCAGCAGCTATAACTTCCTGTCTCAGGTCCTGTTTTCTACATTTGTTTGGGGTTTTTAATGACAGCGTCTCACCCCATAGTCAAGGCAAACCATACTCACAGCTGTTCCTCGGCCTCAACATCACCAAGGGCTGGAATTTCAGGCCTGGGCCGCCACTCAACCTATTTTCCATATTTCACTAGTGAGAAAGGTCAATGTAGATTTTTTTTAAGTTGTGCCTTTCTCTAGGTTATTCATTACATGGCTATCAGAAGCAACCTACATGGGCTATATTGTCTCATGATTTTTTAACCATTTAAATTTTAAATGCGTTAAATTTAGCATATATTTGGTAGACTCAATGATGAGTTTAATTATGGCATTTTCATATTTGTATGTCAGGTCTTCTGCTCATAGTCCCTCCACCCCACAGTACCGGCTGATCACTTCCTTCTATCCAAACAATTGTTATCTAGTTCGCTGTTCTGTTTGTATGTGTGCATGTGTGTGCGTGTGTGTGTGTGTGTGTGTGTGTGTGTGTATATATATATATATATAGTATATATGTGTGTATATATTTTAAATCTATATTCTATTTTTCTACCTAATTAATATATGTAGAAAATAATTTTATCACTTCTAAAATCGAGTTCAAAATTACAAAAATAATTTTGTTATAGATACAGAAAACGGGAATGACCACAGTACAATTGTAGGTCAATCCAGCCAATGGTCCAGGAGTCATTTTATCTGCAGTCCCAAAGTTCATTTGCCTCTGGGTAGGATGATTCTTGTACTCACTTAACCCACCAGGATATATTTACTGGTTCCTGCTCATGGGTGGGGCAGGGTGTGGGACACTGAATCACACTGATAGACATAAAGAAGATGTGACATTGCCCCTCCTCTGGGGACCCTCACCATCTGTGGAGGGAGCAAAGACTGCAGAGCATAGCTATCCGCCTCTGTCAAAATCCCCTACAGTTACCATTAAAGAAGGGAAGGAAGCCTGATTCACTTTTCACCCCACAAAAGGACGTAATTGAGACACCCCGGCAGCACAGAGGAGCACGGCGGCCAGTGGAGCGACACTGTTCTGAGTGCACGCTGTCTTTTGAAGCAAACGCTGCTATCAAACCGAATATGTGTTATATATTTCTTTTTCACTCTTAGGATTGTGACTGCTCCTGCTGCTTAGAAAAGGATTTAAAAAGGGCTTCTGTGATTGACTTGTCCCATTGTAAAGTATGCACCTGCTGTGAAATGAAGCCACAAAGAAGGGAAAAAAAAGTTGAATAATTTAACTTTTTTATTTGTAAAGATAATCAGGGTTTTTCTGATTACATCTTAACTTCATAAATGTTAAATAACCTATCAGCATCTAGCTGTTGTAAATTATGGAAAGGAGCGCTGCAAGGAATATTAACCAATACAACCCTTGTTCTTCAGAGAACAAGAAAATGTGTTATGGCAGCTTGTCACCGTGCGACTGGTAACTCTGACACCAAATAACAAAGCTGCCATTTGCACTTAGGGTAGATTGGTTCACACGCGTTTCCGCGGCTCCTTTTGCTCTGACAGGAATTTATGAACTTGGGAACTAACCAAGTCGTGAGGCTCCCCAGCAGATCCTAACAAATCTGCCCATTTCATTGCATTTAGTCATCAGGATTCCAGAGGGCTCTGTCGTCTCAGAATCGCTGCAGATGGCATGGGGTTTCGGGGACACCACAGACTGTGATGGCAGTGGTGGGACCTTCTTTTCTAGGTGTTTGTCAGTGTTTGACATGTCCACAGTTCAGAGGTGCATTTTCTGTTCCAACACCTCATCGGTGTACGTAAAGGGCTCTCGCTGCCCATTAACAGCAAGGTGAAAAATACATTTTCCGGGTTCATGCTGTGGCTAGCCATGCTCAAACCTAGATCAATATTGTGTCCATATCTGAAACACAGTAGAAGTGCAATCTTGTGCCTTGGCCCCGCTGGGAGTCCTGACATTTTTAAGCAGAGAGGTTGAAGGATGTAGGGTTTGGAAGCAGCCTGCTGTAGGTACGGACTGAAGACAAAGAAACTGACTTCAGATAGATTGGGCAGAGGGACCATCTGAAATTACTGCCAAGGATGAATAACAGATTGTCTTCACACCACAACTTGATTGTGTACAAGTGCATACTTAAAAAGTCACACAGTGAGAGAGTGTCAGGACAGTCACTTGCATGGATAGAATAGTCATATCTGTTTGAAATAGTGGCCTTAGATGAGAGAGGGTTTTAGGAGTGTTGGAGGACACAGGAGAGCATGGTTAATATGTTATTAAAGCTTTATTGTATTTTTTATGTATTCTGTCTTGGGTAGAGATGGAGATTTTTTTAGCAGCTTCTACTGTGTGGGAATGTACTGGGATACTGTGTGTGTGTTTTATGTCTCCCTTACAAGTGTGCAACTCTATGGCCATTGGTGTCATCACTCTGCAGTGTTCATAGAGGTGACTTGGTGTGCAGTGGTGACCAAGGAAATAAAGGCAGAAAGAATCTGCCCCTACTCCAGTGTGCAGTTTATCTAGTTCAATAACATGAAGGCATATTTGGCATAAGCATGTTTTCGAGACTCTTCCACAAGATCTACCCAAGGAATGAGAGAAACAAAAAGAGCATGTCATCCTGAGGAATCAGCCTCAAGCAGCAGCCATGAGGTGACAGTTTCTCAGACTCACATTTTATCTTCTAACATGTGCAGATTTGGCATCCTTGTGTTTGCCTTGAGTCCCATAGTTTATTGTGTTGGAATGAATTTGCGATAAATCTGGATCATCACTAAGAGATGTGTTGTTAGATCCTCGGTCCTAGGAATACCCAAGAGAGCCAACCCCATTAATGGGCTTAGCGTCCAGATAGTCCTTCTCACTCATTGTGCCATACATGGCAGACAGCAGCTCCTTCCGATGGCTACAGACTGCATCGGGATAATAAGGAGATAGGCTATGCTGTGACTTGGAATGATGGGGTGTTCTGAGATACTCCTGAGAGAAATGTCTGTAAACACATATTCCTGCTTAAAGGTCGCATTGCAAACCGAAAGGGTCCCTAGTTCACCCTTCTATCACCTCTCCTGCTTCAGGAAGTGCTCTCTGTAGGATGTTTTAAAGGGATTGAGGAGCCTGACGGCACAGTTCTTTAATATGTTATCCGGGTTCCCCTCACCAGTTAATGAACTGAGAGTCTCAAATGATCTCCATAATCAATTTCTTCCTCCAGCCCTCAAACTTTATTTTAATTACAGAAGCTTGCTGGGAACACTAAAAATGTTCCTGGTTTCATCTGACAGTTGAGAATGAGGCCTTGGAGAACATTTCTAGAGAAATTCACAGTGTGCACGCATCACACCAAGCAAGAGAAATGTGAACCTAGCAGAAAATGCTGGGGATCTGATCTTAAGATAGCTTTTTATCCTCTCATGAAGAGATAGGAATATAGACTTTTCTCTGGTGACACTGAGCAGAAGTGCCAGAGGCCAGACCTACTGGTCCCTGCCTGGGCTGTATTGTTCATGGTGAATTCATTTCAAGGCAATGTGGAGAGGCTAAAATTAAGCTATTTTCTGAGTTTCCCATGAGTCATTCTCTCCAACAGCAAGGATGCTTCAAAGTGAATTTCTCCCGCAGTCCTATGCGGGGTTCACTGTGAAGTCGCTTCTGCTTCTCACCTCTTAGTCTTGCAAATGCTCTCATGACTTTGCCATTTTTCCAGACTCCAGAATTATAGGAGGCAGCACTCACAGCCAGTTTTTATGAGCAAGGAAGAGTGAGATTCTGCTAACTTCCTTGGTTCAGACAGGACAATTACGTGTGTCTATTAGTTTACAAATCAAAGGACTATTCCAGAAAGTTCCGTGTTTGTTCCTGTCTTTAAGTATTCTTTGACACGGAGCCACATGTGTCCAGGATGTGTGGGTCTCAGACCAGGAACCTTGGTCTTTAGAATGGAAAATCTCTCTAATTTTTCTGTTCCGTGAATGGCAATTTGACTGGTTCAAACTGGTCTATTTCTCCACGCAGCTTTTCTCAGCCCTGTCCTATAGCTTTCCTTTCCTGTTAGCTTAATCTAAGATTCCGCTTTCACAACGTAGGAATATAAGCTTTGAAAGGCAGCTGGACCACATCATTACTGCCCACCGCAAGCCAACATGCAACCCAGAACGAGAGGCTTTAACTTGACAGAGACTGAAGTTCCTTGCCTTTAAAAGGGAAGTGTTCGGTGTTCAAGAGCATTGGCTACTCTGGGGGATCCTGGGGGACCCAGGCTCAGATGCCCAGCTCCTGCATCTGGCAGCTCACAAGTGCCTGTAACTCCAGATTCAAGGGGCTTGGATACACTCCCCTGTGAAAGCGGCAAACACGATACTCACACTCAGGCAACCACATTAAATATTTTTTAAAAGCGAGAGGTTACCATTATCCTGAAGTCTAATTCATTCACTGAATCACCTGACACATTATTGAGATACTTTGTGCTTACAGCTAAACACGGGAGCCACATCCACAAAAGTAACAGTTTCCAACTTTTTGAAATTAGCCTCTCTGCTATTATGGGAGAACAGCTGCTCTCTGGGAATGCAGGAATGCAGGGAAGCTTCTGTTCTAGCTTGTGTTCCTGCAGAAGCCATTGTATGAACCTGCCCCTCACCCCCAGCCTCAGGTATCAATCCATCATTCACCAGGCAGCCTTGCATTCCAAATATAGTTTAGATCTTATGAACACATCCAGGTTCTTTTGTTAATGATTTCCTATACATTCCAAATTGCCTGAAGAGACCATAAAGTCTAATGGGCACTTGGGGTCCAGAGTAAAGAAAATCGAGGTTACCCCTTGGTAACCTTGAACCATCCTCAGGCCCTTGGCTTAGGGACATGTAAAGTGGTGTGATCATTAACTAAAAGAGGAAGCTTGTAGTGGGTCCACTTGGAAGGGGAAAACATAGCTCGTTCTGATTGCAATCTCCTGTGGAGATTGAGGCCACTGTAGAAAATGTGCATAGAAGCATATACCAGGCTGTTGAAAACATGACATTCGAAGTGAAGATCAGGTTGACAAGATGGCTCAGCAGGTAAATGTGCTTGCTAACCAAGCCTCATGAACCGAGTTCAGTCCTCAAGACTGAAGAGAGCCCACTCCCTCAGAAGAGAACCCATTCCCACAGAAGAGACCCTGCTCCCTCAGATAAGAACCCGCTCTCACAGAGAAGAACTCTCTGACCTCTACACACATATGGGTGTCACATATGTGCATGTACACATATGCAAACATGCATATGCACATACACACATATTTAATATATAAAAATGGAATAAGATTTTTAAAGAATTTAGGAATTGATGATAAAATGATAATTTAAGCTTTCAAGACAAGTGTTGTGGGAAATTTAAGTAGAATAATCTACACTGAAAATGAAAATGTTCATTCTAGGCCTGGAGAGATGACTTAAATAGGAAAAAGCATGTCAGGCAAGCATCAGAACCTGAAGTCAAGCCCCAGATTCAATGTTAAAAACAGACAAAATACCAGGTGTGATGCAGCACACACTTGTAATTCAAGTGTTAGGTTTCAGAAACAAATGGATTCCTGCACTCCCTTGTCAGCCAGCCCAGCCTACTTGGTGGGTTCCAGGTCAGTGAAAGAGCCTGTCTCAAAAGGAAAAAGTGGAGTATGCCAGAGAAACAACAGCCAAGGATGTCCTCTGGCCTCTGCATGAAACCATGACCCACACACCACACATGTCTGTTCACATGCTCACAAACGCACACACACACACACACACACACACACACACACACACACACACACACTGCTGCTCAGTCTTCTGGGCTGTCAGGTTCTGCCCCTTCAAACTGATTTCTAAAAGAGACCATGGAAGCTGAACAGTGGTGACACACACCTTTAATCTCAGCACTCACACGGGAGGCAGAGGCAGGTGGATCTCTGTGAGTTCAAGGCCAGCCTGCTCTACAGATCAAGTTTCAGGACAGCCAAGGCTACAAAGAAATCCTGTCTCAAAAAAAAAAAGCAAATGAACAAAAAACAAAAGGAAAAGAACCTTCCAAAAGAGACACGGGACAGTCCTGACAGTGTAAAAATCTTTGTATCCGCAGTACACACCATCCTGAGCACCTCAGGTGTCTGCCACCTCTCCTCTCAGTGGGGCTTATTCCAACACCAGCAAGACACCCTCCTGTGGACCTCATCCCTCATGTGTCATAGGTTCTGTGATGTTTGCTCTGTGGTGTTGTCTGTAGAGTTCCTTGTTTCTATAGTAAGGACACACTTATTGATATGTTGCACGTAACTAACGCCATAAATACCAACACTCCCCATCAGTGAGATCATCTAGTCAGATCCTCTATTAGAGCCTTCATTCAAAGTTCATATCTTTCCCTTTAAAAAATGTATGTGTCCTCATGACCAAACAAAAGTTAACAAGCATTTAATTATAGGAATATATTGTGAATAGATTAATTTTTTAAGAACACTACTCTTTAGGAAGTACTGGTGAAAAATGATGGTTATTGGACCTAAATTTCATATGTACTTAAGGCCCATAAGTCTCACTGACAGAATGGACTGTCCTAGCTCAATAATTAATGCCCTGGGAATTCTCCAGGTAGACTGTGATTTGGATATTTTATGGGTTATTATGTCAAAGATCCATGTCAGACAAGGTGCTTACACAGTGCTCCACAGAGGAATTATTGTCACAAGCAAACTGGGGTGGAGTTTTTTTTAATGTACTTTAAGTAAACGTAGGGAAAATACAATACCCTCCTTAATGGCCTCATGTTTTAAGTGACAGGTGCCTTCATTTTTATTTACCAGTAGAAGTGTATCTTTGAAAATGACTATTATGAATGTTTAAACAGCTCTTGTCTTTGGAGTGTACGCTGCAGTGTTTTGCAACTTGTGTTTGGTGCAGCTTCAATGCTACGCGGAGCCATCCCTTACCTTCCAGTGATAACCTTGTATGTGTGCATAGCTCTTAAGGGGCAGAGCAGTTGACCATTCTACACGATGCACTTATGCTTCCTTCTTCCTCTTCTTCTCCCTCTTCCCAGGAATCCTGGTTCCCCAAATTCCAGTGAAGCACAGCATCCTACTCAGTGGTGGGGGTGTGATGCTTTTGGCCTTCTCTGTTGGACGCTGTCAATTGGCCCATCTGAAAAACTTAGTTCCATTCACGCAGTATGAAATAAGGATACAAGCCTGCCAAAATGGTAACTCTTTTAGACACTTGACCCGGGATTGTTTGAAAAAGTGTCTCAGAATTTTTTTTTCTTAAAAAAGAACAGTTTTTCTGTTTAAGTACAAAGAATAATGTTTAATTTCTAAATTGTGGTAGACTGTTTGCCCTGAGAAATCAGCCTGGCATCCAATGAAGCATTAGGCATCTCTGCACATTACATCATGAATATTTAAATACATAAAAATGGTGACTTTGTAAAGCCTTGCTTTGTAAGGTCTTTCAAAAGAATACACAGAGCTCACACAAGGAGGCCACTAATAATATGAAACAAAATGGATTCTAGGATAAATTTTATAGAAAATATATTAAACTGGATGTTATTTAAAACTTTTCAGGAGGAAGAAGTTATTGAAGAGTTGAATTGCAAGACAAGCATGGTGGTGCACACCTTTAATCCCAGCACTCAGGAGGCATACACAGGCAGATCTCTAGTAAGTTCCAGGACAGCCAGGGCTACACAGAGAGAACCTGTCTTGAAAAAATAGACCAAGAAGGAAGGGGGGTTGAATCGTATGCAAATGAATCTATATATTTGATGGTGTTTCCTTAGAAGCAATGCCATGAATCTGAGGTCTGTGCCTTAGACTGTGGCCTGGTGAAAGCATCAACATCTATCGTAGACAAAATGTGACCAGCCCTTCTCTCTAATGGAGGACTGAAGAGACAAACTGATATTTTGAAGATGACATGGAATCCAGAAAGCATTTTACACATTCAATATTCATCTCTGCTATGGTGTAGGAGGTCCTTCTGTATTTTGGTTGCTATCATTGGTTAATAAGGAGACTGCCTTGGCCTTTTGATAGGGCAGCCCTTAGGTGGGCAGAGTAGACAGAAAAGAATGCTGGGAAGAAGGGAAGTGTGGCAGCCGCCATGTTTTTCCTGCCCGAGACGGATACTGGTTAGACTCATGCCGGTAAGCCACAGTCAAGTGGCGATACACATTAATGGAGATGGATTAAAATAATATGTGAGAGTTAGCCAATAAGGGGCTGGAGATAATGGGCCAGGCAGTATTTCCATGGATACAGTTTCTGTGTAATTATTTTGGGTATAAGCTAGCCAGGCACCGGGAGCTGGGTGGCAGGACACAGCCAAGGGTGGCTGGGACAACAAGCAGCCTGCTCGCCTCATTACTACACTGCTATTCATGTTAAACAGACATAGAAGGCCAGGCATGGTTGTGCACACCTTTAATCCCAACTCTCAGAGGCTAGAACAGGTGAATCTCTATGAGTTCAAGGCCAACTGGTCTACCTAGCAAGTTTCAGGACAGCCAGGGCTACATATAAAGGCCCTGTCTCAAATAAACAAACAAGCAGATGTATAAACAATACTGCATCTTGTGTGCATAGCCTATATAAAATAAATAATACTTGGTTGCAGAGTGAGATGTAATTCACACAGATCTGGTCGTTTGCATCACCTTGGAGAAGCCTACCAGTCTCTCCTCCACATGAGGTCAGTTGTCCTTCTGCATTCCTGGTCTTGTTTCCCTAGAGTTGGCTCAGGTTTCAAAGCCAGTCTGGATGATTCACTGATTGACTCTACCCTACAAACTGTGGGTTGTTCCTTTCCCTGGTCCAGCATGGAAATAGCTGCCAGGTGATGCTCTCTTGATTTAAGGGCAAAATCGACTTCCAATCCCCACATCCCCAGAGCAGGGCTATGGATGTCCAATAGACTTACTGGTTCAACGTCTGTGTGTTTGAAGAGAAGTAGTTAGTTTTAATATATTAAGTACTGTTAAGTTTATAAGAGATGTGTGGGTTATTTACATGCTCACAAAATCCAAATATGATCACTATCTAGCCAGATAACTGCAACAGAAACAGAAACTAGGTCAGCCAAGCCCAAGGTGTCTTGCCCACATATGTATGAAGAGATGGTTATTAAATGAACCATATAAAACATGGTAATGTATTTTAATGATTAAATCCTATGGTTACCCACAACACCGGAACTGAAATATGTATGTAATGTATTCAGATAGATAATTTTCATGGCACCGTTACCCTTCTGTATGTCTATGTGACACTGCCTTGCTGGGCAAATTACTAAAGCCCTGGGTTACTTTTCTAGGAGGCTGTGGAGTTAACAGTAGGACATATGTCAGAACGCACAAAGAAGCCCCAGTGGGGTCTAACTTCCCCTCTTCCGAAGGCTCTGGGATCATCTTCCACAGAGTTTAAGTGGATGGCACCTGAAAGACCCAATGGAGTCACCACCAGCCATGTCACTCACAGGTGAGGGGTTTGTGGTTGGGGAATGCTTGTTATCCTGGGCTTGCAGAAGCACACACATATCCCAGTTTGCACAGGGGACAGAGGTACATCCATGTTCTATGGAGCACTTGCCTGTGAGGATTGAGTTGGAAGCTGTGAACTCTGACACACTGCCCAAGGGCCACTGTGCGGCCTTTTGTTGTGATCTGTTTGACAGCTGAGACCCTAGAGTCCTTGATTTTTATCTTTGTGACTCCTCCCTAAGTGTTGCTGCCTTTGGTTCTCATTTTGTCCATTTTTTGTTTGTTTGTTTGCCTCTTTGTGCTTGTGCAATTTTAGGGATCAAAACCAGGGCCTCATCCATGCTAGGCAAGTGTTCTACCGCTGAGACCCAGACACAACCAGGGCCTCATCCATGCTAGGCAAGTGTTCTACTGCTGAGTCCCAGACACAACCCTCCCATTCAACTCTAATGCCTCTTTTCTTGGTTGGCTAATGGGATATTTACAGGTTTTTCTCCTTGTAAGAATGTGCAGAATTTATTGCATGGAGCTCACCAATGTAAAGGAAGTAAAAGCAGAAAAAGAGGGAATGGAGAAATTACAAAGGGAATGATTGAGGAAAGATAGGGTGGAGTGGAGGAAAGAATGCGTGAGCAAAGGAGAAGAGAGGGAAAAAGGCAAGAAGTAGGGGAGAGAGAGACAGAAGGAAGCTGAAAGCCAAACAGGTCAGAAGCAAAGACCCCGTATGCTTGGCATCTACGACAGCAGCCACAGGTGTGGCAGGCAGGTGGCTCTGCATGTGAAACCCACTCCGGCAGCCACGCCCACACAATCACATGGGCGCAACACACTTCCTCCATGCCTCCCTGCTGCTCCCCTACCTTGCTTGTCTCTTCAGCACTACCCACCGCTGTTTGGTCCATGCAGCATGCCCCTTCAGGAACAGTTGCTAGAGGCCTTGCAACCCTTTAACTCAGACCCTGCAGTGACCAACTATGAATCTGTAGGAGGAAAAAAAAGTGAAAGAAGAAGCTATGGCTGCATTTCTGGTGATGTAAACAGCATCCCTAAAATGAGCAAGCCCTACTTCTCAGCCAACATTAGTGTGAAGAATAATATTTTGGATTCAAATACACACGGATGTATAAAAACGACTGATTCGAATTTGCATTTCACATGAAGCACTGTAGTGTAGACTCTAAGGTACCCATCCATTCTCCAGAAATAGTTTTCTGTCCATTACCAAACACTAATGGCACGAGGAAGGGACATCGCTTTCCTGTTCTGAATAAGGAAAACCTGCAACTGTGAGGGAGCAGGATGTGGCTGCGAGCATGCTGTCGGGTCTGTAAACAAAGCTCCTGATTACAGTGACGATCCCACAGCCGCGCCAGCAAAGGAAAACGGGGAACAGAATGCAGAAAGGCCGCCTCAATGAAAAAATACTGTCAATTGAATTTGACAGCATTTGATGGCATTTGATTATTCTAGTCACAGCCAAACAATGATATAAAGAGGAATATGAAACAGAATGTGTTACTGCCTCGCAGACTCCAGCGCAATAAACCTTCCCCCAGCGTGACACAATCACTTCACCATCATAATTGTAGCCTGTTTGATACCTCTGAGTACAGCGGAAGGGCGCTGACTGACACAGATACATTTTGTTTTTTATTTAAAGTGAAATGAAAATGCCGCACTGGGGCTCCAGATACAATCGTTAGATTCACCTACTGAGGCATGAATCACTTGGCAGTTATTCCAGCTGAAGTTTAAATGTGCTCAGACAACAACAATATCAAATTTTTCTTAGATAGCTACAGAAAAAAAATCAGAAATTTGTAAGGACAGAAATAGCATGTAGACACACAGTTCTTTTTCATCCTGTGATGATGCGGGGCCCCTTGCCCGGTGACAGCTCAAGCCTGCTCTGCTTCCGAGGATGTTACTGTACAATGCCCACTCCATTGTTCACCCAGGAAATGCATCTGGCTCAAACCAAAGACAAGGCTTGGCCTATGCAGATATTCTCATTAAATCACGGGAGGCCGACATGCTAACTTCATTCTAAAAAAGCATCTGCCAGTTCTCACTGGTCCCCCAAACTACCTTCCCCCTCAGTGATCCTCTTCCATTGTTTTAATATTGCTTCTACATACCAAGCTGTTAAAAAAAAGAAAAAGAAAAAGAAAGTGCTTCCCTTAATAAGGAGATGTTTCTGACCCACCAAAACAGACAGAACAGTCCATCTGGCACTTACTTTTCTCATCCCTGGGACAAAAATACCCAGCAGAAGCAACTCAGAGGGAAAAGGAACTATTTCAGCTCACATTTTCATGGTTGGGAAGGCATGACATTGTTCAAGGTAGACAAAGTGGCTTCTAACTACAGCAGTGGGGACATGGGGTCACTTGTTCATATCTCAGTGCAACAGGAGGCAGAGAGCCCAGGCAAGAACTGAGCCCAACCACAGCCCTCAACCCTGTTCCTAAGGCTGTACCTCTGCCAGCTCTACCCCATATCCCAAAGATGCCCCAGCTTCCCAAAACAGTGCCCCCTGCTGGAGGTTAAGTGTCCAAACACCTGAGTCTGTGAGGAGTGTTCCACACTTGGATCATTGAAACCTATTAGTGGCAAACTTTGCATATGAATGTCCCACCTTACGTTTTCAGTTGCATGGGCTGCTTTCTTGACTAGGTGCAAGTCATAATGGAGATTTTCTGTACGCATTTTTCATAAATAATGAGGACGTTTAGGTTAGTGTTGTGTAACCTATCTATTGTCAAGATATAGGCAAAGCCAGCTTGAATGTTGACATCTTCTTCAAAGAGAGATCTACCCACTTCATCAGGTCAATAGCCTTACAAATGGTCAAATTCTCACCACTTCCATATACAAAATCAGTTCTTAGGAACTGGCAAAACACTTAGGAAAATTGCCTCCTCCCACTAGGAGCTTCCATGTAAATAGAGATGAAATTACATAGGGCTTATAGTCTCAAGACTCTTCTCTTTTAAATGAATAATAATATTTGAACTAGGTGCATTAGAAGTCAAAAGTGCACACAAAGTTGCTTTAGCACTGTGAGAAGGGGAAAAACAATGAACCGTCCTTCCGAAAGACTTTAAAGGATAAAATCTGAGTCTTGAAGGTGTGAATTGGTGTTTCCAAGAAGGAGACTAAAACGATTCTGTAGAATGTATAAATTAGCTAACTGAGTTGCTGAGGAAAGGGTGCCAGTTAAACTGAAGACGCTGTGTGGAAAAGTGGGTGCAGATATGGGCACTAAGTTAGATGATAAATAGCTAGATATGTATACATGTATGTATATACACGCACGTAGGGACACGGAGCTCTTTAAACTTTAATTCTTCGTACTAATGATCTTATTACTATATAAGATAAACTAAACACAAGGTAAGATATGCAACGTAAGGTGAAATGCACAAATATTCATCAGAAAATTTAGAAACGTATTACTTGTCATTGCCGTGAAAAGAAAAACCCACAACCAAAAGCTATTTATGGGTTTCTTTGGGCTGATGTTCCAGAGGGGGTGTCCACAACATCCAGGCAGGTGTGACAGCAGGAGACCAGAGTAAAAAACTGAGAGATCACATCTTCAACCTCGAACGGAAGCAGGGGAGAGCTGGGAGTGGGGGGAAGCTATCAACTCCCCAAACCTGCCCCAGTCACATATTTCCTTCTGCAAGGCTATACCTGCTGAAGGTCCCATAACCTCCCCAAACAGTGACACCAGCTGGGAACACCAGGGGTTCAAATTTCTGAGCTTCGAGGGTATATTTTCTTCCTTCAGACCACCATACCAGAGTAGTTCTTGTTTTTAGAATATTCATGATATCAGTGTTATTAAGACTGGTCCTTCCAGAATAAGACTTTGGTGACTACTGAAATTTTAAACATGTGTGATGGGGAGGAGTGTTTAGCCCCAGCAGCACGAAAGGTTGCATAAGTCATTATATCTTCCATATAACCTAGCTAAGACATACATAATCACTATGAGTAAATGTAAATACCAATCATTTCAATATGCTAACATTAATGTGTTATATTTTCTTTTATGTAAATAATAATCATAGTTGCTGGAGAGATGGCTCAAGGGTGAAGAGCACTGACCGCTCTTCCAGAGGACATGAGTTCAATTCCCTGCACCCACATGGCAGCTCACAACTGTCTGTAACTCCAGTTCCAGGGGACCTGCCACCCTCACACAGACAAACATGCAAGCAAAACACAAGCGCACATAAATAAATCTTTTTTAAAATATTTATTTTATGTGCATTTGCGTTTTGCCGTGAGTGTCGGGTCCTCTGGAACTGGAAATATAGACAGTTCTGAGCTCCCGTCTGGGTGCTGGGAATTGAACCCAGATCCATCTAGGAAGAACAGTCAGTGCTCTTAACCACTGAGCCATCTCTCCAGTCCTAATCTTTTTAAAAATTATGTTGGGATCATTTGGAGTCCTGGCCTCCAGCTGCTCTTCCCTGTTAGAGATCTTTCCTTTCCTTCTGATTTGAGTTACTGAAAGCTGTGTCATAATTGTTTACCAGCTCAGCTTCACGAGCACCTGTTGCCTTGAGGATCAGAGGATAAGGTTTTCACCTGTTGGCCCACCTGACTGTTGGGTATAGAAGCCTCCATGGTGCTATTGAATAAGGAGCTTCTTACCAGTGTCTAGAAGTCCCTGTCTCTCTGTGCTGTCTGTCTGTGTCTGTTTCAACCTCCAGCCCTGTACCCGAAGCTCAGGAACTGTATGGTAGCACATAGAGTACAGACAGGCGTCGTGTGCTGCAAATCGAGGTTACGCCGAGATTGGGAACTAGGGAATGCTGAGAGGTCGCCCTCAGAGGGTAAGAGTGGATTGGGGTATGTGTTAATCCTGACGTCATTCGCTCGGGTTTTGGTTCCAGGCCATGCAGGCATTGCAAGTGGAAATCCAACCGAGAAAGAAGGGTAAGCAGACAGGGTTTTCCCGGGCTAGGGACGTATTAGGGAATTAAGACGGGACACCCTCTGAAACAGGAGGCAGGAGGGTGAATTGAAGGCCTTCTAAGAGATAAAATGTGTACAGATGTATGTTTTTGTATTGTGTTAATTGTGTTGTCTTTTGTGTTCTGGACTGGAGAAAGACATTTGATTCTGGGAACCGCTAAGAAAGGTATTTTGACTTTAAAATATGGGCTTGAGGATTTGATGCTTTGGAGGGGAGGTTCTACTTTTGTCTCCATAGAGGATGAGAACCTGAGGATTTATTCGAGATTTATGTGGTTTGATTCACCGAAACCTCCTAAAATGTTGCAGTAAAATACCCCCAAGAATGCAGCGCCCCCACTCAGCAGGAAGTAGCCAGACAGGTTGACAACGCTCAAATTCCCTAAAAGATTGTTTAAGTGGGGTCCCTTCAGTGGTTCCAGAGCAGCAAGACTGCTTTCCTGAGTTCTGCTCCACTCCATACACCAGTTTGGACCCAGAATGAATGCAGCTGGGGCTAGAAGGCAGCTGGAGCAGAGCTTTGCTAGGCGGCTGTGGCGAAAGGCATGTTACCCCGGCCCAGTAAGTGTCCAGCCTGGGAGATGCCGTGGCCGTACCAGCAGTATCAGCAAATGCTACAAGTGCTGGAGCCGAGACAAACTGGAGCACAGACCCCGCTGGGCTGCCCCAGAAAGCAGCAGCGGGGCAAGGAGAAGGCGGTGGCAGTTCCAGGCTCTGCACGCCCAAGAGTCTGCAGCGCAAGTGGTAGGCTTTCCAGCAGCACCCGAGAAACCTGCATAGTAGCTGCAGAAGGTCTCTGAGCCTACCTGCTGCCTGAGCTGGTTGTGGTGGCGCACGCTGGTAGGATTTGCAGAAGGAGGCAGAGGCAGGAGGATCACGAGTTTGAGGTCAGCCCAGGCACTATTAAATCTGTGTTTATGTTTTAGTTCTTTTTTTCTTTTTGTAATATGGAATAGCACCTTTGGTGCGGGGGAGATCTTCTTGGTTGTTCTTTCAGAAACTGGCCTGAGCGAATGCTGGGATGACCACTCCAGTGCTGCATTGTTGGTTTAGGTACCAGCCATCATACCACTGCCAAATGGCACAAACATCGTTGGTGTCGGACACCATGGATAAACTGGAGAGACAAGTCAACGATGCTCTCCAGACTCAGAATGCCCTGAATGTCCATATAAAATTTGAACTTTTGAATTTAAATCAACAGACTGCCCTATTGTAGGAGCAGGTGGACTTCTTATGGCTTGTACAACAAATGTCTTGTTCATTTTGTGAACATCCGTTAATATTGTTAATGCCTCTTATGTGGTGAAACAGCTCAATGTTTACTTGACTAGCCCTTGGAATGTTACAATTAGCACACCAGATTGTTGATACCTGTGTGCCCCCTTTCAGCCAAAGGGTTGGTAGAATATCATGCCCAAATGGGAGGCTGGGTCCAGTGGTGATTGGGGACCCTCTTGCTGGCAATCTTAATGCCTGTTGCCATGGGCATTCATCTCTGAATTCTCTGTAAGATCAGACAATCCATGAGAATGCAGCATATGGTCACTTAGCAAGTCCTTCTGAGCCTGTTGGCCAGTAACTTGGACGTATCCCAGGTTTGGTTGCAAATACTGCACAAACAATGAAGATTCCTCCGTAGACGGGCAGCTTCTACAGAAAAGGGTCCTCCTATGGGTAAGGGTTTACTCTTCTGAGATGACCTAAGACAGGAGGGTCTTCTGTCTTATAAAAAAAACTTAGGGGGGAGATGTTGATCATTTGGAGTCCTGGCCTCCAGCTGCTCTTCCCTGTTAGAGATCTTTCCTTTCCTTCTGATTTGAGTTACTGAAAGCTGTGTCATAATTGTTTACCAGCTCAGCTTCACGAGCACGTGTTGCCTTGATCAGAGGATAAGGTTTTCACCTGTTGGCCCACCTGACTGTTGGGTATATAAGCCTCCATGGTGGTATTGAATAAGGGGCTTCTTACCAGTGACTAGAAGTCCCTGTGTCTGTCTCTGTGTATGTCTTTGTGTGTTTCAACCTCCAGCCCCTTGCCCGAAGCTCGGGAACTGTATGGTAGTGCATAGAGCGCAGACAGGCATTGTGCGCTGCAAAATTATATTTGCCATACTTTTCTACTAGAGGTTTTGTATTTATTGGTCTATTATCATGTACTAAATCTTTTGTGATTGTGTTAAAAATACATTATTTCTTCCAACTCTTTGATGGCTCTTCCTATTTCTAAGAATGGAATTAATTTTGTTAACAGGAGTAAGATAATTCTAGGTCTTCACTAAAAACGAATTAGCCTGGTGTAGTGAAACCCATCTTTAATCCCAGCACTCAGGTGACAGAGTTCAAGGCCAGCCTGGTCTACAGAGTTCCAGGACAGCCAGGGCTACACAATGAGATCCTGTCCTGACAAAAACACAAAATGAAAAAAATTTCTCCAGTATTTCATGAACTATTAATCTGATATGCCACCTATTCAAAATTCATTATCTAGTCCATTTTAGAAGCATGCACACATATGTATATAAATACACATATATGTATACACACAAACTATAGTAGACAGATCTTAACGGCTGGCAGTGCAGACATTTAGGTGTCAATAGAATAAGAAAATGTCCCCACGGTGAAGGCCAGAGGTGACGTAGCTGTCATGTTTGCCTACAGCCTAAACTACTTACAGAAGAAACTTAGATCATCTGAATGTTCAACTTTTTAATGGAATAGTAAAGGCAAAATGGTGACTTTCCTCTCTAGGATTTTCCTGTTTCCCTCTTTCTGTAGACATCATCACTTTCTGGAGTAATCGGGGTGTAATCAGAAAGCAAAGAAAGCCCACTTACCTTTCACAGAGGGATTTAATGTCCGTAGCTGTGCAGGACAAATGTGTTAATTGGGTGACTGAAAAGATGAGACGGAAACTCCAGGCAGCATGGAAGAGGCAGCTGCACAGAAGCCGGTGGCATCCTAAGGGCGGAGGGGACCAAGGAAGAGGACAGAACTCCTAAAACAGAAGCCCAGACGTAGAACTCTGGGCAACTGGGTTTCTGAATTCCTAGGAGGGTGTTTCTGGCATTGGCTCTTTGGGGAGGAAACAGTAAATCTAACCGTGTTCTCACATTCGACAAACTTTAGTGGAAATGTCCTCTCTCAGGTGAGGGATCCCTTACTGGCAAGATGCTCACTAAAGCTACTAAAGGAAATGAGTCAGTCCTCCCTTCCCCGTGACTTCCTGGTCACCCCCTGGGGCCCATTGTCAACAGAACCCAGCATCAAACTCCTTGATTAAGCAGCAATGGAGATCTCAATGTCTAGGCTATGTAATAACTATATTTAAAACGTTTAGAGGAGGCCATTTTATACACAGAATAAGAACAAGCAGCTGTTAAAAATCTGCATTTCCCAGATTCATATTTATCTTCATTCTCCACATAGGTCACTTAATGCTGCCTAACAACTATCTTTGAAATAGAATTGCCCAAATAAGCTGTAAGAACAGTGGCATGGCTGTCCAGAGAGCTGAACATGTAATCTGTAAATACATGCTCTTCTGGAGGAACAGGACTACCCCCATGAACTGTTGACACCTAGTAATTGGGGGGGGGGGACATGTTTTCCTCAACCTCTTCTCTGGGTGTGTTCAGACCCAAAGAGAGCCTGACTTTTAACACCACCCTTGGGATGCAACCTATTCATCTGTAATATTAATTTATTAAATAATCAATAGTAAGAAATGTCACCTGGCTATATCCTTTTATTTTAGTGAACAAACTTGAAGTTACTAGCATATTGTGTCTCTGAAATAGTGTAGATATTAAAATTCCCCTTCAGGCAATGGGTTTTTTTATGTCAGTTTTATGAAAACCATGGCTACATCTCAATTTGGTAGTTCATGAGATGTTTAATAAAATTAATTGAATTGTCATAGCAAATCTGAAGTAAGACAAAATAGAAATGGTGGTTTTCCCATCAGATTTTGATAGGATTGCATCATGTCCCTAGCAGACAGTTTCTGGATGCTGACTGGAGTCCTTGGCCGTGAGCCCTGGGATTCACATAGAGGTGATCCCTCTCTATAATACACCCAGTACCCAAGACATGCAGCAGACACCAGGGCCAAATTTCACATACCTGCATGGATTGCAGAATCTGACCCATGCGTGGTAGCAGACCCGTGAGGTCGACCTACGACACTTCCATGGCTTGTCATTGCTCATCCTTATACCACAGCGATTGATGAGCTGGAGAAGCATCAGATTCCCAGAGCCAAAGATTTTCCATAACCCTGTTTCTACCTTGTGAAAGATGCTGTCGTTTGCTTTGTCTTAATCACCCTTTGAGTTTTGATGGGGCCGGTTAATCTGATGTGGCAGCATGCGTGTTCCCCGGTGTCCGAAGAGGGTGTTAATTAAAGACTTCTAACAGCCTGGAAAATACTGATTTATTCAACACTCTCTTCTCCACCAGACACTGAGCTCAAAGATGAGAGCCCCGCTGTCCACCACCGCCTTCCTCATCCTACCTTTCCACCCCAGTAAGACAGAGGAAGTGATAAAGATGAGGTCAAAGGGCAGAAAAGTATCACGAAATTATATGCCTTTTAGCCAATTATTTGAAAAGTAAATGCTGGAATCCTTCATGGAGGCGAACACTGGGAATATGGAGACGTAGAAGGCACAGTTCCCTTCCTGTCAGGTGTGTTATGATTTTACACCTGGATGAGAAGAATCTGTTCCCAACTCAGCATCAGATATTAAGACCATCTTAACAGCTGACAATACCCTTCCTCTTGCTTTTTTTATACATTCAATTGCCAAAAGAAAATGTATAGATCTGAGTTTTGATAGCAACAAAATCTCACCCATAAGAGGACTGGATAATCCTATTCTCTGGCAGCTAGAAGACTATTTTGAGACTATTCTGGACTGTGATAGGTTTGAGGAAACAGCAAAAAGGAAGTTGTCCTCTGCCCTTTGCTATTTAAAAGTCTCTAACTGAAATTCCTGATCCTGCGCCTACTGTGTGGCTTTCATCCACTAGCGTACAGTTCTGTTCATACAATCAGCTCCGCTCCTGCGGGGACAGTGCGCTCATTCATCTCTGTGTTCCTGCTCCTGAGTCAAAGACAGTGTTTATGTGTGGCTCTTGATATATGATAACAAGTGTATAAAATAATGAGAACATTCCTTGCTTCGAGGGTTATGGTGTAATTAATAGAAAGTTTAAACGGAGAGAAAATAAGCGGCACGCAAGAAACATAGAAATGCTGTGCAACTGCCCTGCAGGCAAATCCAAGGTGCATCATTTTAGTCAAACCTTGGGAAGAATTGTGGGTTCTCTGTCCCACAGTATGCCAGCCCCAGTGTTTGTACATAGTGACCCCCAACATCCCACAACAGGAGGGTCAGCCTCACTATATAAATGCTTTGCAGTCACTGACATCAGTTAGGAGCCTATCAGTCTGTAGAGCTGAGGTCACGGAGACTACGGAAGCATCTCACATCACAATTCACTGACCACAGAAGGGTTAGAATTCTGAAAACACCAGCCTCCAGCCATTGCATAGCCCATTCTGTGTCCAAAGGTAGAACCTGAATGCTACTGCTTGTGCACACACCATGATTTAGTCCTCGCTTGGAGGGATAAAATCATGTTCCATGCACTAGAAAAGACAGGAATTCTAACGTGATACTGATTATTCTTTCCTTGATGCACACAGGGTCTCCCCAGCTCAATTCACCCAAGCTGGGTGTTTCCTCACAGACACACCCAGAGGTCTGGCTCCTGGGTGACAAAAGTAACCAACACGGTAATGTGTTGCCTAATTTTTTCAATATATTTTGTACTTACGTGTTTCCTATGACCTGTATGCACTTTTAAAACACACACGATGTCAACTACATTAAGAAAATGTAGCCGATTCATGATAAGGAAAAATTATCTGAAAGAAGACACTCATCTTGATAAACAAGGTGAGGAGGGACCAACCCTAACCACCAGTCTCTTCCTGTCTCTAAAGTTGTTGTCACGTGCCCAGGGGTCACACTCTCTGCTGGTTCTCTTGCAGGCATCCTGCTGACACTGAGGAGGAGTCTCTCCTCTTTGTCCAGTCCGAAGGAGCTCTTGAGTTCACTGATGATGCAGACACTCTGCAGCCTTCTGCACTGTGTGATTACCGAATCCGAGCCTGGAACCTCGAGGGTGTGGTGGACAGCCTGTGGTCATCAGTACAGACCGTGGAGGCCCCACCTGAAGGTCTCTCAGCATCATGGGCTTAAAGTCACCAGTGCTCATTTGGTCCTGCTAAACTGGGCAGAGCCTGAGGCCTCCAATGGCATTATCTTCCGGTACCATGTAATCTACCAAGAAAAACCAAAGGAGGCAACACCTAGCAACTCTGCCATGCATGCTTTCACAGTGGCGGTAAGTAAGAATTTAGAATAAATAAACAGCCCTTGGATTATCTGGTTAACAAATTAAAATCCATTTCCTTATCTGCTTGCCATGTTCCTCACTTGGAGCATAAATATATGAAATTTTCATGTTTGAAAAATAGCAATATGCTTCTAGGGATAAGATAATAAATTGAGTATGAGGAGCATTTGGGGACCAGTTGGCAGGACCAGAACTTATTTGCATTACTACAAGCAAATAAATGAATCTCTTTGCCTGATTACCACTTCTCTTTGCCTGATTACCACTTTACAGACCCACTAAATGGAAATAATTCAGTATTTCCCTCAATATTGCATAGGAATGATGTCAAGATAAGAACATGTAATTGTCTAGTTTGTCAAAGAATTAATCTTAAATTACATGTATGTGTGTTTATATGCATACAGAGAAGAAGGCAATAATATTCCATGCTCTAGAAAAGACACATGTATTCTAACAAGGAATTGATTATTCATTTCTGATCTGTTCCCCCTGAGGGATAAAATAATTTCATTAGCTCACCTAGTATTTCCTGTGAGTTTTCTTTATGCCCGGAATTTCCTTGTGTTCTATGAGAGGTGCAGAAATGTGATGGCTCTTGTCTTAGAAACATTTGTATAATATTGTAGAAATGAGAATTACAGCTTAAAAAAATAATAAAACTTGTAGTGCCCACTGTACTAGGACTTGGATCCTGAGCCCCAAAACTTGCCAGACATGAGTCACAGCGCAAGAACAGGTATCATCCGGAAAGCATTGCACAGGAAATGACCTGGAAGTTAACAGGAAGTCCTCAGGCTCAGGAGCCTGTATGGAAAAGATGAAATGTTAGGGTCTTGGAAGGAAATTCATGGTTTTCAAAACATGCCAAGATGTCATTAAATGTGAGTGACCCTTTCAGATAAGATGAGCAGGTTAGCACTGAGTATTACTTTAAAAGCTAAAGGCACACACCTGTGATTCAAGGTTATGGCAGTCCAATTTATACACAAGCTAAGGAGTTCGTGTTTATCCAGAATAGACGAATAGCACCTGGTCAGTGCATCATAATGTAATTCCAAAAGAATCTTTGCAAGCAAATGCTGGAGTTTTAATTTTTCCGTTATGCTCGTGTTTAGTTTTTTACATGAGTCAACCAGAAGCAGCATTTGAGAGAAGGCATTAATGTTAAAGTCTGTGTCTTATTTCAGAATTGATATTTTGTTTTCATGTTTGGCATTCTGTAACCAGAGACTGCTCTTTCGTTCCCAGCCACCCAGACCCAAATAATCACACAGAAACTATATTAATTACAATGGCCAATGACTCTAGCATATTTCTACCTAGCTCTTACACCTTAAGTTAACCCATTTCTATCTGTGCATTGCCACGAGGCTGTGGCCTACTGATGCGGTTCCTAAGGTTCCAGCGTGTCCTTCTCCTTTGGCAGCTATATGGCATCTCTCTGATTCTGCCTACTCTCTCTATATCTCTGTTCTGATTTCCTGCCTGGCTTTACTCTGCTAAGCTATTGGCCCAAACAGCTTTGTCAACCAACAAAAGCAACACATGTGCAGAAGGACATCCCACATCAACATCCTTTTCCTATCAGCGTCTCTTCCATTTCATTTCTGGATACTTCTTCATAAGCATTATGAGCCATGGTCTTGCATAGTAATGATCCATTTTAGCTAATAATTTGATCTGCATGGAAACCTGCTATATTTAAACTCTATCCTTAGAACTTGTATTCTAGTTGTTCTTTCACCTGTAAAGTAATTCTGGTTAAACTATTGAGATACTATGATAAATATATGTTCATCAAAGGCACCAGTAACAATAACCAAACCTTTGTTCTTTCAAAATATAACTTACAAGAATATATGACTAATTATAAATTCCGCCCAGTTCTATTGGAATTCATTAGGAGAATACCCTATGGGTCATTGCTTTGCTGGTTTTGTTATAAAACACATGATTTGGGGTTCTGATGGATGTAAAAACTCTTTTCTTTCTTCACTCTATTTATGAAAACCTAACATGTTCCTAGAAGAAAAGCCACCCTGTGGCCTCCAACTGTGAGCTGCATGGGGTGGGGGTGGAAGGCTTAATGCATGGAGCTTTCTAACATTGTCTTCAATGTTCCGATTCTAATAGACCCATCAGGCACACTTTTTCTGTTTTTCTAAAACTTACTATGTCTTATGATTCCAAAGAGACTAGCCAGAATAATCAAGAAATTATAAAATTCCTACAACGTAGTTTTGAATGTGTGTATTCGTTCCAAGTGACCTTCCAGCATTCTGGATCATTGACTCTGGAGCAGAACTCCTCAGAGATTTGGTTGGATTCATTCAGAAAGTTCCATCTGAAGTCTTCAAGCAATCAAGGCCATGTTCCATAAGGGCAGGATTCAGACATTCTAGCCCACCAGGCCAAATCCCCAGGGCACTAGTCACTGTGACCTCACATGGACAGATACTTTGAAAGAAATCATCAGACAAATAGACCATGGCCTATGAATCTCATCCACTCATATATTCCCATCGTAGAGGCTACATTTAACCTTAAAAGACTAAAAGTAGGAAGTTCTACCATATACCCAATGTTCTCTCCTACCCTCTACAGAGAGAAGTATCCTTTACCCTCACTGTCCTCATTTGCTTTCTGTTGCTGAGATAAATAGTGTGACCAAATGCTACATGTGGAGGAAGTGGTTTATTTGGCTTACACATCCCTAACATGAAGGGATGTCAGGGCGTGAACTCAAGGCAGGAACTGAAGCAGAGACCACAGAGGAGCGCTACTTACCAGCTTTTTCTCCGAGACTTGCTCAGCTTGAAACTTTCTATTCTTGAAACCCAGGGCCAATTTGTTTGTTTCTCAGGAGTGGTAACCCCCTTACACAGTGGACTGAAAGAAAATGATGGACAGACTTACCTCGAGGACACTCTGATGGAGGCATTTCCTCCGTTGCCTCTTCCCAGATCATCCTGTCTTGTGTCAAGTTGAAAAAAATAAAATAAAATAACCATCACACTACCCAAATATCTTCTTCTATAATTTAGGCCTATTCTTTTTTGTTTTCTGAACAACATGACTTCCCTCTATTGCTGCAAAAAAAAATCTTTAGGGTCAAGCACATTCAATCAAACTGGATAAATAGTCATTGAGCACTGTGTTATCAGTACTCACTGTAGGGCCTACTATGAGACTGAGCCCAGCAGTGGTTAGGTAGGAAGGTGGGTGATCAATTGTGAGGCACAGGTTATTAGTTGGGCACTAAGGTTTCTAAGCCCCTCACTACTGTGTGTCTTCGATCTGGGCGTACATAAAGGACTCCCTTTTAATCTTGCTCCATACTCCTACTCCTCTTGGATCTACTTACTCTCCCTTAAATCTCCCCAGCAAAGGGGTGATGGTTAGTGTAAATGAAGCTCTGAATGTAAACACACGATTTCAGAAAAGCAAATCAACCCAGACTTGGGAAAGACGTCCCTAACGTCACTCATTTAGTCCCTTGATTATTGAGGTCCCATATCTACTCAAGGGACCACCAAAATATCACCCATGGTGTCAACAGATCCCTAGCTTGCCCGGGTCCCCCCAGAGTTGTCTAGAAGCAGGTGGAGGTTGCTGGGAGAGCCACAGGAAGCAGGTGCAGTGGAGCCATGGATCCTGTGGAGGTGGCAGTGGATGGAGAACAGGCAGCAGGGGCCCTCCATGGGGGTGAAGAGTGGATGTGTTGGCAGGAGCAGCAGCAGCAGCAGAAGAGGCAGCAGGAGAGGAGAAACGGGGAGCGTGTGGCTTTTAATGCATCACTAGTTTCTCTCTCAACATCATGAAAAGCCGTCTCTCTTTGAGTCCAAGGAGGTCTTTCTCAAATGAAAAGACCAAAATTCTTAGGTTGTCTTCAGATCTTAGTAGCCTTCCCTACTGAAAGCAGGCTTCGGTTGCAAGTCCTTAAGCTCACTTCCCCCATTAGCTCTGTGATGGATGGGGCAATGTCAGGAGAGAGGCTGAATTTAGCCTCGCTTGGCATGCAAGAGTTCCATGGTGCTACTTGCAGGAACACTCCTGGCGAGGCTGGCGAGGCTGCCACCACCACTCAGGTCTGTTTGCTCTTGCTCACTGGCACCTGACATCATTCTGGCAGAAATAACTTGGGATTTAAAGGCAAAGATGTTTTTGCCTGCTAGTTAGTGCTATGAGAACGTCCCTGCTTGCCCTACAGGATCATAAAACACCAAGCCCAAAACATGCCTTTGGCCACTAGCCTGAAAGATAGATGGTATCTCACTCCATATGTAGAGTCAGGCATAAAGAGCTGATGGACTAAGCAAATGATTTGGGTCACTAAGAGTTGGCTTCTCTTCTGGGCATAAAATCCAAAATTACAACACTAGTCTCTACATTCTGGTTGCCAAACTCCCTTTCCCAATGTCAAGGAGGAGGCATTTAAAACTTCTTCATGTGTTTGGCCCAGATCTCTTTACCATTAAGTAGATTTGTAGCCAAAACACATTATGAGGTACTTCATAATTGCCCTATTATGGAAGGTTTGTGAGTAAATTGATGAACTCATTCTAATCCCATTTTGATTTTGGCTTATTATAATGTAAGATATTGCTTCTTATGTACGATCTTAAATTAGTTGTAGCTGTGACAGTGTGATGGTTCTCAGCCTTTCTTCTTCATACCCATTCAGAGGGTGCTAGGAAGGCTCTGTAAGATGTTGCGTTCTAGAAGGATCTCTTTCTAGCATGATAAACAATGGTACAGTAAAAAAAAAAAAAATGGAAACTCCACCAAGAGTCCCTTGCATGTTTGTCTTATAGACAAATTTTCCCCATTTTATAATGTTAATAAAGTTATTCTTCCTAGTCTATGAAATATCTTAGGGTTTCTAATGCTGTGAAGAGACACCGTGACCACGACAACTCCTACAAAGGGAAACTTTCAATCAGGTTGGCTTACAATTCCAAGGTGTAGTCTATTATCATGGCGGGTGGCATGCAGGCAGACAGGTTGCTGGAGAAGGAGCTGAGAGTTCTACATCTTGATCAGTGGGGATCAGCAGGAGTCTGTATCCACAGTGGGCATAGCTTGAGCATATGAGACCTCAAAGCCCTCCTCCACACTGACACTCTTCCTCCAACAAGGCCACACCTCCCAATAGTGCCACTCCCTATGGGCCAAGCCTTCACACTCACAGGTCTATGGTGGCCATTCCTATTCAAACCACCACATGAAAGATTCAGAGTGTGGGTAGGGTGGTGTTACATAGCACAATGAATGCTTGTTGTAAGGATGTATTTGATGTGATGCTGCCTCTTCATTTGCTAGCCTTGTATGATCTCCCTTCAACTACTTCTCTGAGAAAACTTTTTCTCCTTGTACTTTATTCTGACCAGCCCCACTAAGACCCCCTTATCTACCCATCAAGAACACCAAAGGTGGGTCCCATGGTTTGCCCTTGAGTTACTCTTCGCTGATAAGCACCCAACCATATAATCTAAATCTGCTGTCCTATGCTTAGGGGTCTACAGTGAAGAGGAGACAGCATGGTCACATGCCTTTTCCTTCCTTAGTTTCCTATTCTCTTACTGATTTCCTCAGAATGATGAGAAAGGAGGGAAGAGAGGAAAGGGGAGAGGGAGTAAGGGAAGGAGAGGAAGAGAAGGGGTGATGAAGTACGTAAGAACAAGCAGAGCCTTGCCAATAACATGTTCTCACGTATCCATCGCCACCACAGTAAAGATGTCTCATGGGATCTTTTCCCTCTGTGGGTTATATACAGGACTCCATGAAAACTCCTGTGCCCCATATTCCGCTGATGGGAACAGAGCAGGTGATCTGACTGGTTGTTTGCTATTGTTTTTGCATTTCTTTCCATCACTGCCCCAGCAGTCAACCCCACCACTTCTCTTCTATCCCTCCCGCCACCCCAGCTAACTTCCTGACCTGTCACATTGGGATTATTTTCTTAGCACCCATGATACCTACAGAGGCCTTGTCCTACCAAATGATGAAAGTATATCTTGTCCACAGTGATCGTCCCTATTGAATGTCTGTGAGCAACTCTCTGAGGCAAGACCCTTGTCAGCGTCTGTGTTGGGCCATGATCATCAAATCCTAGAACTGCATCAAGAACGTCCAAGGAGCCTTCTCCATCCTTGTGGCTAGATCCAAAATACCCCAAGTCTCTTTTGCATTGGGAAACACCATGTCAAGAGTAGATGTCTGTCACTCCTTTCCTGGGATTCTTGATTCCTCCAAGTGACTCTGAGATATTTATTCCTCACATGCCTTCACAGAGTTGGAATATAGTGGAAAAACCACTATATTTCCTCCCCCAGGGAGAAAGGAAATAAACAGTGATCACATTTATCAGCTGAATTCCCCTCTTGGATTGGCTTTTCCTGAGCTCAAACATGCTTTCAACCAAAAAGAAATTATTTATTTTGTGTTTATGTAAGTGTATTCCATAGTGTGTGTATAGAGGTCAGAGGTCAACTTGGAGGAATCATTTCTCTCCTTCCACGACATGGACCAAGGTTCTAGCTCAGGTTTCCGAGCTTGGGAAAAAATACCCTTACCCGTTACACCAGCCCAAGCTGGTGCATTCTTTTTCATGACTTATTTTACATAGGAAGATGAGGCATGAAGACCAAGGGCTGATTCTTTAAGATTTGTATGCAGTCACTGCTACTTCCTTAACTTGCTCTGTAGTCCAGGCTGGCCTGGAACAGGAGCTCCTCCAGCCTCAGTCTTGAAGTGCTGAGACTTATAACCACCAATCAGCACAGTCGGCTCTTATCACTTAGCTTTCTCAGCTTCACTCATGAGGCCCCGCATCAGATACATTCCGCATCCTCCCCCTGGCTGCTCAAGCCAGGTCATCTTGAGGCTTCCTTGCTGCCATATGCAACTCTCCCTAAATCCTCTCGAGTCAACCTCCACACTTTGTGCTGATTCCTTCTTGAATCCCATAGCTCTCCACCCTTATCCTTTCTTCCTCCTAGGGTGGCCTTGCCCTGACACATCGTCCTTTATACTGTCAGTCTGAACTAAACTATTATGTGCCTCATAGCCTTATTGCATTAACTAATGCATTACAGCATTTAAAATGCAAAGCGCTGTGAATGGCAATATAGCAAACTGAAAGTTTAGATGTCCTGCGATGTGCAAGGCTGAGATGAGCTGGCAAATGTAGATAAAGCTGTGGTTTGTATGAAACAGCTAAACTAATTGGCCACAAGTGTGAAGATGTGTTTTATGTTTGCTCCCAACCCTGCAGCAAAAGTCTCAGTTTACAACTTCCAGGTCATTCCCTACACACCAGATTTGGTTTAGCCTCTTTTGCAAATTGCTAAGCAAGAATCTGTTCTCTGCATCTCCCTGAAGTGGATGTTTGTCATCCCTGCCACAGTAGCAGCTCAAGCCTGCCCTAAGTGCTCTACTCTTCACAGGACTCTGTTTACCTACCGCGTTGTGACACTCTAAGGGCCCTGTGCTTCCTCGGCTCTCATTCCATATTAATAGGATCTAGCCCCACCCCACCCCCCACTTACTCCTCAGATAACACAAATTGGCATCACCCTTGCCAAATAGCAGGTTCTCGGTACCTGGGGACAGTTGGTGGAGCCACTCAGAGGCCTTTGGTGTTTCTTTCTGAACCTCACCCCAACACCCAAGGACCCCCAAGAAGCCTTGCCCACAACCTGTGAGGAAGTACTGTGAATGCGGTGATGGGCCCACACTATAAATTCAGAATATATGCCAGTTAGCAGAGACAGCAAGCTGTAAATGACAGTGAAGGGCAGAAGTTAATTGAACTACTCTGCTCTTGTCACCAGTGGAAAGTGGCCACTACCTGAGACAAGATGGCTGCCCCTGAAGGACCCCATTACAGCCCCACAGTCACCTCCTGGGCTCTGCAAGGGCTGATGGGTGAGGGGATATCATACACAGATGACCAATTCTTTATGGTTCACAGCCGATCAAAGAGAAAGTCAGCAGCTGTTCAGGACAAGTGACCACTGTAACGGCTGTAATATAACCCGCTAAATAGAGAGGGAATTGCAGTGAAGCCAGAGGTTAGCCGTGATTATCGGCAGGTGAGTGCTTTATTGAAGTTGAAAGACCATTAACATTGATAGAGTAATTATTTCAACTTGAAAGTAATTACCTTGATGGGTGATAACTTCTCTAGTGTTCCCGGATTTGATTGGGCCAAACAATTGTGAACTCCTAAAGCCTAGAAAAATATTACAACAATACTGTGATTTCTAAATTACCCAAGCTACTGCTGGAATATTCTAATCATGCTGAACAGCGAAAAGATTTCGCCTAACACAAGCTGCCGACCTCTCCTGGAAGGAGAGACTGTTCCTTTTTAATCTAAATGCAATGACCCACACCCTCCACCTGCAAGTACTCTGTGATAGGCTTGCAAATGAATCGTTTTATCTCCTTATCGTTTTGTAAGGTGAAACATCTTGGGAAAGTCTTCCTTGGCTAACACAAAGCCGAGGCTGCTAGGCTCCTTGATCCAGTCTATAGGTTGAGAGAAGAGCAGAGAAAATATTTTCTGTCTGTGTCTTAGAGGATTTAGGTTTGCATAAATTAATTATCCTGATAATGACACTGTGTTGATTGAAAATTCTAGAAGCCAGGAAATGTGGATCAGACGCTTCAGATGTCATTATGGAATTTCTCTCTTTCAGGGGCTTTCTGTCTTGGCGCTATTGAAGCCGCTATGAGTTTGTTCTAACTGGAATGCTTTGTATTTATGTATACCAGACATCAACAAACAAAATGAAAGTTGAAAATCTGGGCAATAGCATCTTTGAAATCTCATGAATATATGAAAATTACATGCTATTTGCAATGGAGGGCAAAAACACATCAGATCTAATTTGATGATCATGACCAAGAAACATTGTGGGTCTCATCCATTAATTAGCTGTTTGTGGCATTTCTGCTGAGAATCTGCACATAGAAACCATAATGGATACAAAGGGCGAGTCTATTTTCCCAGACTGCCTGGTATAGCTGGAGAAGAATAAAAGACAAAAAAAACAAAAATATTGTGATAAGCAATTCCTTGCTTATCGATGCCTAAAAGAACCAAGGAGGACTTTAAGTCACACCTCTGATTCCAACCTCCCCTGAACACACAGCCATGCTACAAGACCACAAGTCACAGACAGGACAAGCAGGGGCATCATGATACAAAGCCCCACTGTCATCAAAGATGGATGGTATCTCACCCTTCCATCCCTCGGTGATTCCTGAGGCCTGTCTGTCACCTTGGCAGGATTTGGTCAGACGATCTGCCAGTGGATGACTATCTTTTGGCAGTGTTTCCTGAGATTTTTTTTCTAATTAGTACCTGAGGATCTCCCAGGGATGGAACAGGTTTCCGCTTGTTGTCTGAGAGCCAATAAGAATGTTTTAACCAAGCAGATAATGGGTTTCCTCCGTCTCCCTAAGTTGTTCCGAGTCCTTTTCCCTAACAGAGTCATTGAGGGTCCTTTGAAAACAGAACCAAAGCATAGCCACCAAGCAGAGAGAGTTCTGAGAACTGACCAGAGTTTAGCAAAAGACAGAAGGTTCGGTGAAACCATCCCACTTGGGGAAGTGACAGGATTTAAAGATTAAATTGTAAATGTTACCACTAAACCAACCAGAGTCATGAGGTCTGATGACATGATACCACATTTACAGTAGCATGTCCTATACAGCCAGGGTACAGTATGTGAAGAAACCCCATGGGCACTCTGAATGTAAAAGGAGTATAATAACTCATTTTTAAACATTTTATATGATACTTGGATTATTAAATATTCACATTACCAAATCAGAGAATTTTAATCCATTCTAAGGGGAACATTGTCTTACCCTAAAAGATAATGGTCTAGACTAGACAGTGAAATGACAGTATATTTTTAACAGATGTAAATGTTACCTTTCGACAAGACACAAGTAATGAGTTTTATCATATAAGTTCCTATTGGGTGATTATGACCCAGAGTTTTATTTTTGTTGAAGCAATTACTAAAGTCATGGCTGGATACCTATGCCCATTAGTGGATGATTCTGTGGTTCTTTTTTTTATGATATTATTGATCTCTTGCTGAGCTGAGATTCAGGTTTTATGCCAGATAGCTTGATTAATGGGTTGGTTTCTATAAGTAGACTGAATGGGGATGGAAAGCAGGGGCAGCCTGCTCTGCCAACCCCAAATCCGTCAAGACGCATAGCTCATTATGAAACAGTTATCAAGGATACATGAAAAATTAATTGGACTCAGTTTGATTCTGAAAAGAATCGGCTTTCTCCTCGGCAGCCCCCACCCCTTCCAGATGTTCTGTGCCTGCCCCTGGAGGAACAGCAAAGGGAGATGTATTAATACCTTGTATTGATTAGATCAAGACCCCTGACAGTTATTTGTAGAGATACCATCTGGCCGCTGCTCGAATTCCTTCACCAAAAACAGGACGTGACATGTTATTAATCTCAACCCTCTAAGTATAGACAGTTGCCTTTTCTGTTAAAGCGTATTTTACCATTCCGTGGGAGATGGAGGCGGACCTGAAGGGTGCAGAAATTAAGGTTATTACACAAATTGAGCCATATGGTCCAAATATTTCAGCAAGAAAATTGCCAGGCAATAAAAATTGCTCCTGCCTTCCTAATGGTGTAAATTACAGTTTAACCATGGCTCTAATGATGTCCTTCTGCCGCGCTTAACTACTGTTACATGAAGGACATTGTTTTAAAAATACAAAAAACAAGTAAATGCCGGCAGCATGTTTTACAATCTGTTAGTGTGTCATTAAGAACACTGTCAGAAATACATAAACATAACAGCAGCCAAAGCAGCATACAAAGAACCCGATCAGAAAGATGGAGTGTGTGGAAAACTCCTCCTGTAATGTCAAGTGCGCAGAACCTTCTGGAAGTTTTTCAGAAGAGTCCTATCTCGTGCTTTCTTCTAATTCCCTTATCTCACCCAAAAGTAAGCTCCGAAGTTCACTGTGAGTGTGTGAACTGACTTATGTGTCTTATCCTGGGCCCTTCTACCCTCCCCACATAGATGGGAGAGGAGGGGCAGAGCAGAGGTGTGACCAGTTCCCAGCCAAGGATGCCTGTCGACCTTGCAAAGTTCATCTGTGGTTGGCCAGGAGATACAGGACTCTGCGCCCCTCCTCATCAGGAACTAGTATTCCTGTAATTCTCAAGAAAGCAACCCTGTTCATTTGGACATAGTATTTAAATGCAGTCTGTTCTTGTGCCCTGAACTATCACAGTAAAGATCCTGATTAAGACTTGAATTCTTCTAATATTTTTAGGTTAATTAGACCAAAAGGAAAAAAAAATTCCTGAAACTTAAGACAGTCCCACATCGCTTATGTCAGTGTATATTCCCTCCACTCTGGCTGTCACAGATGCTGGGAACAGGTACTGTTAGGTTAAACTTCCTGGAGAAAAACTCTGTGCGGGGAGATGCACGGAGAACGCGGCGGGAAAGCTTTTAATTCCTGTTTTCTTTAAACTCTTCCCGGTTTTTCTCTTCCATGTCCCCAAAGGGAAAGTTTTGGTGTTTAATTTACCCTTAAATGGAAGAATGAAAGGAAAGAAAAAGGAGAAAAGAAGGGAAAAGATCGGCCAGGAAACAAAGCGTGCTACATTTACATACAATATTAATATTCATGAGGAGTCTTAAGTAACTGCCTCCTCGCGGTGTCAAGGGCAGGGAGAGTGATTGGAAGCGCTTTATGCCTGGAATGTTCTTTACCCAGGTAGGCTGATGGCTACCTGCTGTATTTGTTTTAAGTTTTTGTTTCTTAGCGTGTGTGTGTGTGTGTGTTGCTTTCTTTGTATATATGCATGTGTTTGTACGGCTATGTACATGGATGTACATGTGGAGGCCGTATGTAGATGTTGGAGGTCTTTGTCTATTGCTCCCACCTGGCTGACCTGGAACGCAGGGACCCGCCCGCCTCTGCCTAGAGCTCGCTCTTTGCCGGTCTCCTGGAGCTCACTGATAACTAGTCTATCTGTGAGTGCCGGCATTGCAGATGCACCCCACCCAGCTTTCCTGGGGTGCTGGTCCTCAGGCTTCTGTGGCAGACACTTTCACAAACTGAACCTGCTGCCTGGCGCACACTTCCTCTTTCTCTAAAACACTGAGCCTCTTCTATTGATGTGTTTTCTTTTTCCACCCTGTTTACTGTTTGTCTCCCCAACCTGAGTGTGAGCCTGTGCTTTGGGGACTAGTCCCTACAGACTTTTGTCTCCAGGGCCGAGAACAATGTCAGTTTTACAAAGACCTTTGTTAACGAGTCATGAATTAATGAATGGCTGAAATACAATAAACCAGAAGTGGCTTGTCTATTGCCACACCCAGGCTACTACTATATTCTAGAGATTTTTTAAAAAATTGCTCAGTAATGTATATTTTTATCATAGAAGGAGATCTGTATGTTCACAGCCAAATCATTTTTATATTCCAATTTCCACCTGTAAGCCAAGAACTGCCTTTATAAGCCACACGGGCACTTCACAAAATCCCAATTCCTCTTATCCCCACCATCACCATGGAGCGTCAGAATCTATCTGCTCTTAGTGAGGAAACAGAATCTCAGAAAGGTTGAGTAAGAGGTGTAAGGCCGCGCAGCCTGCTGCGGGGCTATGACCCTGGCGGCTAGCTCCGATTTTAAGTGAGTGTTGCACCTGGTCAACATCACCTCTTCAGCTGTTGCCTGAAGGAGCAAGATGCTGTTTATGGAAAACTAAATATCGCTAAAAACCACAGAAGAAGACAGATTCCTCGTGGTTTGGCATGATTTGTTGCCAGAATGAGTATAGCAAATGATGTATAAAATGTTGAATGCATTGACGATTTCTTGGGCCAGGATGGTTCAGAGGCCTGTGTGTTAAACTGTGTACCAAAGATGTGCAGCCCACAGAAGCTTGACCATCAGGGACATCAGCGGGTCTGCTCGTTCAAGCATCTGATGGCAACGTCCTATTCCGGGATGACAAGATGGGCCCTCTTTCCAATCCGGTCCCACTTGTCAGGTTGATAGCAAACTGGTGACTTTTAAAAGATGTCCAAAGAACCCCCTCAGATAAAGCTGCCCAGGGAAGCAGTCAGCAGCAAGGGTCAAGGACCTGTGCTTAGCAAGCCAGCCTTGGAGACTGGCCGGGATCCTCTCCTGCTTTGTGCATCAGCAGCTGGTTCCTGACGATGCTGACAGGCAGGCTAAAGCAGGGATGGAGGAGTATTTGGTCCAGCTTAGTAAGTCATCATCGGTAGGAAATAGAAGACTTTTTTTCTGCTATGTGTACTGTCTGGAGCTACTCATACGCAATTAAATTTTTTAAAAAGTAACAAAAATGCCACAGTGGCACATGTCTATAATCCCAGTCTTCTAAAGGCTATGTCAGAAGAGTATTAGGTTTTAGGACAGCTTGGGTTATAGAGAATTTTAGGTCAACCTGGGCTAATAAGCATACCCCATTTCAAAAGACAAAAACAAACCAAACCAAAGTTATTTTCTCATTGCTTCTTCATTCCACAAGAACTTTTCCCCAACGCCGTGTCCCTTTAACAAGGTAGATTAGTTCTCACTCATGGCAGAATGGCCGTGCCACCACTGACCCCACTAGGAAAAGGAAAGACAAAGCCAACCAAGAAGGTGGGCTACTCATTGGAACACTACAGGAAGCTTCTCAGAGACTCAACTTGAAATACTAAACTCACTGAGAATACCCCCATTCCAGGGTCTTCAGTGTCCTAAGGACAACTTAGTTTGTCTAGTACAATGTTGGACGCCAGTCTGAACATCATGGGGGATGCCGGTGACATTGACATTGACTGTGACAGTGCCAGGTCCAGCTCACTAGACCTTTAACAAAGAACACCTCCTATCCCTGGAATGTAATGAAGACCCAAACCCAGTTTTGCCCTTGAGATGGTAGAAGGGCCCCTGACATAACTAGGTGGACCTGTAGATCTCTCTCCCAGGACCTACTCTGCTGTCTCTCTCTCCTGACCACCTGTTGCCTCTCATCTATAGGAAGCCACAGGGAAGCCCGAAAGTGGTTGTCTGGCTCTGGAGAGGTGGCTCAGTCAATAAGCATGAGGACGCAAGTTGCATCCCTCAGAACCCACATAAAATGCTATGCATGGTCTCGCGTCTCCATGCTCTAAGCCCTGGGGAGGTGGAGACAAAGTTTGCCAGTCAGCTTAGCCTACTGGGAACATCCCAAGACACCCTGTCTCAGAAAAGCAAGGCATGGATGGAATCTGAGGAACACCACCCGAAGTGAGTAGCTTTCTAAAACACTATGTGCATTACACTGTGGCTAATTTTCTTCCTTTGTGGCCTATCATGCTGTAGAAATGCTGTAATTAGCACTTCTGGCTTCAACACAGTAAGAGCCTCAGGAGACACACCTTGTCCTTTCAGCTCTGGGCGACCTGGTCATCATGCTGTAAGCCTTGCCATTTGTCCTTAGCAGAGTGATAATTATTTATTAGTGGAATGGATGCTTATTATATTCAGAAATTAAAATTGTTAGGGGACATTGTGCAGAGGATCACATCTGTTAGAAATAAATCACTTAAAAAATTATATTAGTCTCACAGACGGTCAAGAGCAGAGTGAGGGGAGGGAGGTGCGATGGGGCTGAGGAGGCTTGCTTTTAAATCCTGTGAAGCAGAGTGTGGTTACTACGCTGTCAGCACACTACAGTGTTCAGATATCGACTCTGTATTTCCCATCTTTGAACCCCAGGTATCCAATTAACAGTGTGTGCTAGTTTTTCATCCCAAGATAGGCAGACACATGGAATGGCTAGACTGGCTTCCAGTGATGCCTAGCATTGAGCAAAATTTAAAAAGTTAAAAAAGATACAGATACAGAAGAAAAGGAAGGGGGGAGTGAGGGAATGGGGGAGTGAGGGGGGAGTGAGGGAAAGAAGGAAGTGAGGGAAGGGAGGGAGTGAGGGAGGGAGGGAGGGAAAAGGGGAAAACAAGAACAATGAGATCACTGGAGAATTCCAGAAACAAAGTCCAGAGGAAATTTTAGTTCAAATGATGCTAGAATTACAGAAGAAGCAAGAAATTTTAAATCGAAAGGTTTGGGAGTTTGGGGTGGGGGTGGCACAAACTGCCTCCCTAAGGTCCATCCCCTCTTTGTGCTTCCCGAGGGCACCTTTTCTCTGCACAGCCTTGGGGTGTGACCATCCTCAGCAGCAGTTCCCTTGGGTCTGCAGTGGGAGGCGCTGTTTTCTGTTGCCTTCAACAGCTGCTCCTCCTTGCTCAGCAGAGAAAAACCTGAGAAAGCACTTGATCTTTCAGATAAAGGTTCTTGCAGATATGAAAGGACTTGGGGCTCTCTAATTCAAGGTGATTGAGATGGATGGAAGTGTATTAATCCATACAGCCTCACTATGTGGCCTCAAGAAAAGACACCGTGTTTGTGCCATGGAGTCCTATGGAGACAAACTCCCCTTTCTCTCCCTTCCTCCCCTTCCTCCCTTCCTCTCCTCCTCTCCCGGCCCTCCACCCCTGCTCTTAAAAAGCACATGAAAAGAAAGGGAGGCTTTTGAGTTTTCTCCACCTGATAAAGCATTGCTTTTCCATGGGATAACCAGATCTACAAGAGTCCAGAAATAAGAAATTCTGAACTTGTACCTTCAGAGATAGTTTTTTTTTAAAAAAAAAAGTGATTTTCTAAAATATATTATTTTATTAATTCTTTGCAAATTTTATGCATATATACATTGTACTTTTTATTGTACTCATTCCCATTCCTTCCCTGACCCCTCTTAGGGCAGTCTCTTACCCCTGCTCCCAATTTCACATACCTTCTTTTCAAAAAGATAGTTTTAAGCATCTTAGTTTCCTCACTTTAAAGTAATTTAGTAATCTTCAGCCAGGAAATTAAGGGTCTGAGGGAAATGGCTAAATATGGTATGCCTCTGAATGGCATGTCTAACATCCAAAAGTCAGCACTGACTTCAGCAGCTGGTCTTCCTTTTGGACATGTCTGTGTTTGTGCTTAAAGCCTAAAGAAACCATTTTTGAGCCCCACTGTCTAGAATGCACAGACCTCTTCCTTTTTGCTAGAAGAATGCCCTCCATGGTGCATGTTTATATACCATACAAATCAGATATCAGAACCATCCATACACAAAATATTTTGACTGCAACATTCTTTGCCCCTTCCTGAACTAGAATGATGGCACGGTGTTGCAAGGGGGGCTTGTTCATCCCTGTTTAACACAGCTTCTTGCTGTTTGCTGGTGGCATGCTACAGCTCCTTTAAGAGAGGTTTTCCTGACTCAGCTATAGATAAAAAAAAAAGCCAAGCCATTTTGAAATACTAGCTTTCTAGGCCACGCTGCCAGCACCACCTCTGGCTCTTTCAGGAGACCAAGCATTTGAATGGGGTTTGTGAGCAATGTGCTACAGCTTTCTTGGTGGCAACATGGACCAGCTGTGTGCCTAGAGATGGGACATTGTGCATGCCTCTCTGAGGCAGTGAACAGCTCCACCATGCTGGGCGGGGCAAGCAGGTGGTGCTATATTCCCCTAGCAATGGTGCAGCTTAAGTTTTTAAGAAGTGCTTAGCATTTTAAAAAGTGTTCCTGGATGGTAAAGAATTACAGATACACAACAGGACAGATTCAGACATAAAAGAACACTAAATGAGTCACAATGTTTAAAAAATGTACGTAGGCTTGGGAAAGAGAAGAAAAAGAGTAAAGAGATAGTAATGTAATATAAAAGAGTACAGACAGCCATAAATTAAAGGAGTAAAGATAATAAAATAAATACTAAAAAATAATAGAGTAAAAACAAGTCACATAAAGATGAAATATGCATAGAGAGTCTGGGTTATGTATATTATTGTGTTTTCTTTGAATTTTTTGACTGTGAAGGAGCTAAGTACAGAGAGACATTTCATTGTATGCGTTGCTAAGCTAAACCAGCATGTATCTTGACTTCAGAATTTGGGTCTAAGGATATATTGCTTTGGAAAAGAAGTTCTTCTTTTACTTCCACAGAGGATGAGAAACTGTGGAATCCTCACAGACTAATGTGGTTTGATGGACCAAGAGCCCCTGAAAGGTCACCTTGAACACCCCTCAAAAAATTACTTTGCCCAATAAACAGCAGGAAGCAGTTTAGAGAAGAACTATGCCCATATTCCCAAATATTGTTTATAAATGTTTGTTTACATCAAAAGGGGGATATTCTATAAAGATTTGCATTGGTATTGATCTTGGTTTATTGATAATTCACTAGAGTTTTAAGCATTCATTCTGTTCTCCAGCTTAGAGTGTATGTAGTTTATATTAATGTGATCATGAAGGGCACTAATAGTCAAGCTTGTAGTCACATTAGTTAGGTTTTCTAGATGTTTAGAGATATATTTCAGTTAGATAGGTATTCTTCAAACCTTTCAAAGACTACATAATATGGCTTTTAAAATGTTTAAGAACTTAGGACTTTTTATAACAGTGGAACACATCTGTTCCTGGCAGCACCAATTACTTCAAGAAGAAGATGGGCATTGAAGAGGCTCCTTATGGAGTTTGCTAGCCATTTGGGCAAGAAACTGCTCTTGTCTGGACTGCTTGACATACAGGACCCACAGAGAAATGACTGCTGAACTTGCCTAAAGGTGAGATGGTCCTTTGGGGTTCCTGCCTCATGAAAGAGTCTGCCAGACATTCTGCAGGACACAGAAAAATGTGACTGACAAACTGCCAATATAGGTGGAACTGTCTTTGAAATTTCCTGCTTCATGGAAAAGTCTGAAGGATAATATGGGCCTGTAGGCTGAAGATGGATGCCTCAATGTTACAGAAAAACTTTGGGTGACTGTCTAGGCAGCAAGAAGTCTCTGTCAATTCTAGAGTTTTGGAATTTGGTTACAATGTACTTCCTGTTTACTTAGGTAATATTATATCCTTCTGGAGTCTTTGATGGAGTTGAAGAATAGATATAATTTTCTTTAGTTATGATAAAAGATAAGATATATATAAATATTGTAACTATAATTCACTATAATTCTTGCTTGATAACTGTTTTGTTATATGTAATTTTACTATGTTAAAATTAAAACCTTCCTTTTTATTTAAACAGAAAAAGGGAGGTGATGTGGAATTCCCCTCTGTATGCTGTGAATACCATTGGTTACTAAAGAAACTATCTTGGGCCTGCACATGGAATAGAGGTAGGCAGGGAAAACTAAACTGAATGCTGGGAGAAGGAAGGTGGAGTCAGGGAGAAGCCATGTAGCCCTGCTAGAGACAAACGCTGGAACTTTAGCCAGTAAGCCACAGCCACGTGGTGATATACAGATTAATAGAAATAGGTTAATTAATATGTAAGAGTTAGCCAATAAGAAGCTAGAGCTAATGAGCCAAACAGTGATTTAAATAATAGTTTCTGTGTGGTTATTTCTGTTCTGGGAAACTGGGACAAACAAGCCCTCCTTGCAACAACATGGCAGCATAGTTCTCTGTGGCTTTCTTTTTTACTGCTGCATTATTGCACCCAGTTGGGGGATCCGTCAGAACATTCCATGTGTCCTACTTCTAAGATGCCCAGATGGCAGCTACGTGCTTTGGTTTGAATTGGGCAGCCATCATCTTTCATGCTCTGTAGTCAGCCTGGTTATCAAAGAAAGATACGAGACAAGGGAAATTCTTCCATTCAACTCCACTTCATCTGTCATGTGTTCCCACAGTTGCTGGGGTGACAGCCACTTCAATAGCTGAGCATCCCTTCCATGGTGTGGGTAACTCCTTGTACCCACAGTTCCTGAATCGCTCTCAGCAAGAACCCTTCATGGTGTAGACCATTCTATGAGATCTGAGAAGTAGCATAGGAGGAAGGGAGCAGCTGCATAGGAGGGAGCGGCAGCATAGGAGGGAGCAGCAGTACAAACATTTTATTCCCCAAGGAAAACACTTATATTTACATTGGTCTTTTTTCGCTCTAGTCTTTAAGCTTAGCAGAGAATTTTAATGAAATCACTCAGACTGAGACAGTGATATGTCACTGTCACCTGGAAATATATCTGGCCACATTTGCAGCTGTCTTAGCATAAATACAGCCTGTGGTCTACAGTTTGAACACATCTGATCCTGGATCTCATACTTTTCCTGCATGTTGACATTTAAAACCCAATGATGCTATGTGGTATTTTAGGACTTTACCTTCATACACTGTCTGTGCTCAGTTTCCATCTATTTGCACATGAGTTTCCTGAATGTGAGTCTCATTCCCAAGGAGGTAGGAGCTAAGATTTTTGTACCTTTGTGTTCCTTCCCTGCTCCCTATAGTACTCAGATCTGTGCTGGGGAAGTAATAGTCATCAAAGAAAACATCGGACTGAGGTTCCAGAAGCCTCCGGGTCCTAAACTGATGTCAGTGCTTTTCTTTGGACGAAGCATAAAGCCAAGTTAGGCAGCTGCATTTTTGAGTCATCAGAATTCCGGGATTCCTGAGCAGCTCCCAGAAGAAAGGCCACACTGAAATCCCTGCTTTTGAGTCACAAAGGTATGCCAGGCACTTTCAGAATTATCACCTACTTCTCACAAAGTTCATGGGGAAGTTAGAGACTGTTGGGAGCCAAGACACAGAATAATTATATTATGTGCCTAAAGTGTCCCTGTGATGAGGGACAAAACCAAGACCTGAGTTCCAGCCTTGGTCATTAAGTAACTCTTGTTTGGATTAGGGTTCTAGAATCTCAAAATTGCCTCTTCACCCAGATGTCACTCACAGGACTTTGAGGGATCATTATCCTTTCTTATAAAACAGGAATCTGTTTTTATCTGTTTGAAAAGATAAAAAAGTAAAAATCATGGATTCTAGAACAATGAATTAAGCACCCAAAATACCAGATTTCTAGCATGCCTTCTGTCTTCAGTGAGAATTTTCCTCTGTTTTATTGAAATATTGAGCAGAAATGTATAAATTGAAAACCATCTTGGATCTGCCTATATGAAAGTAAAAAGCACAATGAGTTCTCAAAACAAATATAAGTTGTTTTTATTTTGAATTAAGTATACTTAGCTTAAGGACATTTTCTCTTAAGGTATAATGACTAAACTCTGATCATTCCTTTTTGTTTATTCATTTAAAACGCAAATAAAAGCAGATAATCAATAGATCGTAATCTAAAACTAGAGGATTTACGAGTTAATAAGCTTGAGTCAATAGATACGCTATAACAAAGCTCTCAACGCTAAACCTGACATAATTTGCTTTACACTAAGCTGGTTGACTTAATGCTTTAATTTAATTCCAACATTAACTGAAAAATCCAAGGAAAGGGGGGAATTTTAAATCCTATTATATTAAAATATTTTTCAAGCGACAGCTCAATATCACCATGCAACAACTGCTGATGTGTGCCACTAAAGTCTACCCAACCATCCGGGTCTAAAGCTTTATGAACAGTTAACCCTTTGGAGCCTGGTACAAGTAAGCTATGGAAGTTCTCAATGCTTTCCCTCCAATAGCTGTCCTGTCTACCTCAGCTGCCATATTTTTGTCTTTTATGTGTTTTTCCTGATTCATTGCCAAACTGTCATCAGGGATATTGTTGTTGGTTTTGTGTGTTGTGTGCATTTATGTGTGTTAGGGTACTTGTGTATAAGTATTTGCATGTAGGTGTATTAGAGTGCTTGTGTGTGTATGTGTGTGTGTCACATCTCAGGTGCTATCCACTCATTTTCATTGGCTCTAGCTCACCAAGCAGGGTAGCTAGATGGTCACCAATCCCCAAGGATCTGTTTTTCTCCACCTCCCTAGGGCTAGGATTATAATATAACTATGTGCCACCACACCTAGAATTTTACTTGATAGAATTAAACCTAGGTTCGTGGGCTTGCAAGCCGTGTACTTCCCTGAGCTCTCACTCCAGGCCCAAAGCCCTTATTTCTAGAACAATCCTCCTACTCGTCTTTATTTTAGTGTACAACCTGACTCCTCAGAAGGGAAAAGGCTGTAGGCAAGCCTGGGTCACACAGCAGTAAGGAGGCCTTTCTTGAGTGGCTGAAAGGAACACGTGACATGTGACATGCAGTAACATTGCCTTACAAAGTATGGTATCATTAATGGAGACAGTAAGAGGTATGGAGTCATACCCAAAATGCCTGCAAGGTCATGAGCACAAACACTCTAGTCTGAATGCCTTCCATCAAATCCTGATTCGGCCCCTGATAATTTGATGTGCATGGACAGTTTGCTTCAACAACCTTCTCGTCCATCATCTTCCTGAATTAGTCTCTCTCTCTCTCTCTCTCCCTCTCATATATGTGTGTATGTGTGTGTGTGCTATTTGTGTGTATATGTAGATACAGATATATATATAGAGACAGACAGACAGACAGACAGACAGACAGACAGACAGACAGAGAAAGAAAGAAAGAATTCAGAGAGCAAAGAACTTGAGCTGTGAGTGATTTTGAGAGCAGCAGTATTCGTCACTGGCTAGAGTGGTCAGGCGCATCTTTCAGAGCAGCCATGCCTGTTAGCCTAACACCTAAGGACTCCATTCTCCACCCTCCACAAGCCATCCCTGTGTCTATTTGGTTTTCATTAGTGTCATGGCTGTCACACTCTGATCAAGCAGCAATATGCGTTGCGTCTTAACCAGCCTGTGGTCCCATGAGTGTTGTGACCAAAACACAAGTCCAATCACTCTGCTAAATGAACTCACGTTCACTGGGGGTTGGGAGTCTGGGGGTGAGGTAGGGGTGTCCCTTTTATGTTTGGAAAGGAGAGTCAGGAAATCACATTTAAGGATGAAGTTTTCCCTCAATAATTCTCCAGCTCTGGAATCATGGACACTTGACTATCTCTTGTGGTGTTGGTGACAGTTCTCATGTGGTTGTCATTGCTCATACCTGCAGGGACTCAGTCAGTGTCAACCGTACACACATCACTTCAGCTGAGCTGTGCTACTGCTGGCACAACTGCTCGAGCTGGGTTTAAGCATCACTTAAACTGTCTTCAAAACGGTGATGCTGGTATTCAAATTAAAAACTATCATAAACACAAAATAGGCCAGAATCAGCTCATCTGTGTGTGAGGTTTTTTTAAAAAAAAATCTATGCTCATATAAGCTTAAATTAAGAGTCTCAACAAATATAAAATTTAAAACTCTAAAGTTTTATATTTACATTTAATTAGAAGTTCTTTTTTTCCTGGGGGATACATAAAATGATTGTTTTGTTTCATTTTTATCAAGGAATTTTTATAGATGTATTAGAAAATATTAGATATAGGCTATGATGTTCTTTTCAAAATAGCTAGCATATTGCCAATAAGATAATGTATTTAAATAAAAGATAATTTATGCATTCGACAGACATCTTTTGAGCACCCATATGGTGCTAAGAATATTCTGTGTCCCCAGTCTCTGTCCTCTAAGACTCAAGACCTCATCAGAAGGAAAGAAAGCTAAACAGATCCTGATACTGCAAAATAAGAACAACAGAACAAGCAGAGAATTAAGAGAAATGGTTCTGCTGGGCAGCCAAGCTCTTCAGAATGGAACTTGGCATTAAACTGGTGTTTTTGAGATGGTGGGGAGTTCCTAAGCATGAAAGGGCACTCTGCATAGGGTGCACTGTGAGCAAATGCAAAGCTTCATTGGGGAGTACACTAAGCCAAAGGGCAGGGGTGCAGGGTGCACAGGGCAGAGCCTGCAAAGAGAGGCAGGCTGCAAGAGTACTTACTACTGAGGACATGGAGCTGGGACCTCCTGTGCTTCCGGCATTCCTCAGCCTTGCAAATGATAGGTTCGATTTTGATCCTTCTACTTGACCCTGACAATGAAGTAGACTCTAGAAGCAATGAGTGTGTCTAGGTACCATTTTGTTTGAAGTTCCAGGTCAGAGTCTTAGCGATTTCCACCTTCTTGATACTAGGGAAACACGATGATTTTAAAAAAAAGGAAGGAAGGAAGGAAGGAAAGACGAAAGAAAGAAAGAAAGAAAGAAAGAAAGAAAGAAAGAAAGAAAGAAAGAAAGAAAGAAAGAAAGAAAGAAAGAAAATAAAAAGGAATTCTCTCCTGTGGAAGAGGGGTTACAGAAAATAGAGTAATAGAGGAACTCAAAGACTCACAGACTCGCCAGTCCTTAGAATGGAAAAGCCATCACCTGATTCAGGAGCATTTGCTTCCAATGAAGTGTTAGGAATCCCTCAAAGGAGACACTACTAACCAGTCTTAGCCAGGAGAGAACCATGGAATCTTTTCTACACTCAAGCTGTGGTATTTTGTTGTTGGCCTGAGCAGACTCACAGCCACCTATGTGCCTTCATCACCAAGGACCCAGATGATCACGATCGCTTTAAGCCACACAGAGGTGGTACTGCTCCCTGGCTATGCCACAGAACCCGGAGTCAGATCTGAGGCCTGGACTCAGCCCACGGGGCTCACATCATCTAACCCCTGCCCACCCTTTTTGTCTCAACTCTGCACACATTCCTATTAGATGACCACCAAGCTTGATACCATCTTAGACCATTAAGCAAGTCCTCCTTGCCTCTACGTGTTGGCCCTGGTGCCTCAGTAGGCTGGCATCCTCTGTATTCTTTCCTAAGCACGACTTCCTCAAGGACCCCCTCACCTGCTATACCAGTGACCTCACTGGCTTGTCCCTGACAGTCAGGGCCAGACACCAGGTGGTATTTCTTGGTGGCATTCTCTTCTGGATTTCTTGCAGTGCCCCTCCCCCCCTCTCCCTACCCTTCCCCCTCCCTCCATCTTCTGTCTCTCTGTCTCCCTTTTTTCTCCCTCCCTGCTTCCCATTTCCCTCATTGTAGTTCAGAACTGAATGAGCTTGTCCCTGTTTCCCGTGACTTGGCTTCTGAAGTTAGAAGGGTGTCATACATCCATGCGTTCTCGAAGGGCAGCTCAGTTACAGTAGCATAAACCCTGCATACTGGCTGGTAAGAGTCTCTTACACGTGTGTTATCGCAGTTCTTCTAGCTTCCCGTGGAATTGCTGGGTCAAGGAGTATGCATACTTTTAATTTTGATAGATCGGAAGTGCTGCTTTTTAATATTTAGTGTGACTGATTTGCCGCTTTAAAATTTAATGATCACGAACTTAATGTTTTTTATCTTCCCCTTTGACAAATGTGCCACCCCGAGCCATTCTTCTTTTCCTCAGTGTTTTTGTGGTAGCGGGGCATTATTGTATATTGTAAAGATTCTAGTTTTTGCTTTATTGATTGATACAGCCAATTTTCCAGTCAAGAATATATCTGTGGAGTCGGGCAGTGGTGGCACATGCCTTTCATCCCAGCACTCGAAAGGCAGAGGCAGGCAGATCTCTGTGAGTTCGAGGCCAGCCTGGTCTACAAGAGCTAGTTCCAGGACAGGCTCCAAAGCCACAGAGAAACCCTTCTCAAAAAACAAACAAAAAGAATATTATCTGTGAATTGAATCTTCATCTTCTACTGACCCCTCTCACTATGAAATGAACGATATACTTAGGGAGAGAAGAAATGCTCTCCCCCCGTACCCTCCTCCTCTCTGTGGAGGTCAGTGGTTCGCAACCTTCCTAATGCTGTGACCCCAGAATGCAGTTCCTTGTGTTGTGGTGACCCCCAACCATAAAATTATTTTTGTTTACTTCTTAACAGTAATTTTGCTACTGTTATGAATCATAATGCAGATATCTGTGATGCGGGATATCTTAGATGTGACCCCTGTGAAGGGGTAGTTCAACCACAAGGGGTTGCAACCCACAGGTTGAGAACTGATGGTGTTGATGTTTGGCCAAGTGAAGGCATTAAGAAATGACAGGTCTAACTTCTGACTGCTTTAAGTTGGAAGTATATAATAGATACAGTAAAGGGCCTCAGCCTAGACTAGGATACTGCAGATCACAGTCATGTGGGAGAGTGGTGTGGGAAGTCCTTTTGTATATATATTGCTTTCATTGGTTAATGAATATAGAAGCTGCTTTCAGTCAATGGCTTAACAGAATATAGCCAAGCTGGAAGAGATATATAGAGAGAGAGTAGGCAGAGTCAAAGATGCACCATGTAGCCACCAAAGGGGAAAGATGTGAGGTGCTAGCTGGATCCTTGCCATGAGCTTCATGGTAAAATATAAAATAACGAAAATGGGTTAATTCTAAATGTAAGAGCTAGCTAGCAATACACTTAAGTGATTGGCCAATCAGTGACTTAATTAATACAGTTTCTGTGTGGTTATTTCGGGGCTGAGCTGCCGGGAACAAACAAGCGGGCTCTTACAACAGGGGAGGAGTTCTGTGGTTATGTATTTTTCTGGTCTTGCACCTGAATTCTTCGTTGTGTGTTAGTGTCAGCGCTAAGAATACGTTGGTATTTACATGGCCTGTGAACTAACCTTGCTTCCCAGCCAACAGCGGTAGCTTTAATCATTTCTGAATACCTTGCAAATATTTGATCTTTGCAAGATGCTGGGGCAAGAATGTGGCAAGTTCCACACAGACGTGTGTCCAAAACAGGAAAGTCCAGATGGGGCAGGTATGATTCAAAAGTGGATAGAACACCCTGTTTGAATTTAACTCACTTTCTACCTTCCTAGAACTCATTTTATGTCTTCACATGTGTGTGTATATGTGCCTGCCTGTCTGTCTGTGTGTCTCTGTGTGTGTATGTCTGTCTTTATGCATATATGTCTGCCTATGTGTGTGTGTATGCATGCTTGCCCATACAGACACTTGAGGAGGCCAAAAGTTGTTGTTGGCTGTCCTCAGTTACTTCTTCACCTGATTTTTCTGAGCCAGGGTCTCTCACTGATCATAGAACTCATCATTTTGGATAGGCCAGGCAGCTGAGGTGACAGTGTTCTTCTGGGGGATCCGACTTGGGGTCCTTCCTCATGCTGTAGCAAGCATTTCCCCTACCACACACACATTTTGTTTTACCAAAGAAAACTCCTGCTTTCTTTTCCTTTTTTAAAAAAAAAATAGTTATTTGAGAATTTCACACAATGAGTTTTAACCGTATTTACCCCTCCCCTGGCTCCTCCCAGATTCATCCCCCGCTTCCCTACCCATCCAACTTTATGTCCTCCTTTTCCTCCCACCCCCACCCATCAGATCCAGTCTGTGCTGTCCATGTGTGGCTTTCCACTGGGTTGGGTCAACCTACCAAGGGCAATTTCTTTAGTGTTTTTATGATTCTAAAAGTTTAGCTTATAGCTGGGTGGTGGTGGCGCATGCCTTCAATCCCAGCACTCAGGAGGCAGAGGCTGGCAGATCTCTGAGAGTTCGAGACCAGCCTGGCCTACAAGAATGAATTCCAGGACAGGCTCCAGAGCTACAGAGAAACCCTGTCTCAAAATACAAAAAACAAAAAAAAGTAGCTTTTAACATATATTTTTATGATTCCTTTTTTACGTTTTATTTATTCTATGTGTCTTTTACACCATGTATTTTGATCCCATTCATTTTCCCATCCCTTCACATCTACCCTCTGTCCTTGCATACCTCCCCAAATAAAACAAAATTTAAGGGAATAAAGGGGGGAGGGAACAAAATTAAAAATATTGCCATGGAAGCTGCAGTGTGACACAGTGAGTCACACAGTAAACCCCTTTGTCCATACATCTTTACTTGCAAGTGTTCTTTACAGAGTCAATGATCTGGTTCCAGGCCTCTCGTTTCTACACCATCAATGCTGGACCCTCACTGAAACTCCTCTTGGATGCCCTGTGTTGTGGATCCTGCAGCTTTGGATCTGTGGGTCAGGTCCCTTCACGTGCTCCAGCAGACCATAGATGGGGTGGATGTTGGGGTGGGCCAAGTCGTAACCCTGCTTCTGAACCTGCATAGTTGCAGGGTTGTTCTTTTCCTGCTCACCACCATGGTGAGCTCTTCCTGTCCTGAATTCAACCCCACTTTCAATTTGCATCTTCTCCAAAATGTCACCTCCTCTCTTCCTCCTCTGGGGAGGGGTCAAGACATGGTGGGCACAGGGACAGGGCCTTCAAAGATGGAGCCAGAGACCGGGGCTTACACTTTCCATCTATGTCCCATCCTCACAAAGGCTTTCGTGCACAAAAGGCTCAAAATGTTTAAAGACTATGGAGCCCAGGAGATGGCTCAAAGGGCAAAGATGCCTTCTGTAGGGTATGGTGACCCTCAGGACCTACATGGTAGAAGGAGAGAACCAATTCCCACAGGCTGAACAACTGACCACCACCACAATCACCATCACACACGCACACACACACACACACATGAGAGAGAGAGACAGACAGACAGACAGACAGAAACACACAGAGAATAACTTTTTAAATGTAATTTTAACAACATTTAAAGACTTGAATGGAGCTGCTCATTGGCAATGCTGCATGCCTCCATCATCTAGGTAGTTCTGTCTCATTAAATAGTGACGGCACCTTGCACACACACACACACACACACACACACACACACACACACACACACACACACACACACATGAAACCACAGGCCAGGAGCCTGGAATGGGTCTTGTTTCCCTTTCTTGTATTGTGAACTGATCTCTGATTGACAGCAGGCTCAGCACGCACGTGGACCAACATCCATAAACGTCTTCTCCTGCCAGCACAGAGCAGAGAAGCTTACAGTAAAGATAATGAAGAAGTTACCCACTTTTCAGCCTGGTTCGTTGTGGGTTTATTTAGCCAAGATTGAGATGTTGCTAATGAGTAAGGATGTCATTTCTTAAGACTGTTTTCACGCATGCAAAATAAATACTAGATGTAAATACGTTGATCAACCTTTGAGGAACTCAAATGTTACTTTCCTAAATGGAAAAGAAAGGAAGGGAAAAAAAAACCCTGCATAACCCACAAATCAGATTATCTGGGCTTGAGAAAACTGAAAAAATATTTCAATAGCATCAGAACATAGAAAAGGTGCCCAGTTGGCTGCAGTTGCCCCCTCTAAACCCATGTCTTTAGGAAATAGTACGTGAGACCCTGGACAGGAAGCCTGAATGGCTTCTCGTGTTTTGCTTATGTTCTTAGTCTGAAACTTAAGCCAGATCCCATCCACAGCCTTTCCTTGATTTTGTCATGAGAAAGCAAATGTGGCTGAGAAAGAATCTAGGAGGTCGACATGTGGGTTTGTCTAAAGTTCTCTTTGTGCATGGCATGTGTTCATGTGTGTGTGGATGCACGCACATGTGTGGTCATGTGTGTTGAAGCCAGAGGTATCTATTTTGGTTATGCTCCACCTCTTTTTCTGAGGCAGGATCGATCACTGAGCTCCGAGTTAATGGATTCAGCGAGGCTGGCTGGACAGCAGGTCCAGGGCTCCTCCCATCTCCAGCTCCCCAGCCTTGGGGCTGCACACATGTGCCTTCCCACGCAGCACTTTCTGTGTGCTGGGCTTGAACTTGGGTCCTCATGCCCACATGGCACTCTCCCCAGCCCTTTCAAAGTCACTTATTCTCTGGGATTTTGCATGTATGAGAACTGAGGGGTAAAGGAACACCCCTCAGCTGGTCTGTATGTATAAGCCAGAACGGATCCATTTTAGGATCAGGAGCCAAGGAAAGTGAGAATAGCAAATAAAAGGCAAAGGCAGAAGAAATCCCATTGACTTGGGATGAAGCGAATCGTGCCCACGAAGATTAACCCTTTTCCAAACTGCAGTAAGCACACATAAGACTCCTTGATGGGCATCTCAGCCCCCAAGCCTCGCCACGTTGGCTTCATTACTGTGAGTAGCCTAAAGAGGCTTCCTAACGGCTGAAGTAGATGGGCTTAGTGAAAAAACACCACAAAGACCAGAGGGAAAGCTCTGGAAACTGCTGGATCATCAGATCAATAGACTCAAAGGTGACTAAGTTAGGTAGCTTTCTGCAGTTTAAACATTTGTGCAGGGACTATCCCCATGCAGCCTTTTATTGACAGCTACAGATCAATGGTAATTTTTGATCATTTTCAACCTACATAAACCTATTGACCCCCTGGCCACCTTTGGGGCATTTCAAGTCGTCAAAAATAATCAGAGGAGATGGTGTAAAATTGTCAGACTGCTGAAGACTCCAAGTGGTTTCATGTGTCCACGGGAGCAGAGTTGAGAGGTTAAAATGTAGTTCAAATTGGCAGCAGAGCCTCAACCGGCCAAGCATTCCAGAGAGCCCTGCCTTTACGCCTCATAAATGACACACTGATTTGTATCCCAGCTCTGACATGTCTGCATATAAATTTTAAAAAGTAAAAGAGGCTGAATCTCTTTAGATTCAGTGGTGAGAGCAGATCAGGATTAGTTCCAGTAAAAATTCCTTCCCACCCTCTTTTACTGAGTTATTCTCTCCATCTGCTGTGTAACAATCGCAGATAAACTTCTGTAATAAAGACTGTGGGAAGGGTACCAACATAGGCCGGGATGGAAAGCAAGCATGAACTGATAACCCAGAGGTGAGAGATCCAATACATGTAGCTCAAAAGAACCCGCAGGGAAGGGATGTCACTCAAATGGTGGCGTGCTTCCCTTATAAGCAGGAAGTCTAGGTTTCAGCCCAGCACCACATAACATTGGGCATGGTGATGCACACTGGCAATCCCGTCACTCAAACTTGGGAGGTGGGCACAGAATTTAAAGTTCAAGGTCATTCTCTGTTACATAGCAAATCCAAAGCCTTGGACACATGAGGCTCTGCCTCAAACAACAAATACCAGGTTTAATAGCTAAAGTAATAGGAAAAGATAATGAAGTGGGAAAGAACACAATAATGAAAATTTAAAAAAGGAAAGAGAGAATATGCCAAGCTGAAAATATCTGAAGAGGAAGATGAGAAAAGTGGGGAGGAGATGAATACAAAACCTGAAGAAGATGAGGGAAAGCAAGAAAAGTGAAGAGTGTGTGGGTGGGAGGGACTCTTCAGAAATAACAAAGTATCAAGGGAATTGTTGTTCAGTCAAATGTAGTGTGTGGGGATGGGGTGAGGGAAAGACTGTTCAGAAATAACAAAGTAACAAGGGAACTGTTTTCCAGTCAAGTTCTCTCTCTCTCTCTCTCTCTCTCTCTCTCTCTCTCTCTCTCTCTCTCTCTCTCTCTGTGTGTGTGTGTGTGTGTGTGTGGTGTAAAGTAAGTGTAAACCAGAAATAACAAGGGAACTGTTCTTCAGTCAAGTGCAGTGTGTGTGTGTGTGTGTGTGTGTGTGTGTGTGTGTGTGTGTGTGTGTGGTGTAAAGTAAGTGTAAACCAGATTAAGAAAGGCACTATTAAAATCACCCTTTACAGGATCACACCTTGAAGCATCTGTGCCCCACACGCTGGAACTTGAACTTGATTAATACAGGCCATGTTTCTACATTAGATGGTGGAGGTTCTGAGGCGGGGGCATTTGGGATACTTTCGCTTTCAAGGATCTGAGCCATAAATGTTTATTAGAAGAATCTATAATGAAATCAGTTGTGTTATTTTTTTTTTAACGGTTGCCGGGAGTATGTTGGAAGACAGAACAGCCGGCTGTTAATCATTAAGCACTCATGTTATGAGAAGTGTTTGATAGCATTGCCACCTAGGGGCTGAATGGAAGTCTCTGCTATGAAATAAACCAGAATGGAGCAGGTGCCACGATTGACAATATACATATGGTTTTGCTTTATAGCCCACATGCTTTTCCAGTTTCTTGTGACAAAAACCATCTCCAAGTCTGCCCCAACAGCCCACTTTCCTATGCATAATCTGTTAGAGGCGATTCCGGTTCACTTTGGGGCCTCTGCTTCTATTGGCATCTATTGCCAAATCTTCTGAACAAAGAATTATTCTTTTTTGCATTATTAATCTTACCCATGTTTGCCCTATTTCCAGAGAAAAGAAATCATTTGTCAGGAAAGAATGTTTGTAATCAGGACTGGAAGCACTGTCGGATTTAATATTCACTGTGGTCATCCTGGTTCGCTGATATATTTATCTAAAAGACCAATCCAATGTTGTGGAGAAATAAGTTTTTAAATATTCATGACCTAACTTTTAATATTTTAAAAAAGAGAAATTAATATTTCTGTAAAATTTGTTTCAGAGTCTGGCCGCTTAGCAAATGTTTAAATATTAAAAGATTTCAGGAGGTTAGCGTGTAATGTCATAATGGGACATACTGAAACAGGAAAATTGACTTCATGAGTCTCAGATCCATAAAGGAAACTGTATTTTCTTTACCCAGTTTTCTCATGGAACAAGAGAAAAATCAAAAACTATGTCTACTGTCTTTTGGTTGTATTTGTTTTTAGAGTTTCATCCAAAAATGACATTTGGAAGATTTCAAATTAAGGAGAAATCCTTCCTCATAACTGTGTCCATGTTCTCAGCTACCTACCCTGAGAAATAACTTCCTCTCCCTACCTTTACCCATCAAGAAAAAGAAGCACTTGATAGGTTATCAAAGTCACATTTAAACATCTCATAAACCCAAGGTGATCACATGTCATTACAAGTCACCATCATCATCCAGACAAAACTTAGTTATGACTGTTCATAGTCAGTGGTCACAGTCCACAGTAGGAAATGCCCCTCTCAAAATGTGTGTGTGTGTGTGCATGCGTGCTTGTGTGTGTGTTTACGCATGCATATGTTGCTACCCCCTGTTGCAGGCATAATTCCTACCTTAAACAGACATATCCATCCTGCCCAGATTGGCAAGAACACCCCAGGGCCTCTCAGAGTGTTAAGATTCTTAGCTCCAGTTAAGTTATGCAAAATATGTTAAATGTCTCTCTGTGAGCAAGAAACAAACAAACAAACAAAAGTAATTCTGCGATCCCTTTTTTTCCTTTAGACCAACAAAGGCAAAATTCTCAAAGCCTAGATAGCAATCACTTTGGGCGCATTTCATGGTTTTAGTTACGCTGCTTCTGACAGATAGGAATAATTTCACATTTACATTAATAGCAGGCTTCTCCAAGGGTGTTTGGACATTTATAGTCCAATGGGCTCATTGCTGTTTTCTTGTGTTTGTTTTATCAAATTTGTAAGATACAAATGCACAGCCACACAAAGAGTGGGGAAGGCTGGGGAGTAGAGGGTCTCGTGTCTGAATAAGCAGCACTGCGGATTAGAGGCTTAGGCGTGCCCCTGCTAAATCTACGAAGACTTCCCATGAACCTGCTGGCCACCTCCCCACAGTTGCTAGGATGCAACTTGGGGTCACTGCTCTTTGTTAAGTTAAATGCAGCTCTGGTCGTGGGCACTGCAACTTGTAGGTTTCAAGCTTTGAAAGTCTACAGGTCCCATTGGATACAACTTTTCCACATATCTGAAATCGCTCGCTAGTTCAGTGGTTTTCAACCTTCCTAATGCTACGACCCTTTAATACAGTTCCCCATGCTGTGGTGACCCCCTCCAATCATAAAATTATTTCATTGCTACTTCATAACTGTAATTTCGCTACTGTTATGAATCATGATGTAAATATCTGATACATGACCCCCGTGAAAGGGTTCTTTGACCTCCCAAAGGGGCCGTGACATACTGGTAGAGAAGCACTGCCTTAGTTGATATATTCAGTGTGGACAAGAGCAAGCAGAAAGAACACTCACCCTCTTCTTAACACGAATCCAAACCTTTGCTGTGTATCTATGCCATTGTGAATGCCGTGCATTCTGACATCGTCGTGAAGTCCAGAGAATAACCTTCTATTGGCTTCTAACGGACACCTAACTTGTTAACTTTTTCACAGGGAACAAGCCACGAAGCTCATCTTTTTGGGTTAGAACTGTTCATGACATACCACATGAATGTGGTTGCTGTTAACAGTGCAGGACGCGAGTCAAGCCCCTGGACTCTGATTAGAACTTTAGACTCTTCCCCAAGTGAACTAATCAACTTTACAGCTGACCTGAGAGAGAATGGGCAGGCTTTGCTGCTCCAGTGGTCAGAGCCGGAAAGAACCAATGGAGAGATCAAGGCAGAGTTCATCCTGTGTAGGGAATCCCGCTGGTCATCTTCCAGATAAATACATGTACCCTGACATGCCATTAGGTCACTGGGAAGCTGGTTTAATTCTCCCTGATGGCTCCTCTTGGCACCTCCTCCTAGATCAGTGAAGAACAGCTCGGGGAGGGAGGTCTGATGTGGGCCCAGCAGTGGGCTGAGGTTGCCTCATTTAATCCACACATCAACCCCACTAGGTGGGGCCACTCAACTTCAGGAGGCTCATAAAGGTTAAGTAGATGCTTCGGGCAATATTGCCAAAGCTGAGGTGGGATTTGAAGCCAAGAAGTCCCCAAAGCCCTGAACTCTAATTGGCCCTGACCTCACTGCCTCCTCTGCTGCCTTACTTTGGGTTCTTTTCTCAAGCCTTACCTAACTCACACTCTGCAGCGCTGTCTGCTAACTCCTTGGCTTCCCCGTGTAGCCATGAAAATTAGCCTCTAAATGTCACATGTAAAGCCTTGCCTCACCAACCTGGGGGTGTAAAGGAGACAGAATTCCCATGTTCTACCCACACTTTGAAGTATTCAACGCTTGCCCACATGAGGTAGACACACCTCGTCTTTTTATTTTCTTTCAAGAGCTGGCAGCCATTCACCCCCCCCCCCAGTTCTTCCCTCTGGCTTTGCCCTCTTTGGTGGCTCCACAGGTCAGGGTGGCAGAATCCCCAGCCGCAGCTGCTGTATCCACTGCCTGCTCCAATCACTCTCCCCAGAGAGTGAAAATCCCCATGCTAATTCCACAAGAAACAGTTAAGACTAAACTTCACCTCATCCCCCCCCCCCAAAAGAAGAATGAGACAGGAAATATATCAACAGCTCAGGGCTCTGGAGTCAGCTCTGACCTTCTGAGCCTTTCTCTGGGCTGCCTCCCAGCTTAGCTGGAGGTCCTGCAGCCAGTAACAGAAACTCAGAGACTTCCCACCAGTAGACGCCAAACAAACCCTCCTCCAGGGCAAGAGACCTTAAATCCTGAATCTCAGCTCTCAGGCCCTCCCAGGCAACAGAGCTTCCCCGGCCCTTCACCCATCAAAGCTCTTTCCGCGTGTATTCCCCCTCCCAGCCACTGCCTCTCCTGAGAATGATTGACAATAGGAATATTGACTCCCCATCTGCATTTCACCAAATATTTATTGAGCTTCTACTAAGTGCTGTGCACTTATTCAAGAGTGACCAAGATGGGGAAAGGCCCCTGCTGTCAAGGCCCTTACATGGGTGTGAATAAATGCAGGGGAGAGTTGAGTCAAAGAGGGGTAGAGGCACAAATTGTAAGCTAGTAAATAAACAAGCAAGGGAGTTTCAGAGAGCCATGGATGCTATAAAGAAAATTAAATAGAGTCATGTAATTATGCCTGCTCAGGCTATTTTAAAATGGATAATCATTTGAATTGAGTTGACATTTGAGCTGAGCCCTGAATGACAAGGCAGAGGCAGTCATGTGAAGATATGGGGGCAAAATGTTCCAGACAAAATGAACAGCAAATGCAAGGCCCTAAGGCAGGAATGACCTTGGTGTGCTCAAGGAAACGGAAGAAAGCCTGTGTGGATGAAACCTTGGGAAGGAGGGAAAGATGGCAGCAAGAGAGACTGGAGGCAGGGTGGGCCCAGCCTTGTGGGCTGTGACATGGAGCAGGGAGAGTGTTCAGGGTTCAGTGAGACATTACTGAGGGCTTTAAGCAAAGGGATGCCATGATCAAATTTCTCACTCTGGCTGCACACTCATGACCTGTGAGAAACTAGTAGAGTTGAGAACCTACTGGAGAATTCAGGGTAGAATTCAAATCAGAGTGGAAATCGTGAAACCAGGAAATATGGGTACTGGAAATGAATAGAGAAGGTAGAGATGAGATTTTTGTTAATAGGCTGGATATGAGGCATGAAGGAAAGAGAGAGGGTGACTCTTCAGATTGCCTTCTGGGCTTTGACCTTGGGGTGTTAGCTAATTTAGAAGGGAAAGTTGGGAGAGCGGCAGGTTTGAGGGGCCAGCAGCTAGTCAGAGTCCAAGCTCAGTACTCCACAAGAAGTCGTCCATGAGATCTGTATCTGCAGTCTGTTAGCAGGTGGCTGTGTGTAAAACCATGGTGATGGGCAGCATCACCAAGGAGAGGATGTAGCTGGGGATGAGGAGATCCTGCGGTCAAGCCCTGGGGTACAAGGAATTTGGAGGTCATAGTGATGGACAGCATCACCATGGAGAGGATGTAACTAGGGATGAGGAGATCCTGGGGTCAAGCCCTAGGGCGTGAGGAATTTGGAGGTCACAAAGAGGAAAGGTAGTCAGGGGAGAGTGATGAGACAGGATGTTGGGGATGGGTAGGTGAGTCGTGCATGCCCAATGTGAGGAGAAGGGAGCTGAATGTTGTTGAGGTGACCTGGACTGGGGAAGAGCAAGGTCCCTGGAACCTTGGCAGTAAGATCACGTGCTAGAGAAAGACACCTGAGTGGAGTGGCAGCCGAGAAATGGGACAGTAGCCAGGAGACTGGGATGTTGAGACTTTTATGTAAAAATCAATGCGATACTAGAGCACACTGAAACACTAATGGAAAAAGCCAGAGAGGGAGGGGAATCGGTGATGGAAGAGATAATATGAATAATTACAAGAATGGAGTCCTTAGAAAAGAAGGGGGATTGACGGCCTGCATGGCCTTTAATTGAGCATAGATACTTTAGTCATAGGGACAGAAGCCAAGATGACCACAGATACTCTTCACCTTACGCTGGGATACCTAGTTGATTATATTATTGAACTGAAAGTGTATCCTGAACATATAACCTCCCTAGTACCAGAGTTCCACCTCGCCTACTTTAATTATTCTCTTGAACACTTAAATTAGCCTATAGAAGACCAAAATCATCTCCCACAAAGACTCCTTTATGATAAAGTATTAACCACGCAATCTGTTGAATATCAAACTGAAAGTTGAGAAAAATGACTGCTCCCCTATGTCCTCTCACCAGACTGTAGCTAACCTTGAAGTTGAGATGAGTAAGTAAGAGGCCAACTGGAATATAAGACTCAGGATTCACAAGAATGCAGAACATGTCCTGGCAATAATACGTCCTATGAGAGCATGCCTTTCTGACTTCAGCTCCTTCTCAATGGAGCATGCAGGAACGTCAACAACTAACTCTGAGGGAGAGAAAAGCATGCTGGCAGGTAGGGGAGAAAGGATAAGATGTAAAATAATCACTTTGGACAACGAAAGAGCAAATGCAAAGGGGAAAGATGGGGTTACTATTTGATAGTTACCTACCAGAGATTTCCAGACGAGGTTTAAAGCAAGACCAGCCAGTATCCGTCAGCTCCGTGTAATTACAAACAATTGCTACAGAGGTTAAGAGTGGGGCTATAATGAGCTCACGTGGTCTTGCCCACCATGTAAGCCATCAATGCTTCTATGACTTCAAAGAGAAAGCAGTGCATAGAAATGATCTCCCATATTGTTATTAAGACTATGTAAATGTGTATCGGTGTGCTATATCTACACACGTGACCATATTTGTACACATGTGCAGGCTCCCATGATGTGAGCCTGCACACAAACGCATGCATATACCCGTAGATGCACATTTTCAACCCTAGCATCCTATAACAAGGGTGACTAGCAATGCGGTTCCATTTCACAGAAAGCTCAGAGGAAGGCAGCTTGTTCAGATAAACCACATGTACCCTAGATCGGATGAGGTCAGAGGCGTGGAGTGTCTTTAAATAGGAGATTTGAATGTTTTTCCTGCCTTTCAAACCTCATGAGTGCTCTGTAAGCCATAGCGTTCACCAGCCTGAGGTTTGGGTCAATGCTTAGATTTTATCCAACCTTTTAGAAAGTTTTCTATGGACTTGACATTAATCGTGGCAGATCCCACGTCTAAAGCCAGCTTTTGCATGCTAATGGATTTGCACCAGTGGGATCAGGTGGGCAGGTGTGAGTGGTTCAGGCCGACCAAACAGCTACACCAAGAACCCTACACCACTCACATCCTCCTCTTCTCTTCATCTTGCAGGCATACCATGTCCTCAGCAATGGGCTCCTGGAGTATTCTGGCCTGGATGACAGTTTCTCTTCAGGTGCTTGGCCCCTTTCACCCTCTACACTCTGACCCTCAAGGCCTGCACAGCAACAAGCTCACCCAGAGCCCCAGCCTCTCTGGACAGACGAAGCCCCCCAGACTCTCAGTTGGCTGCTACCATCCAGTCTGTGGGGTCCATCACTGTAAGGATACAGTGGTCTCAGTCAGCTAAGCCAAATGGGAAGATAACTCGTTGTGAAGTGATTCACAGATGCTTGGAGAGAGAGGATTGGGGAGATGGGACAACTCAGGTGAATGAAAACGTTGTTTTTATGGAACATGGAAATACAACATGGAAGGGGACTCCTGGGTGTTTAATGACACGACACAGGTCTACAGACGTGAAGGCAAGATGCTTATAGAATCTGCATGTGGAATTCTGCAAGGCACACCTGTAGCTCTTGGACTGTGGTAAGGGCATTGCAAACTCCCCCAGAAGGCCTTGCTCCAACTGAGATACCCTATGTGTCTGTGAAGCCTCCCCCACAAACTGCTGATTTCCTGGATGCCACCCCAAAAGTCTAATGGTGCCATCCAGTCCTCTGGACTTCAGGGGCATGAGTGCTCCATCTTTTCAGCTTCGATGCCAGCACCTTCAACTACGCTGACAACATCTCCCTTGAGGCCTGCACAACTGGAGGATGCACTGCTAGTGGGATGGCATCTGCTTGGACAATGGAGGCCCCACCAGAGAACATGGACCAACCCCCCCACCCCGCAACCCCCGCCCAGTACTGCAAGGCACAGGCTCGGAATCAATAGAAATTGCATGGAAACCTCCAAGAAACCCACATGGCCAGATCAGAAGTTATGAGCTTCGGAGAGATGGAGCCACTGTGAATTCAGGGCTGGAAACTCGCTACCATGATTTTACCCTTGTCCCAGGTGTAAAATGCTGCTACTCGGTGACTGCCACCAACAGCCAGGGGAGTGTCTTGAGTCCACTTGTCAGGGATCAAACCAGCCCCTCAGCCCCCTCAGGCTTACAGCCTCCAAAGCTGCAGGCCGGGGGCGCTCTTGAGATCTTAGCAGACTGGGACTCTCCAGTGAGGACAAACAGTGAAATCATCAACTGTACCCTCTTCATGCGTGAGCTGTTTGAGAGATCCGAATGCTGTGCACTAATACAACGCACAGTTCTTTTGATGCGCAGTCACTCACAGTCAAGGACCTGAAGCCATTTCGCAGGTAAGGAGACAAGCTGGGCTTTCTAGAGACAAGTCACTGTCCCTTCTGTTGTGTGCCAGTAAAGGCTCCCAGGGCCAGGTGCACACGTCACTTCCTGTGCGTCAGCCATGGACAGTAGACAGGTCCCACCTTCATTTAACTACAGCATGCTTTCACAGTCTCTGGAGAACAGAACTGTGACACATGATGTTTCGATGCCAGCTTTCTGGAAAATTTGGAAGTTTGTCATCCGGAGTATGTTATGAAGACACAGGGCCAATCCCCTCCACTGAGTTGCAGGCACTCAACAGTTATTAAGCTGAAAGGAGGGCTGGAGAGATGGCTCAGTCAGTAAAGGGCTTGCTACCCAAACAGGGAGACCTGGGTTAGATCCCGAGCACACACACATAAACAGAGGGGCTTCTTGCAATAGCCTCACATCTGGTGGGGCACATGAGTGGGGGAGTCAAACCCACCAGGTTACCAAGCGAGCTAGACAGACGGGTGAGTCAGTGAGCTCCAGATTCAAAGAGACCCTATTTTCCAAAAAGAATGTGAAAAGTGACAGCCCCGTGTGCTGCCCTCTAGCTTCTAAACACACACACACACACACACACACACACACACACACACACACACATTCATACACATAGCCATAAGAATACTGGACCAGTATTTGTCTAGAGGCTAGCCTTCTTTCATTCAAATCTAACACCTCTTCCTGGGATAATGGGGTATCTGAGTTTTGTATCCACCACAGAACTCCCTTGGTTTTGAACTCATGACTTTGCAGATGGTACCACTTTGCTGATATGTGTCATTCTAGGTTAGCCTGGCTTCCATGACATGCGTGGAAGTGGTCTAAAGCAACACGTTTTCTGTAGCTTCCCAACCCCTGAGCATTTTCCCTCATCCCATGTCAGGTGCCTGACATCCCCAGAGAGAGGACAAAAAGACATTTTGTGTGAAAAATTTAGTAAAATGAATAGAATCACTTAAAAAAAAATGAAGTCTGCAAAAGTGTTGCTGTCCAGCCACCTCAGGTAAAGCTCGGCTATGATTCTGATGCCCGGTGTGTAGATGGAACACAGCTATAATTATCTGTGGGTACAGAGCTGTGAGGATGAAGCATTCGTGGTCTTATGCATCTACTCAGGGCAATTATTTAGCATCATATCAAATATTAAACGGTAATTAAAAGCTCTTCAGGTATTCTTCTCCACAGCTAATCTACATGCTATGTGAGTTGCCTTTTATCTCCCACTACTGGGGACATTTTAAAGGCCTATGTTGGGGTGGAGCCCTGCGTTTTGTCAGGGTTTCCTCTTTACGTGACCACAACACAGGTGTTAAAATCATATCCATCTTGCGCCCATCTGAGCATTGATATCTCAAAGGATTCCTGGAGAAAATGGCTTCCCAGATGTCAACATAACACTCTTTCTAGAGAAAAATGAAAAGACTAATGTGGCCATCCTAGTGAGGACACATAAGGAGACATGCAGAGGTCAATTCCCCCAACAGCTGAAGCTTTGACACTGGTGAACTATAACGGAGTACCAAAGCTGGTGAACTATAACGGAGTACCAAAGCTGTATCAGTTGATTTCTGGTCCTTTTTGTCTTTGTGGGTTTTATGAAAATTAGTGTGTTCATCTTAGGGCACCCCCAGCTGGTCAGTAGGAAGCAGTTTGGGAATTTTCGAGAACCAGAAAGAAAGTGGCTCAGGACTTTCTGATTGTTTGCTTGTTTTTGTTGTTTTAAGGAAGGGTCTCATGTAGCCCACTATGGACTAGAACTCACTACAAGGTCGAGGATCGTGAACTCCTGGTCCTCCTGCCTCTGCCTTCCATGGGCTGGAACTGCAGGTTTGGGCCACCACATCCAGGCTTTTTTGTTGGTTTCTGTTTAGGACAGGTCTCCTGTAGTCTGGGCTGGCCTTGCATTTCTGGTCCTCATTCTTCCACTCACTCCATGCAGGGACTACAGGTGACACACTGCTTGAACCAAGCAGTGCTAGGGACTGAGTCCAGGCCTGCATCTGTTCTCAGTAAGTGTTCTACCAATTGCAACCCTCCTCGCTTGACTCAGGACTTTAAAATGAGCCACAGAGAATCCAGAAAAAGCAGTCCTGTGCAGAAAACCAACATTGCTTATCAGTCTGGCCCACCATGCACACTGGTGAATCTGCTCACCGATGAACTGGCAAATGGCAACATGGAGATGCATAACAGAGGGGGGGAGAGGGAGGGAGAAGGAAAAAGAGTCTGCTTTAGGCACCTTTCCTGTCTCAGCGATAATACCCTGACGAAAGTAATTTTGTGGGGGATGGGCTTACATGGGCTCACTGATGAGTCCATCAGCAGCCAGGGCAGTTGGTCACATGGCATGCGAAGTCAAGTAGCAGGGTGAGGTCAGTGCCTGAGCTCAACTCACCTTCTCAAGTTCGCTTGTTTCTGGAGGGGCTCTCCCCTCGTTTAAGGCAGTCCACAGGATCCTGCAGAGGAATGCCCAGAGGCTAATTATCCCTCGCAGGTGTGCCCAGAGGCTCTTTACTTAGGTGTTTCCTGATCCTGTCAAGCTGACAGTTCATGCTAACATTAACCGAGCCACAAAGGAAATGAAAAGCATAAATAAGAAAAGCATAACTAAGAAGGCAAAAATGCAAAACAGAAAGCAATGGAGAACAGAAAGCATGGACAAAAGGAGAGGAAGCGGAAAAGAACAAGACGCAACCGGACCCTAGAGGAGTGAGCAGGGAAGAAAGGTGACCGACCGCACACCTGAGGGAAAGGTTGGGTGAAGTCAATCGCCCTGGGAAGAGAGCAGCAAGTGATTGCTGCCACCAGAGGCACTCAGCACTAACCAGGGGCCTTTGTGTTGGGAAAGGTTCTGCCATGGAAACAGGCCTTTCCAAGCGGTAGATACTGGCTATGAGGCAAAACATAATTGATTAATAGGGCTTGACTAGGTAGTGATAAGGTGTCTCTGTGATGGATAATGTAGTGTGTAGGGGGGTTAACTTTGCCCCCCAGAGGTCTTCGCGTGAGCTAAGGGAGCCTGTTTTAAGATGTCAGGTGTCCATTACCACGGAGCCTTCATAATCTGGAAGTCTTCCCAGGGAGTCGCTTGGCTCTGCCTAGCAGGTAGGAGGAGACAGGGTCACACAAAGCTGTATCACTGCTGTGTTCAGTACCTTTTCACAGCACTAGAATTTCTCGCTGGACAGGAGACCTAGAGTTTCTTTATTCCATACATCCCTCTCTAGGCCAGAACTGACCACTGAACAGATGAAGGTCCGTCTTTGAGTCTGCAAATCAGAAGGTTGCAACTGTTCAAACTTTCCATAAAAATAGAACTGTGTCGTGATGTTAAAGCTAGCTGTTAATAAATATAAACTTTTTCCTTTTCTTTTGAAATGTGATCTTTTTAAAAATTGTCCCAGAGATAACTAAGAATTACCCTTGATTCTACCTTGTTTCCGGTAAGTATGAAATTCATGTCCAAGCCTGCACCTCCGTGGGATGTGCCTCCAGTGACTGGGCATCTACCCAGACCACAGAGGTGCCACCCCTGATGCAACCAGCCCCACATCTGGAGGTGCAGACAGCTGCAGGAGGATTACAGCCATAGGAGGCAAGACCCCGAGCCCAGTGGAAAAATCCTATACTTTGAATTATACAGAAGATTATATAGAAACCCATCCTGGAAAGACCAGTCCATTGTTAGCCTACAGTGGAAGCTTAAGTTCATTTATGGATTTGGAACACCTTTCACAGAATACGAGTATCAGGGAAGAACTCTGTATGTCGGATAAAACTCAAGCTGGACAATCCCTGACTTCAAACTCTACTACAGAGCCACAGTACTGAAAACAGCCTGGTACTGGCATAAGAACAGACAAGAGAACCAATGGAACTGAATAGAAGACCCGGATATCAATCTACACATCTTTGAACACCTGATCTTTGACAAAGAAGAAAAAATATCAAATGGAAAACAGAAAGCATATTTAACAAGTGGTGCTGGCATAACTGGATATCAACATGTAGAAAAATGAAAATAGATCCATATCTATCACCATGCACAAAACTCAAGTCCAAATGGATCAAAGACCTCAACATAAGGCCAGCCACACTGAACCTTATAGAAGAGAAAGTGGGAAGTACACTTGAACGCATTGGCCCAGGGAACCACTTCCTAAAAAGAATCCCAACAGCACAGACACTGAGAGAAACAATTAATAAATGGGACCTCCTGAAACTGAAAAGCTTCTGTAAAGCAAAGGACATGGTCAACAAGACAAAAGAAAGCCTACAGAATGGGAAAAGATCTTCATTAACCCCACATCAGACAGAGGTCTGATCTCCAAAATATACAAAGAACTCAAGAAATTGGACACCAAAAGATCACATAATCCAATAAAAAAAAAATGAAGTACAGGCCTAAACAGAGAACTCTCAACAGAGGAATCTAAAATGGCTGAAAGACACTTAAGGAAATGTTCAACATCCTTAGTCATCAGAGAAATGCAAATCAAAACAACTCTGAGATTCCATCTTTCACCTGTAAGAATGGCCAAGATCAAAAACACTGATGACAACTTATGCTGGAGAGGTTGTGGGGAAAAGGGAACACTTCTGCATTGCTGGTGGGAATGCAAGCTGGTACAACCCCTATGGATGTCAGTGTGGCGATTTCTCAGAAAATTAGGAAATAACCTTCCTCAAGACCCAGTAATACCATTTTTGGGTATATATCCAAAGGATGCTCATTCGTGCCACAAGGACATGTGCTCAGCTATGTTCATAGCAGCTTTGTTTGTCATAGCCAGAACCTGGAAACAACCTAAATGCCCCTCGACTGAAGAATGGTTAAGGAAAATGTGGTACATTTACACAATGGAGTACTACACAGCAGAAAAAAATAACGACAGCTTGAATTTTGCAGGAAAATGGATGGAGCTAGAAAACATTATTTTAAGTGAGGTAACCCAGACACAGGAAGACAATTATCACATGTACTCACTCATAGGTGGTTTTTAAAATTAAGCAAAGAAAGCCAGCTTACAAACCACAATCCCAGAGAATTTAGACAACAATGCAGACACTAAGAGAGATTTACATAGATATAATCTACATGAGAAGTAGAAAGTATAAAAAGACAAGATCTCCTGAGTAAATTGGGAGCATGGGTACCTTGGGGTGGGTTGACAGGAGGAGGGGAGAGGCAGGGAGGGGAGCAGAGAAAAATGTAGAGCTCAATAAAATATCAGTAAAATAAAAAATAGCTTTTGGCCATCTACCACATTAAATACATACTATATATACATAAAAAAAGAACTTCGCCTAGAAAGAGTGCAGGGAAAACGTCCTTTAGGAACGTCAGCCATTTGCATTGGTGGGAGCTCTACTTGTCCCTTGCATCCAACTCCCCAAAATCTTTGCAGTCAAGATGGCTTTCAGGTTTTTTGTTTGTTTTTGGAATGAGTTTAATCCTCTATATCTGATATTTGCAGTCTGAGCAGTGTTTAGAAGCAGGCGTGCTGATGCAAACTTTCAACAGCAGCACTTGTGAGACTGGAGAAGCCCAAAGGTTGAGGTCAGCTTGAGAAAAAAAAAACAAAAAAAACCTCAAGCTGGGATGGTGTGTACCCATCAGAGATTCCTTCTACCCTATCCCTTGCGATTCCAAAAGCCACTTAGTGAAATGTAGTTTTACAGAATGTTGTAATATCCCTTTAGTTTTTCTAAGCAGCCAATGAGGGAGGGAGGACCATTCATTTACATTCTTCATTTCTTCCACATGCTTGGTTTGGCTATGGGTTGCAGGTGGATCCTGTAGCAGTGATATGGTTTCTACTGTTAGGCTTCCTTCCACCTGGGTCACCTCGGTTATAAGTATTCCTTAAACCATCCCTAGGGAAAGAGCTCATGGTTCGTAACAAAGCAAAGCAAAGCACAGTGGCAAACATGGCCAGTCACAGTGTTCAAGAGAAAGCAGAGATGTTGAGAGGAACCAAAAGGCTGTCCCTAATCTGCCTGCGGAAAGAAAGACATTTAAAGAGCAGCCCATCTATCAGTCAGTGGTATTAATACCTCACGTATCTCTTCAAAGACTGGGAATTGAGAATGATATTCAAAAATATTTTGAAATCTGTGAGACTTATGCGAGATTTGATTGCCATGGGATCTGCGTGCAATATTCCCGCAGCAGCAATGCATTTCCTAAGGAGGATGGATCTGATGTCTTGGTATCTCCTAGTAAGTGAGGCACACGGGATTACACTCAGCCACACACCTGGGGCTTGATTTTACCCAGCAACTCAGAAGTTTGAATAACAAAGGTTAGAAGTCTTGATAGAATTACCCTTCAGGTCCAATTCAAAGTCTCTTTTCCACACTGTTTCTGAGCACCATCCTCCTTCTGTCTCTTTAGTGTTGTAGGCTCCCACAGTGTCTCTTCTACTTAAGCAACCTTGATTTCTCTAGCTTGCAGTTCAGAGACGCTTGCTAAATGGGTAAACCCTGAAGTCAGGCAAATACCAAGAAAAATCTTCAGATTAAAAAACATATATATTAAGCCCAAAAAGCTTGTCAAGGGGCTGTAGCTCAGTTGGTACAGTGCCTGCCTAGCAGGCGAGACTCCCCAGGTCCCTCATACAGCGTGATGGTGCTTGTTTGTAATCCCAGCACTCCAGAGGTTGAGGCAGGAGAATAAAGACCAGAAATAACAATAAAATGACCAGGAATGTGACAGAGACAAAGAAGTATGATTTGGTTAGAGGTAACATTTTTATACATGAAAAGACTATCTCAAGACAGCACTGTTTTTTCATAAGTTGCCTGAGGAAGCTAGTATTGCAAATGTAAATCAACTCTTGAATTGGAGAAATATACACAAATAATCTAAATTTATTGTTTGTAATTACAAATCTAAAAACTCTCTTAAAAGCCAGAGTGTTTTCTTGGTTAGGTGCCAACTATTTGGTTGCAAGACCTAATCTAAATAGATGGGAGGCTATTCATAGTATTTATTGACTTTTCCCACTTACATATGAGTATGTGTCCACAGAAATACTGTTTTATGATAAGATGACTGCCCAGATAATGCTAGAGCAATTATACAGCAAACTTGGTTATCTTCTGCCGGGTGGTGGTAATGCACACCTTCAATCCCAGCAGGTGGAGGCAGGTGAATCTCTGTGAGTTCTAAGTCAGCCTAGTCCACAGCAAGTTCCAGGAGAACCGGGGCTACAAAGAGAAGCCCTGTCCCACAACAAAAAACAAAACAGCAAAACAAACTTTGCTACCTTCTTGTTCTTAACTATGTGAATGTCTGTCTGTCTGTCTGTGTGTACCTGTACGTGCAAATAACTGTGGAGGCCAATAGAGGGCATTTGATCCACGTGCGCTGTAGTTAGAGGCACTCAAGAGTTGCCCACTGTGTGTCCTCGGAACCAGGCTCGGTGAGTATAATCTTCACTGCCATGTCCTCTCTGCAGCCCCTCAAGGTGATGTGAAAGCACAGCAACCCAGAGCTGTAGAGCGGGACTGTGGCTGGTGTCTGGAAAGAACAAGTACCTGCCTTTGCCACCCTTAGAGTCAGAGCATGGTTAGGCAGAGCCGGGCCCTGCACTCCGGGCCCTCCCTTTCTCCCTTCTCATTCTCTTCACGAGGAAGTGCTTAGTTGTCAAAGACCCTGCAGCTCTCAGCTGGGTTCTTGAGTAGGTGAAACTGGCACTCAGAGATACTGCACATCAGCCACTGATCGCTGCTCCTTGGCCCGTGCTGTGTCGTTGGGGTAAAGCAGGACCACATATGATAGAAGTCTCAGCTCCGTTTTGAAGGCATCTACGTTCGGGCATGTGTCGTATCTCTAGTTAGGTTCTCACAGGCTTCTCTGTTGCCCAAGGGACCCACATGAGAGGCTGAGGTGAGCGGAAGCCCTCACAGGGGCTGTTGCCTTTGCAGCCCCCTCACAGGGGGCTGTTGCCTTTGCAGCTACTCCTGCCAGCTCTGAGTCACAGCTGTCTCCTTTATCACTTCTCCTAAGTGGTTGACATTGCAAGTGTGAGCTGTCACATCCAACTTATTCTAGTTCGTTTCTGAGACAGGCTCTCACTGTATTCCTGTGTGGCCTAGAACTCACATGTAGACCATGCCGGCCTTGAATTCACAGACAGACATCTTCCTCTGCCTCTTCAAATGTTGGCATTAAAGTCAAGCACTACAATGGGCATCTCATTCTACTCTTCTTAAAGGAAAGTCCCACTCTTTACCTATGAAGGTAGAAATGAGGTCTGTGGTGATACCTTATTTGTACAAATAAAGCTTGCCTGGAGATCAGAGGGTGGGGCTAGCCACTAGCTAACCATAGAGGGCTGGGGGTCTATACAGACAGACAGAAAGTGATATGGCTGGGCAGAGAGAGAAAATGATAAGGGGGGGAAGGAAGTTGAGAGGTAAGGTGACAGTGGCTTGGCTCCTTCGTCTCACTGATCTCTCGGTATTCCTGCTGTATCTGACTCTGGGCTTTTATTATGAAGACCTCTTAGAACTCATGCTGCGGAGCTCAGCATTTACTAGGAAAGTTCCTGTCTCCATCAAACGACGTGTTTTCCTTGTAAACCTGTTTCCCTTCCTGCCGTTATTGCACTGTTTTGCCTTGTTTCTCTCATCCTCTGGAGGTATAAGAGTTAACACTGTGTGAAACAAGTCTTTCTGAGTTGAGACAAGTTGAGTCTCCATTTCAACACAACCTCCTGGGAGCCTGAAATTCTAAAGGCTTAGACACTGAAAGATAAGTTGTAGAAAAGAAAACCACGTGAGATACAGAATCTGAGTGGAGGGTGTTAGGAAACGACTGTTTATAGTTCACAGGGGTGGGTAGGTGGCTTTGTGGAACAAGGCATACAGAGTCCTGTTAGAAACCCAGTCCATGGGAGTGCCAAATGAAGGGTTGTCTGCTGGAATCTGATTCTTAACCCCGTAAGTGTGTTTTCATGCCTCCGTGCTGAATGAAATCCTTCCAGGAAAAGACTGTTCTTTAAATGGGTATCACATGACGAGGTAGAGCCAGGGGACACCTACACACTCAATTGGTATTTTCTCCTACAGTACCACTTTTTACTTTGGCCCCTCCCAACTGGACTGTGCTTAGCTATACTCTTTATACCTCGAACTTCTGTCAGAAAGTTCTTGATGAATGAACAGGCCAGTTAGGGCAGTGGTCTTCCCACGGGCTTCAGGAAGAACCTGGTGAGCCTCCCTCCTGAGCTGTCCCAGGGTTTTTACAGAGTTGAGGGTGGAACCCAGGGCTTTGCATGTGCAAGCCGAGCAAGCCTTCTACCACTGAGCTCTGCCCCCAGCCCTGCACTTTAGCTTTTACCTCAGGGAGAGATGTCTGGCTAATGAGCAGCTCCAGGTAATTCTGCATTCATATTCATGCTCTCGCTTAAGGCGATGACTCACCATGGAGTTGCCCGGGCCTGCCCGGGCTCCCTTTCACTGACTCGTGCTGACAGGGACTTAATTAGCTCTCCTGAAACTTCCCCACATTGACAGGTTTCTGCAGTGAGCACCCACACACACTCAGAGGCTCTGAGGGCTTCTGCCTGGTGCCTGGTGCCTGGGAATCTCCAGCTCAGCAGAAGACTTTCTGACTCACTGATGCGAGGGTCCGGTCTTGAGGCTAAGGCCGAGGGAGCCAGGGCACGCTGGGAGCTGCTGCTGCTGCTGCTGAACCAACCAACGTTGTTGCTCAAAAAGAGGATGGAGGGAAGGTTGTGAAGGAAGCAGGAGGGATCCTTAAAGTCCATCAAAGCTGCCAAAGCACAGGCGATGAGCAGAAGAGAAGGAGAGAGTTAGCCGCATCTCGCCTTTCGGATGATTGAGCAATTTAGCTTCTCCAAGCCTTCCCTCATCGCCTTAGCACTTGTTATAATAGAACACCTCGGACCACGCAGCCTATACCGTGAACATCCATTGTCCACAGTCCTGGAGAGCTTCAAATCCAGGGCCCAAGTGCCCATAGCTGCCGTGTATGGTGAGGAACCACTCTGCAAGGCTTCTTCTCATCACATCTCACAATGCAGGGCGGAGAGGGAGAGGATACAGAGGGGGGGTCTCCTCTCATGAGGGCACCAGTCCCGTCCGTGAGGGCCCCATCCTGCGGGAGCTCACCACTCTAAGAGATAACTCCGTGGACCCTCACACCGGGACCAAGACTCAACGCGGGAATTTTCAGCAGCTATTCTAGTACGGAGCATCCCATCATAAGAGGCAGTTCCTCCTCCAGCTCCAAGTTCTACAAGTACAAAGAGATTCACATCAAGTTTTACTTTTTATTTCTTTATTCACTTATTTACTTATTTTGAGACAGGGTCTTGCTATGTAGCTAAGTCCCTGGCTGGACTTGAATTCACAGCGCTCTGCCTGCCTCTGTCATCAGAGTGCTGGGATTAGGGACGTGTGCCACCCTGTGATAATTTTACCTTCTCTTGAACTACAGCTTGTGAAACTTGACAAAATCAACCCCGACTTAAAACACTTTCATTTAATAATAGTGTTTGGCTTTAAAATTGTGCTGATACAGAAGGGACCAGGAGGCCATCTTCAGAATTTAAAAAAAAAAATAGCCAGTTATGCTCTGCCCCACTTGGCTTGGGTCCTGGAACCATGACTAGGAGTGGTGAGGGAAGGAAGGATGGACAGGCGTGTGTGCAGAAGGCTGGGGTCGGGAAGGGTGTGTGAACTCCTCAGGCTGTGAGCATCCAGGAGGAGGAAGCAGCAGCTCCTAGTTTTTGTCCACACTGATCAACCAGAGCAAGACCAGCATTTGAACCGAGCGAGGCTTTGCCTGAGCCTAGCCACCATGAGGAATGACTGCCAATTCCCACGAGTCCGAGGCCTTGGAGACCTTGGCATGGCTGTGGCCTGTCAACAATGTACGTTCACTCAGGACCTTCGCTCGCTAAGCTTCATGCGGTGTAACGCGTAGGCAAGCTTTGGGGTTAAACCAGCATAAAAGCAATGTGCTCAAAGCACCATAGATAGGAATATAATTCAACCACTATAATAATGGTTATTATTATCACCCTTCCTCCTTAATAAAGAAGGGGATTGCCCTAGAACTCTACACTTGACCTGTTATACCATATGCCTTCCTAAGAACTGAGAAAATTAAGCGCTCTCAGTGAGCATGCCTCATCCACGGTCTACTTTCTCCATCAAGGCCACGTGGCGTGTGTGGGAAATGCTTCCAATCTGAAGCAAGAATTGCACAGTTCAGCCCTCACAGTAAAGACACCTGTGAAGGATATGGACCCCTGTTTCTTCACCTCTCACAACTTCTGTTCTCTAAAAGAAAACAGTTAGAATCCAAAAATTTGGGCTGGGGAGATGGCTCAGCTGTACAGTGTAAGCACAATGCCCTGGGTTCGAATCCCAGAACTCGTGTTAAAAGAAACCCCAGGAATAGCCACGGACACCTGTAACCAAAGGACTGAGGAAGCAGAGGCGGAGGCATGACAAGTGCATCTTTGGGGCTCACTGATGGGCCAGCCGGGCTCACTGGGGGAGCCCCAGACCACAAAGGCTCAAAAGAAGGTAGATCATGGCTGAAGAAAATCAGCTGAGGTTACTTAAGGTTATTTAAGCTGAGGTTATTTAAGGTCTTGCCTCTGCACCTGTACACATGTGCACATGCACCCACACACACTCGTACGTACACAGACACACACACTTGTGCATGCATACACCACAAACTTTGGGTGACATTTAACTTCACGTGGCCCCCTTTGTGTCATTCAGGTGTGTTTTGGGAGTAAACATTCTGTATTAGTAGGATGCCTGGGTCTTAGGCCCATGCTGTACCCCAGTCTGAGATGAAGAGAACTCTGGTCTGCATCAGTGAATCTTTAATCAGTAGTAGACTGTATCAATCTCTAATCAAGAACACGAGTGGCTGAACGGGGAGGGGGGTGCTCCTTAGCTCCTTACAGCTCATCCTTTCTTGTCTCAGGGAAACAATCAAGTGAAGTGGTCACTCACTGACACAGCCCGAGGACCGCCTCCCATCACTGAGAGTCTTACTGTACTCTGTGCTGGCTCCTTGTCTCATCTTGCTTGCTTTCTCAGACCCCTCACCTACGCGTTTTCTGCACCACACTTAGCCGCAACTTATCAAGCATGTTTTCTGTTTGGCTTTGGACTTGCATTTAATTAGGTATTAATCTCACTAACGTATTTCTGACCAGCACGGAGGCTTCTGTTTGTTTAGTTTTCCCACAAGAACTGAGCTCCCTCTGCCTCGCGTCCCACAGCTCAAGGTCTTAAATGATTTATTGATAGCGTCTAACTCAGCCTGTCTGCGGTCCTGGTAGAGCACAGCATGAGTGCACGGATGGAATTTGGCCCCCAAAGACATTCTCAGAGATAGCAAACTCAGGGCTACCACTGGACCATGGACCACATCCCATTTAGCCTTGGTCACGTCATTCTCGGGAGAGCCTTTTACACATGTATCTGAACACAGTTACACACACATTGAACACAGTTACAATTGCATCTGAACACAAGGAACCACTCACCTGAACATGGGTAGAGATGGGCTTACGTTTCAATAAGGCAAATTAGAGAATGCCATCTAATGAAATTGATGCAGTCTAGAATCACCTGAAAAAGCAGCCTCCGCACTCAATTACCACTATCATTGGGTGAGTCTGTCAGCAAGTCTGTTAGGAATTACCCTAACTGATAACTGACGTAGCAGGGCCCAGCCCTCTCTGGGTGGCACCATCCCTTAGCAAGCATATAAGAAGTTAGCTAATCATGGTCCTTCAAGAGAGTCAGAGTGACCTAGCAGGCTGCACTCCTCTGTGATTTCTGCCTCAAGCCCCAGCTTGAGTTCTCGCCCTACTGGCCCTTGACGATGGACCTGTGCCCTGAAAAGGTAAAGCCAAATGAGCCCCTCCCCCCACTGTTTGCGTTTGTCGGGGTGTCTCATCAGAGCAACAGGGTTCCAACTCTAGCACCCGGTGAAGTCTTCCTTTCCTGGCGATCCCAGTCTTCGCTGGCTCTAGCCACTCTTTGTGGAGGCGATGCGTCTTTTCAGGACTGAGCGTGATGGAATCGCTCCTCAAAAAGTAGATAGAGGTGGAGGCTTGTCATTTCCCTCTTTCGATTCAGCCCAAGGCCCAGTGGTGAGGTGCTGCTGCCCACATTTAGGGTGGGTCGCTTCACCCCCACATAATCAAGGCCATCCCTCACAGATGTGCTCAGAGGCCAGGCCAACCCGGGCAGCGCCTCACTCAGACTGCTTTCCCAGTCCCCCTAGATCCTGTGAAACTGACGGTTGGAATTAGCTATCACAGAATTACACAGAAAGGGGTCATGAGGAGTTCGCACTTGTATCACACACTTAGACTGTGTGATACACATAGCAAATGGCATAAACATCTACGCCCTTCAGTTTCCTTGTGAAATGAGAGTATTAATGCCAACTGTATGGCATTGTTGGAATGATTAAATACCTTGATTGAACAATGAACTACAAGGGACATGATCAAACTCTTGACATCGCAGCCTGCTTCTCTATCTACAAAGTTCATGCTGGGGAGATCACATAGTTCAGCTACAACAGCAACAACAATCGCACAATACTTTCAGGAAGTTTACAATTTTGTGTTGGGTCAGTTTCTCCCTTGGTGCCCAGGGGGCCTATGGGTCAGACACACCTGATAGCGCTTCGACAAGCAAGCTGAAGGGCAAAGGGAGCCGATTTCCACCTCCTGTGCATTCCCTCTGAGAGCTGATTGATACCAAGTTCCTGTTTCCTCCAAAGTGGAACAGACAGTGCAAAACTTAGCAAGCAGTAAACTCCAAACCTTCACTCTTATGAAGTGTGGACTCAGATTAATTCAGTGTTTCATGCTGTGTTCAAGCCGGTTCTCCAACCTCGTGGTTTAGAACAGAGTCCTAACCCTATCTACCGAGCAGTCCAACCAGGGCAGCAGCGGCCTCAGCGGTAGACAGCAGGTGGCCATTTCTAACATGGAAAATGTCTCCTAACTTGCTTAGTTACTTCATATCTCCGAATTTCAAAAGTGCCAGTAAAAAGCGAGACACTGTTCCTCCCTCAACCCACCCACTCACTGTCCCCTTCTTTCCCTGCATCCCAGAATTCAAATAAAATCATGTTCCTTCTTGCCTGATCCAAAGTGTTCTGGATGAAAGGAACCAGGAATACAGGGACTCTGTGCAAGAAAGGTTCTCAGCGAGGTTATCTGGCAAACAGAGGCACTGAGCAAAGTCCATTTGGTGATGAAGGCGGGTCAGAAAGGTAGACAGTGAAGCAGGTGGCTTCACAAAGCCCTCCAACAAGTAGCCCTGCCTGGCTGGCACCTGTAGGCTAGTCACAAAATAAAACAGTCCAGTCCCGTGGCCGTATAATAGCAGACTCATTGCTGTCTCCAGCCATGAGCCGCTCTACCCAGTTCTGGAAAAGCCCATTCTGGTGTGTTACTACTCAACCATATTCAAAAGCCACGGCAAGCTACTGCTTAAAAAGGCCTTAGTGTGAATGCCAAGGGAATGCTCTCCAAGACTGTAGAGGGACCGATAGGAGTTCCTTGATTGTATCTTTTTATTTATGAGGCATAATTTATGAATGCCGGGGAGCAAACTGCACTGACTGATGACTAAAGAGTGCCAAAGCCATAAATCAGGAGCCATGTAGGAAGTGCGGATTGTGATCGAATCTATTGAATTAGCTGTTGGCCCAAGCCAATACAGGTATTGGAAAGACCCTTTTAATATCTATTTGTTTCCCTCGTGGGAGTATGATAACAATCACATTCCATGCCCCTGGGAAACAAATAATTTAATTGTTTGCCTGTTAACATGCGACCTATTTACTCTGCTGATTAATGACTGGCATGGCTGCTCATGCTGTATTTTTTTTCAATTTCTGATGTGGATTGTTAGCACTGTATTTTCATTCTCTGGTTTGTATAAACAATGAGGGCTCTTTCCTACTGCTACCCAAAATGAGTTTGTCCTCAGAATTATTGAAATGCTGTCTAATCAAACATTCCATGAGGAATGTTTTTAATCGAACATTCCATAAGGAGACATGTGAGGGAATGTCACCAAAGTTAAGAGGATTCCATGCCATCATGAGGTCATGTGTTCGAACCCCTAGGATCTAGTTCAAACAAACAGACAAACAGAAGTAGTAGCATATACTACTAGTGCTGTTGAAACAGATAGGATCCCTGGGGCTCACTGGCCAGTCAAGCTCCAAGGGAGGGTCCCTATCTCAAAATATAAGGTGGAAAGTAATTGGCAAAGACACCTGATGTTACCTTGGATTTGTGCGCACACACACACACACACACACACACACACACACACACACACACACACACACACACACACACACACTAGTATTTGTTTCCAAGATTGTAGGTAGTCCTGATGCTAAAACACAGACACTTGTAGTCAAACATTTTTGTCGGGACCGCCAGCTCCCCAATAATGACACGGAGGCTTATTAATTATGAAAGCTTGGCTGATAGCATAGGCTTGTCTTTGGCTACTTCTTATAACTTAAATTAACCCATTTCTATTAAAATACGTGCTGCCCAGAGGCTCGTTAACCTCAACTATGCACTGTCCATCCTGCTTTCCTGCTTCCTCCATGTCTCTGTCCTTTTCCCAGCATCCTCTGGGCCTGGAAACCCTGCCTAGCTATTGGCTGTTCAGCTTTTTATTAAACCAATCAGAGTGATACTACTTCACAGTGTAAAAAGAGATGATTCCACAACACTCTATGAAGAGAAATTGAAACATGATTGTGCCTAGATTTCTGTTCCTGGTTCCATAGTATTTTGCAAAGAGTATTGGGTGCAAGAATCAGCTGGAAGTATGCTGAGAACCCATGTTCGGGAGCAAGGGCCCAAAATGATGTGGAAGACCCTGGTCCAGGAACCCCTCCTGACACACTCCACGCAAAGACCATCTCTATTTCCAAGGAGTGTTTACTGTTTCTACAGCTGTCCAGGTGTGGCAGCTTAGTGGCAGGTGTTCACACTTCATGAAATTAAAATCGTTTAAGGAGAGATATAGTAATTAAGTCTCTGAGAGAAATGAGTAAATCAAAGAACAGCTTCGTGGTTTTGTTTTGCTCTTTGTTTGTTGTTTGTTTGCTTTTTTTTTTTTGGTTTTCGGTTTTTTTGTTTGTTTGATTTTTGGTTTTTCAAAACAGAATTTCTCTGTAGCTTTGGAGCCAGTCCTGAAACTGGCTCTTGTAGACCAGGCTGGCCTTGAACTCACAGAGATCCGCCTACCTTTGCCTTCTGAGTGCTGGGATTAAAGGCATGTGCCACCACCGATGTTTTTAATGGACAACAAGCAAAAAGATGATACCCATTAGTAGTTAAATACATATTGCACTGAAAACAGCAATGTGTGTGTATCTAGGTAGCAAATCAAGCTGGCATTATTGATATGCTGATCACTGCCAAGAATAGTATCCGTGGTTAAATGTTTCCGTTATTTTATATTCATTAAAAATATTTGTAGTTTCTGCATCTTACACTATAATGCTTCCCATTGTTACCACAGAAACATTTTTTTTTTAAATCAACTTGATCCAACCTGACTTGCCCACGTTTTTAACAGTCCCCTACTGAGAAGCTCTGAACTGTGTAACCTGTGGTGGTCTGCTAACTTGTGTGCACATATCGTGTTAGCACATGTAGATAACGAGTCTTTCAGAGGAAACTTTAACCATCATTAATTTGTTGACTGGGCAAGTGTATTTAGAGATGCTATGATGCACTGCCTTTTATCCCCTTTGTCATGGAATTCGTAGTAGGTAACTCTGTGTCCCCTCAGAAGGGACTCGGTTTTCTGGTTATTACATTGATCCATGAAAACCGAAAGGCCCGGGAGCTGGAGAAAGCAGTCCTGCAGTGGAATGCCTACCTAGCGTGCATGAGGTCTAAATTCATCTCCTAGGACCAAAAGAAAAAAAAAATCACACCAATACACTATTCAACATTTCCTGCCCATAATTTCCCCATCTTTCTCCATCTGTGTGAGCCAGCTTCCTGCCACTGCACCAAAAAATGCTTGAGGTCACTTAAAGAGGGAATGTTTACTCTGGCAGTTTCAGAGGTCACAGGCCCTGGCGACTGGGATCCATTATTTCTGGGCCTGTGGCAAACACAGCATCATGGTGAAGAGGGCACAGTGCAGCAAGCTGCTCGCCTCACAGCAGCCAGAACTGAGAGAAGGAGCGACAAGGGACGGGGACAGAATATGCCGTTCAATGACCACTTTCTCCTGACTAGGTCTCACCTCCAAAACTTTCCAATGTTCCGTTAAGTTTCAAAACCCTAAGTGAGTTGATCCAATCCCTTCCCAAAGCTGTCACCTGTAAGGGGCCAAGCCTTCAACATGTGACCTTCTGGTGGACACTTACAATCCAACCTAGAATGCCACCCTGTTGCGTGTTACCAAATTCGGTAATTATTTCTAAGAAGATATCACAAGCATAATCTGTGTTAATATTTTAACTATGAGCCCAGAACATACCTTAGTCCATGTCTTGTTTAGTTGGGCATAGATTAAAAACAATAATGAATTTTTGATAGGACTTTTATTTTTCGTAACAGGGAGCAGGCATGGAAGAGGGTGGGGCAGAGTGCAGAGAGTGAGCAAAGCCGCCATCACAGAGTCTCTGTCCTTTCCTTCTGGTGTGTGGCATGGCACACACCACTACCCTTCCTGCCGTGAGACCCACCATGCTGCAGTGCCGTCCCCAGCTTTCCCCTCGCTGCGACCATTTCCATTTTCACTGCAGCTCATGTAAATCGGCTGAGCCTTGCATAAGCATGTTGATTCATATGAATGCTATTTTGATCTCAAATTGATTGAATACTAAAAAGGAAGTCTAGGGGAAAAGAGCAATGTGTGATGAAGGTCTCTTGTCAAAGACAAGAAAGAATACTAGGTCCTATATAGATTCGCTTCTGGACAGAGATTTTATATTGTCTATATTCTGGAAGATAAAATCCCAAAGTACACTAAAACCTATACACTGAGGCCCACTTGTTTTCAAGTATAGTGGACTGAAGACTGGAAAGATAACCTGAGTTTGTTCCCAGCAACCTCATGGGGAGCTCACAACTGTCTCTAACTTCAGCTCCAGGGAGCTGGCGCCCTCTTCTGGCCTCCTCAGGAAGCTGCACTCATGTGCACATAAGCTATACACTGACGAACATGCACAATTAAACATAAAATTATTAGATTATATCACATCTTAAAGACTCCACCTGATCAAAGTCTATGGCACAGTCTATGGCATGAGGATCAGTGCTAACTCCAAGAATAGCATCACAATCCCACGCTGCATCTACGTGGAAAATGATGAGCCCCTTCCAGTCACACACCCGGAGGACTCTAAGCCAACATCCACAGAGACACTTTTACAACCATGTTTCTTTCTGTCCTGCTCCGAGTAGCCTATATATGGAATTAGCCTAGATATCCATCTATAGATGTAGATGGACAAAGAAAATGTGGCCCACGTATACTGGAATTTTATTAAACTGTAAAGGAAAGAAATTACGATGTCTGCAGGAAAATGGACATAGCTGAACATCACTGTGTTGAGCAAAATGAGCCAGACTCAAAAGAGCAAATAGTGCATGCTGTCTTCATATGTGGGAATCTAGACTGTGTGTGTATACACGCATGTGTATGTGTAGAAACAGGAAGAGGAGAGGGTCACAGAAGCACATCTGAGATGGAAATGAAAGGGAGCTATGTAGAGGGAATCGGGGGGCCAACAAGAAGACAAGGGGGCAGGGAAGGGCAGCGGGTGGAAAAGCACAGATAGAAAAACATAAAAATAGGATATGTGTTATGCAAATGCCAAAAGGAAGTCTACTTGTGCTTTAACTTTAAAAATTAATATTAAAAGAAGAGAACTGAGAACCGAATGTTCTCTCCCCTGGGCTAGACTGGCCCTGTACTTCCCTTAGTGACCTCCGGCTAGTGCCTCAGCTTCCCACCTGTGTGGCAGCTGCCTCGTGGTCCAGCAGTGGTTATCTGCTAGATTTGTCGCTATCAAACCTCCTTCCACAGGCTTCCTTCTTGTGACCCTGATTACTATCAGCATACCTGTAAATCGCCAAGAGCCCGTTCCTGGCAGGGAATCTGATACTGATCTTTGCACTCTATTTTACATCTTCCCTAGAATATTGTCTTTTCCAAGCCTGCCCTGCATCTGCTGTGAAAGCCGCTCCGCTCCATCCCTGGAAGGGGCCCTAAAGTGGTTGGTCTCCAGCTCCCTGAGCCAGGCACCCTCCCTCTTGGGGCATGACATCTGATCTCTTCATCAGTAACATAGTATCTGACCCCTGTAAGTCTGCCCTTGGCCTTTGCAGAGGGCACAAGAGCAGCGTGGGTGGTACTCTGACTTGGACACAAGCCTCCTGTTCCTCACTTCCCAGCCTATCTCACAGGGAACCAGGTCAGCTGAGACAATTTACTCAACATGTCTTTCACCTTGCACATTCAGGGACCCACGTTAATCTAGACTTTCAGAGCCTTGGTATCTTATTTACGCATAGCCGCAACCTACAGAATCCAAAGCTTGTTTACCGGGAAGAGTACAATGCCAGCCCTCACCGAAAAACCCCATGCACGGTGCACACACATACACAACATAAAATAGTTTAAATTGCTTTGAAAAAAAGAGTTTATAAAAAAAAGTTAGTGATTCTATGCAAATGAGGAGAGAGAGCTCTCTTCCTTTAAAGAGCCTCTTCACTGGGAAGCAGGTTAGTTTTTCTCTTTTGAAAAGGGAGCTGCCAGCAACCCTATCAGCAAGGGGCTGGAGATTTACATTTGACAGCAGCTCAACCTCAGAACTCGCCTTTCACAAAGCTTCTGCCCCGACAGAAACACAAACACCAATCGGACTTGGCCTCCCTGTTAAAAGTCTGCCAAGGCGTTTCTTCTCCAGAAGGTGTACTGATGCAGGAACCAAACAAGACCGAAACTCTCTTTCCCAGCATAAGCCTGCTTTTAAACCATCTGCGTGCCGCCCAACACTGCACCCCCGGAGAGTGCAAGCGAGCTTTCCCACACTTGTCTTTAAAGGCCCATGGTAATTTGTTGTTATTTTTTTAATAAACAGAGTAAAAGACAACCAACGAGAATTCCCTGAAGTTAGAGTTTTACCTGAGAGCTTAGTAAGGAATACCACTTGGAGACACAGTCTTCTCGTGTTGCCATTGCCATCTATCATTCTGATTGATCACTGTGTGGTTGGCTGTTATTGGGCCTAATTTAACCCTATATGCTCGCACATCCATCCACCTGGTCTATTGTACCTGACGTCCGACAAATTACTTCCTCATGCAAATGGCGACCCGAGGCGACCTTTTAGGATATTCGTGTTTAATTATACAAATGGTTCTTGATAAATAAGATTATACATCTCCCCATATGTTTGTCCCTTCCTTGATGAAAGGAAATTGGATTTTCATGCAGATTTAATGGAGATGGTGTTTAAGAATTGCTGAGTTTATGGAGTCCAGGAATCCATCCAGTCTCGAGGAACTGACAAAAACCACTGAGCTGCCCCGCAGCGGCAGAGAGGAGCATGTCAGCCAGCTGAGGTGAGCCTACCTGAGCTCCCTTCTTGTCCTATGATCCTTTGTAATCATAAGCTTGCAAGGTCAAAATTCACCCTATTCTTTGTCTTTAGCTGGTTTGGATGCCTGCTTTATTAATCTTTTTTATTATTATTGAGATACCATAGCCCTGGCTGGTCTGGAACTCACTCTGTAGATCAGACTGGCCTTGAACACACAGAGATTGACCTGCTTCTAATTCCCAAGGTCTAGGATTAAAGGTGTGCACTACTAAACCCACGCCCCATGCCTGATAGCCTTTTCCAGTGTGAGGGTACTTTGGTTTTGATTGGTCTTGTTGATTCTTTTTTAAGGTACGGGCAGTGGGTTCTGCAGGCCAAGTCCCAAGTAGCTGGACTTGGTGTAGAACTGGACCTGCCCCCCCCAGAAGGTCTCAAAGTGCCCACATTCCACACCATCTCCTCCACCCAAGCAGTGGTCAACATCGGTGCCCCTTAGACACCCAATGGGAATATTAACCTCTCTGGACTCTTCTCCAGCTCCAGCAGGGGGACTCACACTGTAGTGAGCACACAGCTCAAAGAGCTGAGCCTCAGCAGGGCTCTTCCTAAAAGCCACTGTCTTTGTGATCCGGCTCTTTGTCCTCCTCCATGGTTTCCCCGTGCGTAGCCTCTCCTTGCCCTTCTGAGAGACCAAGTCTTTAGAAAAGAGGAAACATCTAAGCTGAGACAAGTACCAGGGGGTGGTGATGTCTCCTCCCAATAGGGTGGTGCTGAAGATTCCAGAGATGTAAGAAACCCAAGACTTTGCACATATGCAAATTCATTACATTTAGAAAAATAGAGGCCTGGTACTTGAAGAATCAGGTGGTGTGTATACATGATGGGGTTGATGGAGTGAATGCTAATAGAGAAAAGATGAAGTGAGGAGTATTCCCGAAACCCCAATTTTGACTCACACAGGAATCCCAATTTTGACATACACAGGAACCTCAATTTTGGCATACACAGGAACCCCAATTTTGACACACACAGATCTCTAACAGAAAGAAACTCCTATCTCTGTTGATAAAGGTGAGTTCAAGAAAGTACTGCCTACTTAGAAGAGGCAGGACCACTATTGGGCACAGTTGTCTCCACAGCTGTCCTTAACACATTTGAGGAAAGTCAGAAGACAGGAAACAGCACAGAGGGATCCTACCACAGTGGGTTGTAACATGCCTGTTGTTGAAGGCCATGCCAGAAACAGAAAGAACATTAGTGTGGCAGAATGGAACACGCCACTAAGGCAAAGGTAACTTGGCAAGGTGATTGATTGCTTTTGTAAAAAGGGAGCACCAAGACCCACGCCCAGAAGTTTGCTTGGTGTTTATTCTAATTCAGGTGGTGGCTATGCCTTCTCCCCCTTGGCTGGGGTCTGACCTCACGGTCTTTTGAGTTTTAAAGGAAATGAAGGGAAACTCGGGAGGACATGCTGCTTACATCACTTAAATTCACAGGATGGGTTGGATAAGAAAAGATAGTTTTTCTGGGTAGAGGCATTAAAATACTTGCACAAAGCTGGGCAGTGGTGGCGCACACCTTTAATCCCAGCACTTGGGAGGCAGAGGCAGGCGGATCTCTTTGAGTTCAACACCAGTCTGATCTACAGAGTGAGTTCCAGGACAGACTCTAAGGCTACAGAGAAACCCTGTCTCAAAACAAAAAACAAACAAACAAACAAAAATGCACAAAGGTTTTACAAGGTGAGGAAGATAAAAATATTTCAATTCCTTGACATAAAAGTTTTTCGGTATTTGACAAAAAAGCTAATATTTAACGGTCCTTGCAACTAGGAACCCAACACTAAGACAATCCTTGCATTATTTAAGTGACAGACTGAGAGCCACCTAGTCTGTCCTCGCTTGTCTCTTACTTCTGTGGCATGGCTTGGGTCTCTCCCTTGTGGCTCATGAGTAAGTGGAGATTATAATACTTTGTTCACATAAGCTTATAGAGATTTGCAGATCCAAGTATTACATTATGAATTATTTAGACCAATTTAGGGAACGATTTGGAAAAGTGTGGAGAAATCCTCTGAGGTCGGCATAACTGGTGTTGAAACACAATTTCCAAAGAAGGCCCACATGCAGGAAAGGCTCCTGGTGCATGCTAAAGGAATATTAGCATATTTTCTACAGGGCTTCGTATTCAATAAATATAGATGATGTAAATACAATCAGCCCTTGATTATCCATGCTTATAAAATGATAATATTAATAAACCCAAATAATTTCTATTTGGAGTACATTGTATGCATTTTAAAAAATAGCAGGTAGCTCCTTAATTTTCTTCCTTATGTCTATGTGGAAATTAATCTCTAGCTTCTAAGAGCTTCTTTTCCAAATGAGGTCAAAAGTTTGCTCTATATAAATCAGAAGTTTTGTAGTCCTACAAAGACAAATAGCTTTGCAAAACCAGCACTCTGAGAGGAAGGGAGGCTTGCAAGCATTAAATGTTTGTACCCACCTCTGACATGGGTCCCAGCATATTTTAGATATGTAAGTTCCATACAAGTTACTGCAGTAGAATGTAAAATTTAGTGGTAAAAAATATAATTCAATACAGATCATGATTTTTTATTTCATTTTGTTATAAAGAAGTCCTTTTGAAAGTCTCTGGATTCAACCCAGCTTTTGTATATTTGGTTCCATTTTCTAGTACATTCCAAAGATTAGGGAAGAGTTTATTCTACCTTGTCACCTCTTTCCTGTTGCATCTAACTTCCCCTGAACTCTTTATTTTAAACTTTCCCCTCCAACAGGATTGGCCATTAGAAGACTTAGCACAAAGCTGGGCAGTGGTGACACATACCTTTAATCCCAGTACTGGGGAGGCAGAGGCAGACGGATCTCTGAGTTCAAGGCCAGCCTGGTCTACAAGAGCTAGTTCTAGGACAGCTAGAACTGTTACACCCTGTCATTGCTTCTCCCAGAATACCCAGTGTGGGGTTCCATTCAGAGCAGGGTATGTCTTCTCCCAGGATACCTAGTGTAGGGTTCCATTCAGAGCAGGGTTATTCCTTGTCTCAAAGTACCTAACAAGGGCTTCTGTTCAGAGAAAGAGGAACACCATCTCTGACTCGTGACACCGTCCCATTTGGTCCTCGCTCCTGCAGCTCTCTGAAGGCACAGCCATGCAGCAGACCCTTTGTGACCTGAGACCCTTCACCCCATATGCTATTGGGGTTGAGGCCTGTACTGTTTCAGCTGCTGCAGTAGAGGGCCAACAGCCGAGCTGAGGCCTCACACTGCCCCACCCTCGGGGCTGTCTCCACCTCAGGTGCAGACACCCCGCTCGAGGATGGCCTCCTTCCAGTGGACACCCCCTCAGCTCCCTAATGGTGTCATGCACGGGTCAGTGGAACAGATAACTAAACCGAAAGGAGACATGCCACAGAGGCGTATGACCAGCCAGCAGGCCCCCAAAGGTTACAAAATAGAAGCATACAGAAAAAAAAAATTCATTTGAGCAGTTATGTTACTTGAACAGTGTTTGAGCCGTAAAACCAGCTGAGAGAAAGGTGACCAACAAAAGCATCCTGAAGCCAGAAAGACAATACTTTGTGTTTGCAGTCACTAAAGAAGATGTTCCCCCGGGGATCTCTGGACCCTAGGCTCTGCAGTCCTCATCTGGAGCAAAAGCGACTTCTGTGCTTAGTTGGGAATTATCCTGACCTAAGCTAAAATGTCAGGAAGGTCAGTGTCTCAAAGAACAAAAAGTCTTCATTCAGAGTAATCTGGAGGAAAGGGGATCTCCTATATTCTACGTAAAAAGACTTACCTTGCTCCTCTGAAGAGAACCAAACGTTTGCTCTTTATCAATGAAAAGGACTACCCGTGAGGCTGGAGAAACGGCTCAATTGGTAGAATGCTTGCCATGGGAACCTGTGTCTGATCCCCAGATCTCACATAGAGAGCCAGGGTGGTGGCACACACTTAGACACCCCAGTGCTAAGGTGGCAGAGGTAGGCAGAGCCCTAGGACTCTCTGGACAGCCAGCCTAACCTACTAGGAAACTCCAGGCTGGTGCATGATGCTGTCACAAAAAATTAGGGTGCAGATGGGACTGGAGAGACAGCTCGACAGTTAAGAGCCCTGGCTACTCTCTGTCGACCTGGGTTCAATTCCCAACACCCACATGGCAGTTCACACTCATTTGTAACTCCTTTTCAGTGGTTCTTACGCCCTCTTCTGGCCTATGCAGGCACTGCATGCATCTGGTGTAACTCCACTCCTTTTCTCCAGCGCGCCACTTCTCATTCCCTGTGGTAGCAATGCAGGGTCTGTGAAAGCAATCTCCTGAAAAGGGAATTTTTAACGAGTTTGCAAAAATGTTTTCTCCCCCCAAAATAATCAACTTCTGAAAAGTGACAGATAAACAGATCCATGGCCTGTCTTCTTCCTCCACACCCAGACTGTTCCAGCTATGACCTGCAGCTGTGCCAGCCTTGTCCCCCTGACTCGGCCTCACCCTGCCCTCCCAGCTACACAGAGACGAAGTATCAGGGCCCTGGAACCAGAGCCGACCTGATGGAGCTGCAGCCCCATCCTGCCTACATGGTGGAAGTGCTGGCGCACAGCGAGGCAGGCAGCATGGCTTCCGGGGGACCAGCTTTACCGGCAGGAAAGGAAGTGAGTACTGGTGGCCGGTACCTGGCACAGGAGACCCTGAGTGAGAACGGGGATGGCAGTGGGGCCGTAACTCTGTTCGGTGGCATGGGCCGCCACGGAGACACCGTGTAGGTGACAACCAGAGAAAAACCCCAGGGCAAGTCGGCAGTCCAGGCTAGTCTGGAATTTACTATGTAGACTAGGCTGGCCTCAAGCTTGCAGCAATTTTCCTGCCTCCATCTCCCAAACCCTGGGATTACAGGTGTTCCTCCATGCCTGGCAAGCCCACTTCTCAGAGATGATTCCCCTACCTTTCCATGCACTTCCCCAAAACAGTGAGATATAGCATGTCAAGAAGATCGTAAGAACGGACATGCAATGAACTGTTAGCCAATTAATTAGATTTCTATAAAATAACTTCCATTCCACACACACACACACACACACACACACACACACACACACACACACACACACACACACATTTAAATGAAAATTAGGGCCGGGCAGATAGCTCAATCACAGAAAGCCTGAGAACCTCAGGCAGGTCTCCAGAACCCACATGAAAAAAACCTAGACATGGAGTGACACACTCTTTGTCCCAGCACTGGGGAGGTACCTAAGTGGTTTCTGAGGTTTGCTGGCAGCCAGTCATGCCTACTCGGTGAGCTCCAAGTCAGTCAGAGTTTTTGACTCAAAACACAGGGGGTCAGAGCCTGAGACAGACTACCACCACTCCCACCATTAACCTCTGCTTTCCCTAGACGCATGTGTGGGTCCCAGGGCAGCCCGGCCACACATAATGGGGCTCAGGCTGCACCAGCTGCCATAGCAAGCAGAACCAGGTTCCAGGAAAAGCTGCAAGCTTACACCACCCAGGAACAGACCATCCAAAGAAAATTCCTAACATTCCAACCATTGTAGATAGGACCACCTGCCAGCACACCCCCATTGCTTTTCACCAGGACACCCTAGACAAATGTCAGCCAATCCAGGAGTACAGAACCTTAGAAATCCCTCACCCATACCTTTGCTACTAGAAAAACCCAACTCTAACTGAGAGTCCAAGTTTGCAAACTTGTTTAAGAAGAAAGGCTCTGTGCTTTTACACACAGGACTTGGTTTCCTAGTTGGTTTTGGGGGGACTCTGTGATCTGGGCATAACAGCAGGCATGTACACCCAAACAACTGTGCTGCTCTTCACACATGCTCACACACACATGAAAATTACAAAAAGGTATTGGGAATAAACATCGTTATCAGAAGCAGAAACATAATTTGTGGGATGCAATAAGAAATGAAAATACAGAGTTCCTGGTTCAAAACTTAGAATTCCAGTAAATCAAGAACCCAACATCAGGCTGAACCCAGGACTCCTCCATGGGAGGCCTGTGTGTCCTAGGGGTTACATAAACAGGAAGCCAGTCCTACCAGTAATCCCACCACTTAGAAGCAATGGCTGTCAATGGTTGACTTGATCACCCCATTCTTCTCTACTTATATGGTTTTTATTGTATCTGAAATCATAGACCAGGCTGGCCTCTGCCTCCCAAGTGCTGGGATTAAAGGCATGCGCCACCACCGCCCGGCTCACACTTGGCTATTTATACTTGACAATATTTGATCTGTATTCTTTCTGTCATTTAAACCCATTGTCACTTAAAAGCCTTTGGCAATTTCAAAGTCTATGGATTGTGTTCTAGAATTCCAGGGGACATTCACGCGAGCTGCTAGACCTAGACCCCAGGTTGGCCTTGACCTTGAGGAGACCTAAGTGACAGGGCAGACCCCAGATGTAGTAAGTGGGACCTTGGGAAGGCATCACCACTATGCTCAGCAGCCCACCCCTCAGCATTCCTGACTTGAACATCTTCCTCTCTGGCTTAACTCATGCAAGCCTTCGTTTGCTACACGGTCTTCCTCTGCACACACCCACAGCCAGACCCGACCTCCTCTGCTAACTATTGGCAAAGGCTGGGAGGAATCGCAAGTCAGTTGCTTTCCATCTTACCCAAGACAGATTCGTGCCTGCATCTGACCTTATCTGCCTTCAGCCTGAGCCTGAGACCACACCCCGTCCCCACTGAGTACACTTCTCTCCTGATGCTAATAAACTTGATTCCCTCTCCTGGCACCACAACCCTTTTCCAAAGCTCAGTTTACGTGAGCCATCTCCATTTGTCCCTTCCCCAAACTCTTCTACTTTCTCACCACTGGATGGAACCCTCCCACAGTTTGTCCTTGACCTCCATATTGACTACAGGACACTTGTTTCACCCCAGGGCTCCTTCATTGACTAGTCAGGAATGTTCAGTGTAATTCTAGTTTTCATGATGAGCACCTCCAGATCGCCTTCTGCCTCTGGGGATAGTCTTATTAGTTGGTTTTCTTGTCTTGGTTGTAAGCCTGGCTCCAAGCCTTTCTACTTCTTTCTCTTTCCTCCTTTTGCTTAAGTCCTTCCTTGCCCCTCTTCCCTCTTCAGTGGGGTTCACCCACTTCAAGACTACAGTCCCAAATGAAGGCTTATTGGCGAGGGTCACTTCCTACCTAAACCATTCTTAAATCTCTTCATTCTCTGACCCTTGCTTTCTCTGTTCCGGTCCTTGGCAAGGTACCTTAGACTCTTCCAAAATAGCATTTCTCATTTGCTATGGACAACATTTAGGTTCCTGCTGTGCATATGATAATCGGAGCACACTGTGGCAACCCTCAATGTCTGCTGTCTAAATTTACAGCCTCCTTTCTGATGTGCCCATGAAGCAACTCTCTTGTTCACTGTTAGTATTGGCCAGAAAGCCAAGGAGCATCCAGATGAGGGATGGAGGTTGCAACCAATTTTTTTGAGTCCTGAGTTCTAAAGGTTGCTATTTTGCTTTTGCACTGAAAGAACAAAGTGAACCCATTCTCCCCTGCTTTCTACTTTGTTTCCTGTCCTTCCTTCCCAGGGAAGAAACAACTAAATACTAGACCAACACTAAGGAGAGAGGTTCTCTCAATTCAATACTGAATCCATAGATATGAAAACATGCAAGAAATGACTAAAATGTGGGTCTCTAAACACCAGTGTGCTATGTATAACTCGTTTTGTGCCCGGCAAGAAAATATGGATCAGAGAGCACAAACTAAAACATAACTTTAACCAGTGTGGGCAGTCATGAGAGCACATTCATGCTCACTCAAGGGCTTGGGGAACATATCCAGTCTCTGCCTGGGCTGCCCTTCGGTGAAGAGCAGAACAGTATAAATGATCAACAGCCAGTCCTGCCATGAGAAAAATGTGCTTGCCCACTCCCAAGGTCAGTGCTCCCGTTATGGAGGGTTCCAAGTTACAGCATGGCAGCACTCAGCACACAGATGAGAGGGGATACGGAGTGGATGATCGTTGCATAATCCGTCATTCTGCTACAACAGGGCACAGAATCCTAGGTGGATGGATAAATGTCATAAATATGAAAAATGTTAAGAATTGTAGCATTTATTGTCCTGTAAATATAATCAAGTTCAGAGAGTTTGATTCCTAGAAATGGCTAATTTGATTGACAAGCCCACATGGGGTGCCAAAATGTTTTTCTGCCAGCACAGCGGCTGCACCTGAACCTACTGCTGTTTCCGCCAGGAGCTGTGCCCTTCTCAGACCAGGCAGCAACTCAGTGGGACTTCTCCATGCCACTGGATCTGCCTCCTGCCACTGCCACTGCCACCAAATGTAAGTTTTTAACTAAATCTCTATTGTTCAATTTACCAATAAAGACTCAGGAGTCAGAGGCTGGGGTGTGAAAACCTGCTAGCTCAGGGAGGTTGAGGAGCAACTAGCTGACCTTCTCTCTTTGCCAGCATCTCAGAATGTCTTCCATCATTCCAAACTCAAAAGCATTGCCAACTCAAAGTCCCTCTCTCGTACTTCCTGTGTGTGTCTCTGTCTGTTTTCTGGACTCCCTCTGACTTTCTGTCAACTAATTTCTGGATCCGCCTCCTGACCTAAGGTTGATTTTAGTTAATTAACTCAAACACATATATCCTGCAACACTGTGTCTTTGGGATCTAAACCATATGTTACAAAACATAATTATCCCTTACTTTGCTATAATGTCTCATCAGTAATGTAGTCAATGTATTCACACCTTTCCTTTCTTAACAGTTAACTGAGGATATACATAGATCTTAATGACTTATAAATATCTTGATTATTTTGGAGAAAACAAGGTCTCCTGAAGGAGATCTCTTCCACCCTGAAAGGTGATATGTTCAGGACTCCAATTGTTCCCTTAACAATGTGTTTACATTAAAGACAAGCTGCAGTCAAGGTTTCTTGTTTCGTTTTAGCAAGAAACTTTAAAAAACGAGAAAAGAACACCCTGCAAAATGCACACCAAGTTGCTTCTAGAACTGACATCATACTTAGGAGAGCCAAGCCTGATTATATACTAATGTACTCCACTATTGATTGATTAGTCAGAGCAGTAAGTTATTATGCTCGGATTGCTGTTTGCAAGGCCTTTTAACTATCTTAGAAAACAAACTAACGGTTCAAGAAAAACCTTTAAAAATAAATGGGTGCCAAAAGTACATAATTCACCGTCTAAGCAGTTTGGTTTGGTGAAAAAAAAATTGACTTCATCTAGTCCTTGGGGCTTCGTAGCAATAAATATTGATTTGATATGAAAAATAGCCATGTACTGTAGTTAATAGTGTTAAGGACACTTTATCCGTTAAAAGAGGGGAAAATGCAGCAAAATATGAGCCCCGGGTTATGTTGCTCAGCAAACCCATTGTGTGTTAATAGTTTTATTTATAAAACAGCGGTCTCCATTGATTTCTGGAAGCAGCCCAAAGCTGCTGAGACTGCATTTCACACGCATTCTGATTGGCTGTCTTCTTGCCGCCCACACCAGTTTATTATTTTTAATGGGTTTCTAGCAACACCCAGGGTTGTTTCTGTTTGGTTGGTTGGGTGGCTGCTTCCATATATTGTTGTTTACACTCTCCTAAAAGGACCCTGTGCACCCATCCACAAGTTCCCATTTCCATGACCCGTGCTTTGCTCCCCACAGTGCCTCAGTACCAAGCCCCATTCTTGGTGGACAGCAATGAATCCATGGTGTGTGTCAACTGGCATAGCACTTCCCTCCTGAATGGCCAGCTAAAGGAATACATGGTCACCGACGGAGGACAGTGGCCTGGACACCACCCTCTACATACCAAGGACTGTGGACAAAAGTTAGTAATTGACGTTCTGTTCTGTGTAAGGTGCTCTGTTTCCCAGCTTTATGAGATGTTAACCCAGAAAGGCAACCCGAAGAGACTTGGCATCAAAGTTCCTTAGTTTATGTGGCCTCTGGTTGTAGAAATCTTACAGCTCAGATTAAATATGTGTCTCCTTCCTGTTTGTTACTGGATACTTCCAGGGGCAGTGCTGTCTCCCAGCGAGCTAAGTGGCTGCTGCAGGAAGGAAGGAGGCCAGCGGGCAGGTTCATTTCACAAGACAAACTGCAAAAAGCTAACGTGGTGAACATACTGAAAACTTACAGGGTTCCTTGCTGTACCCCCACGGTGTGCTGGTCACTTTTCACCATCAACTTGGAACACCCAAGAGTCATCTGGGAAGAGGGGACCTCATTACAAGGATTGCCTTCATCAGCTTGGCCCATGGCATGTCTGTGGGGCATTTTCTGGATTGCTTGATTTTCCTGATGTAGGAACAAGTGCCATGTGAAGGTGCTGTTCCTAGGCAAGGGGCCCCAGGCCGTATCTGAATGACTGCTCAGCAAGCCAGAGGGAAGGAGGCAGCAAACAGCAATTCTGCCACAGCTTCAGTCTGTGCTCTGACTCCCCTCAATGATGGAATGTAACATGGAAGTAAAACCCAATAAAACCCTTCCCTCCCCAGGTTGCTTTTGGTCATAGTGTTTATCAAAGTAACAAAAACGTTACCAGAACACCCAATGACCATCTCCATCCCTAAATCCCTGGGTGAGGGGCTCCCCAAACCTCATAGGATCAGTCCTCGCAAGAACCTCCCTTTTCTTCTAGGATTCTACTCCACCCCCCTCTCCAGTCGCATCTCCTATTTTGAAAGGCGCCATAAGGTGCTTCAGATTTTCAAGTAACCTGTGTGGTCACAGGGCTGGTGGATACAGAATCATTTGAAAGGTACATTGGATTTATATAGTAAATCAACCCAGGAGCATTTGGGTCCTTGAGAGGCCTGTTTCAGCTAAAGGACGACTCCTATTTGCATTTAGAGATACCGAGTTTCCCCGAGTGAGCCACACCACACACAGCCACAGCTCTTGGCCACCTGGGCAGCCTGCTATAGAAAGAAGATGGCCCGACAGTTGGCAGATCTGGGTTCTACCTGAGCAGGCCTCAGACCATCTGTGTGACCTTGAAAGAGGCACAGGGTCCCTGGCAATTGACACAGGAATTTGGACCGTGAATTCCCAAGTTTCCTTCTGTGCTGCCCTTCAAGGAAAAGGTGTAGACCCACTGCAGAGCAAGATCCGCTCATCTGGAGGCCTTGCCTCCTCTGATGCGGTGTTGCTTTGCTGCCCTGGTGGAAGCTCGGATCTCCCGCTCCACCTTACAGATATGCTGCTATTGTGCAGCTCTTCTGCTGATTGACTTTTTAATTAGAAATATGCATATTAGGTATTAGCTTGTCATTGCTATAACACATGCCCAAGAGAAGATTTTTATTCCGGCTCATAGATGGTTCTCACTTGTTGTCTGCCGGCCTACAGCTTTGGGTCTGTGGTGCAGGAGCACATGGCAAGAGCACGTGATGAGCCTCTTCATAGCGCCCCTCTTTGCAGCAGCCTTGCTCTAGGAAGCAATCACTGCTGGGATGTCGTACGCCTTTGCAGAAGCACGGGCATCGAAACCGGCATCCTAGTTGCTTCTGTTGCCATGATAAAAACAAAATACTGTAACAAGAGGGAGTTAAGGGAGAGAAGGCTTGTGTCAGCTCACGGGTCCAGGTTCCGGTCCGTCACTGAGGGGAGGTCAGGGCAGCAGGAGCATGAAATGAGTGGTTGGTCACTTCTCACTTTTCAGGCACAGTCTAGAGCAGAGAGAATGAGTGTATGCATGGACGGTCCTCAGCAGCTCGCTCTACCCTTCTAAGGGCCAGAACCCAAAACCAGGAAATGGAAATGGCACCACCTGCTTTCTTCCTGCATCGGTTAATGCCATCCTAACCATCCCCCACCATTAGAACTGATTGTCACTTGTGACAATAGCACTCAGTTTGCTCTGGACTCTCATTTCATTGCTCTTTCCCGATGACGCCCATGTTAGCTGGTGCTCACACTAGAGATTGACCAGTTTGTTCTTTTGTCTAGCTTTCTTCTTCCAGGTCACCTGCACAACAGACATCGGAAGTGTTAGGACTTCATTGTTCCAGTATGCCACTACTGGATTTGGTAAGCATTTCTCTTGTCTTGTGTTTAGTGTAGCAGCTACTCATTTTCCTCCACGGACAGGCAGGTGTCTGCATGCAGACACTGCTAGCACGTTCACAGTAGCCTTTTTTGCGGAAACTGTAGGGTGCCATTAAAATCAGAAGAAGAAAGGAAGAAAACTTTACAGATCCTAATGAAACTTCTATTAGACAGGGAGTTCGTATTATTTTCAAAAGCCAAGGCAGTGAGTTGTCAGTGTGGCAAACATCAGAGGGACCAGATTAAACCTCTCTTCTGAACAAATATTTTATCTGAAGACTCTTACGATATCATATATAGAAAGGTAGCAGAGAGGGGCTCTCGGGAAGATGAGAAGATGGGAGACAGTGGGTGGTCAATTCACATCCTGAGGGGCAAATGAGGTACTGGAGTTGGAGCCTAAAATGGTGAACTGGGGACATTTCTGTCTGCATCCTTCACAAGTTATGATGACATAAGGACTAAGGAGGTGGCTCAATGAGGAAGGCACTTAGCACACATTCACGAGGGCCTGAGTGTGGATCCCCAGAACCCACTTACAGCCACGTAGGGTAGCACAGTTTGCAATCTCAGTGCTTCCAAGGCAAAATGAGAAATGGGGACAGGAGAGTCCCTAGAAGCTCACGGGACAGCTAGCAAACAACGACTGACACACAAGCCTGCATGTTTCCATTCAACACGCACGCATGTGCACGCGCACCCACCCATCCCCCCACCCCACCCATACACACTAGGTATCCTGTTTTCATGCTAGGCTTATTTGGGTATACCATATATCTCAGACTAACATAGTCCCTGCAATATCTCATTTTATTCAGAGCTGTGAGACAGAAAAGACTTCATTTGATAGCAAATCCAGTTGCCCAGTGAGACAGTGGAGGACATAGGGATGTACTCTGAGTGTTCTGTGAGCATTATGATGCTCACTCACCCAAATGTGCTCTTCCTACCAACTCCTGGCCCCAGGAATTTTCTTTTTTTTAATATTCTTTTATTTTTCATTCAAAAAATTACACTTCTTCCCTTTCTCCCAATCCCCTCCCGCTCCCCCACTAACCCTCCTCCTTCCCCCTGCTTCCTTAAGAGGGGGCAGGGTATCCTGCCCTGTGGGAAGCCCAAGGCCCTCCCCACTCCATCCTGGCCTAGGAAGGTGTGCATCCATATAGACTAAATTCCCAAAAAGCTAATACATGCAGGATAGGTCCCAGTGCCATTATCATTGGCTTCTCAGTCAGCCCCCATTGGCAGCCACATTCAGAGATTCCAGTTTGATCATATGCTCATTCAGTCCCGGTCCAGCTGGATTTGGTGAGCTCCAATTAGATCAGGCACACTGTCTCGGTTGGTGGACCAGCCTCTCCCGGTCCCAACTTCCTTGCTCATCTTCTCCCACCTTCCGCTCTTCGACTGGACCTTGGGAGCTCAGTTCATTGCTCTGATGTGAATGTGGGTCTCTGTCTCTATCTCTATCAATTGGATGAAATTTCTATGGTGATGATCAAGATATTCATCAATGTGACTATGGGACAAGGCTAGATCAGGCACCTTCTCCTCTGCAGCCCAAGAACCCAGCTGGGGACATCCCCGTGGACACCTGTGATCCCCTCTAGAGCCAAGACTCTTGCCAATCCTAAAATGACTCCCTTAATGTAGATATCTTATTCCCTTCTCCAGTATCCACCCTTCCTCCATTTCCACCCTCCCATCCCCCAAGCTCTCCCCAGTCCATCCCTTCTCCCTCCCTCTCTCCCTTTCACCCCCCCACTCCTACCTACACCCCTATTCCCATTCCCGTGCCTCCACCTTTTGCCTAGCGATCTTGTTTGCTTCCAATTTCCAGGAGGATCTATATATGTTTTTCTTTGGGTTCATCTTGCTATTTTGCTTCTCTAGGCTTGTGAGCTATAAGCTTAATGTTCTTTGTTTATGGCTAGGGTCCATTAATGAGTGAGTACATACCATAATCATCTTTTTGGGTTTGGGATATCTCACTAAGGATAGTGTTTTCTATTTCCATCCATTTGCATGCAAATTTAAGGATATCATTGTTTTTTAGCGCTAAGTAGTATTCTAATGTGTATATATTCCACACTTTCTTGATCCCAGGAATTTTCTTCAACTGTATTTCTTTGGCTTACATGTTCCTAAGAATCAGCTCCGTGTGCCTGCTAATTACACAGATCCTAGGATTGCTGACACATATACAGAAGAGAGGGGAATGAGGATTGTGTCTTTTAAATATGTTCTGTCGGGTGACTGTGACACTGGGACCCAGCAGCACCTGCTGACTGGTCCATACTGCACATCAGGACCAGGTTTTCTTTATAGCCGGCTCCTGCCCACCAGAACTCATCCCCTGACTACAACTCTGGCACCGGACGAGCAAGGCAGGAACCCTAAAGTAAAAGTGCAGTCTGAAAGAAAAATGGAAGGCCAGATGTGATCCTGTTTCAGCCTTTACCACAGGGCAGCAACTTCCAGTCAGCTCGTGAGCACAGCTGGAACTTCCCACTGTGGACCCTGGGCTGAGGGTGGCTCTCTTGTCTGGAGGCGAGCTCTTGGCAGAGCTTGGGGGAGAAACTGGACTGTGCCGGCTCAGGGATGTGCGGCTCAGCCGATTTCTCTAGTCAGTTTTAATTTTTGTGATATAATTTCTAAAGAGTTCCTGCTCCGTTGCCTGGAGGCAGCCTCCGAGCAGGGGAAGAGACAGGAACTGTGTCTTTACTGCTGTGAGCTTTCCCTCTGAGGTTTCCCTCGGGCACCCTGCCCTTCATTCCCCATGTACTCCTGAGCAAAGAGCACACATAGCCCATCGGATCAGTCTCTGGGGTCCCAGCCCCATGCCACACACAAGGAACTTAACCCTTCTCGTACACAGCCATGGTTCCGTTTTCCAACACCACACGCCGGTTCGCTGTGAAGGGGCTGTTAAGCTGCTGAAGCTTTGTCTTCAACTTTTGATTTCACATGTGAGAAGGAGAGGCCCAGGGCATCAGTGACTTTTCAAACTATGTCACTGATCAGAAGTAGAGTTGGGTTCTCAGAGGTGTACCCACCTCTCGGGGTTCAAACTTAGTTTGAGTCACCGTCTCTGACACCCCCTGAGTGTGCACACAAGGCCCTGGTATGTCTTCCCCACTCTCTGGTCGTGATCTGCTGAAAACAGGGAGGTGTCCCAGGAGCAGAGATTTCCATGCCCTCAGCTGCTGGTGGCATTGGTGTTCAGGAGGCGGGGATTCAGCTCTCAGATTCCGACCAGCCCAGGTGGCAGCTGAATCAGTTTGTGAACCCTGAAGCTTTCTCAGTGAGGGATGGGCAGCTGATCTAAGACCCTCTCCCGCTCAGTTATCCAGCCTGATGGCATGATTCCACCGCCTTATACTCTTCAGTAGGGACCCCAAAATCCCCTTTCCCTTGTGTCCCTTCCTGTCCCCCATGTAGAAGATAAGGTAATCCTACGACTACTTACTTTCCATACTCAGAAATCCTAACTTCTCGTGTTATTCAGCTTTCCTTCAGTGCGGCAGAAGACCCGAGAAAATCAACATCGAGGAGAAGCCTATTTGGACTCCGGTTTCAGAGATTTCCATCCACGGTCACGTGGCCCTATTGTCCCCAAGTCTGAGGATGAACACTGTGGTGAGATGATGTGACAGGCACAGAAGCTTGCCTCATACCTCATGGCAACCACAAAGCAGAGACAAATGGATCTGGACCAAGTACACCCTTCAAGCCACGCCTGCAGCAACCTACTTCCTTCGACCTGACCAGGCCTCACCTCTCAACAGTCCACTAAGCCAGAGACTCAATAATGGATTTGCCCATTGGTGACACAAGAACCTTGATGATCTAGTTACCTGTCACTGTCCCATCTCTGAACACGGCTGTCCGAGGGAGCAAGCATTCCACACAGATCCCAAGTGGAACACTCACTGAATGCGAGCTTTGACTGGCTGTGAGCTAACATGATAACACCATGTTGGCATACAAACAGATCCAGGAAGTGGTCTTACTGATACTTCCCTCTGTAGGACACTCCCCCAGTGCATTTGAGATGATGGTTTTACAGAGGTTTGGGTGATTACAGGGCAGGTGACAAGCCACTGGGAAACTGTTAGAATGGTCTGCTGACATTCACTAACGAGAAGATCTGATGTCCCAAAATCCAGTTTACTGTCTCATGACCACCAATCACCTTTCTAAGGCAATGGCGACCTGCAGCGCTGTGACTGCTGACTGCATCCCTGTAAGGTGATGGCGACCTGCAGCGCTGTGACTGCTGTCTGCATCCCCATAAGGAGATGGTGACCTGCAGCACTGTGACTGCGGTCTGCATCCCTGTAAGGTGATGGTGACCTGCAGCGCTGTGACTGCTGACTGCATCCCTGTAAGGTGATGGCGACCTGCAGCGCTGTGACTGCTGTCTGCATCCCCGTAAGGAGATGGTGATCTGCAGCGCTGTGACTGCTGTCTGCATCCCCGTAAGGAGATGGTGACCTGCAGCGCTGTGACTGCTGTCTGCATCCCCGTAAGGAGATGGTGATCTGCAGCGCTGTGACTGCTGTCTGCATCCCCGTAAGGTGATGGTGACCTGCAGCGCTGTGACTGCTGTCTGCATCCCCATAAGGAGATGGTGACCTGCAGCGCTGTGACTGCTGACTGCATCCCCATAAGGAGATGGTGACCTGCAGCGCTGTGACTGCTGACTGCATCCCCATAAGGTGATGGTGACCTGCAGCGCTGTGACTTCTGACTGCATCCCCATAAGGAGATGGTGACCTGCAGCGCTGTGACTGCTGTCTGCATCCCCGTAAGGTGATGGTGACCTGCAGCGCTGTGACTGCTGTCTGCATCCCCATAAGGTGATGGTGACCTGCAGCGCTGTGACTTCTGGTTGCATCCCCGTAAGGTGATGGTGACCTGCAGCGCTGTGACTGCTGTCTGCATCCCTGTAAGGTGATGGTGACCTGCAGCGCTGTGACTGCTGTCTGCATCCCTGTAAGGTGATGGTGACCTGCAGCGCTGTGACTGCTGACTGCACCACTGTAAATTATTGATGACCTGCAGCGCTGTGACTGCGGTCTGCATCCCTGTAAGGTGATGGTGACCTGCAGTGCTGTGACTGCTGTCTGTATCCCTGTAAGGTGATGGTGACCTGCAGCGCTGTAACTTCTGGTTGCATCACTGTAAGGTGATGGTGATCTGCAGCACTATCCTTGCAGCACTGCAAACCAGCACTTAGCTCACATGTAGTTAGAAACAAGCACACGCGACCCTGCTTCACTCTCCAATAACAGCATCATGAGCCATGAGATCACTTATAGAAAGAATCTTTTTCTTGCCCCGTGTTTTTCAGGCCTAGTGCTGACAACTCCTGGAGAAAAGAAGGGAGCAGGGACCAAAAACACAGAGTTCTACAGTGAGCTATGGTTCATTGTGGTGATTGCCTTGCTGGGCCTGATCTTGCTGGCCATTTTTCTGTCCTTGATTCTACAAAGAAAAATCCACAGGGAGCCATGTATGAGAGAGAGACCTCCCTTAGTGCCTCTTCAGAAACGAATGACCCCACTGAGTGTCTACCCACCAGGGGAAACCCATGTGGTATGTAGGGAAAGAAAGTTTTTTCCTGGTGTGACCTGCTTTTCGCTTTTATGAATTCACTTATTATTCTAATGCTTTCTGGTGAAGTATTTATGAAAATATCATACCTGCAAACATGGATAAATTAACCTTGTCCTTTCCAATTTAGATACTTTTAACCTTTTGTCTAGTAGCTCTTGCTATGACTTCCTTTCAGTACTATGTTAACAGTGGTGAGAATGGGCAGGCAACATTGTCTTCTTCCAAAAGAAGAAAGCCTTTTCCTTTTGCCCGAGTATGTAATAGCCTTTATTATAAATGCTTTTCATTCTATGGAGGTATGATTATGTGTGCAATATTTGGTAATTTTACCATGAATTTTATCAAATGCCTTTTCTGCAAAATGAACCCTATGGTTTTTGCTCTTTCTTCTGTTGATACAGTACATCACATTTCTTCATCTGTACATGTTGAACCATCCTTGCATGTCTGGGACCAGCTCAAACTGATCATGGTATATGTTCTTTTTGGTGTGAAAAAGGAAATGTTGTTTTATAAGGCAATTTCTAATAATATCTTCTTTTCTTTCCTTCCTTCCTTTGGTTTTCGAGACAGGATTTCTCTATAGTTTTGGAGCCTGTCCTGGAACTAGCTCTTGCAGACCAGGCTGGCCTTGAACTCACAGAGATCCGCCTGCCTCTGCCTCCTGAGTGCTGGGATTAAAGGCGTGCACCACCACTGCCCAGCTGACTTCTACAAGGAGTTAAAAAATCAGTATCTTATGTATGTTTGCATTTGCACGTAGGCTGGAATATTGGTTCAGGTCTTACAGTATGTAAGCATCAACTTGAACTTTGATCACTAATATTTAATGAGAATGCTTGCTTCTTTGTCCATTGGGAATATGAGTCTACAGCTATGTTTGTGTGCAATAGCACTGTGTGCTCTGTGGTATTGGTTTCAGTGCCCAGGTAATGTAAGCCTCATGAAGAGTTTAAGAGAGTTTGGTAAATTTGAATTTCTGGGATAGTTTTAAAAGTATGAGAAGCAGCTATCCTTTAAATGCTTTCAGTAAAGCCGTCATCAGATCCTAGACCTTTTAGAGGAGACTTAATGTTTTAACTCCATGCTTGTGTTTGTATGTAAGGTGTCAGGTTCACCTGGAGTTATCGGCAGACGTGCTGGTAACAAAGCTTAGGTCCTCAGGGGCCATGAACAGTTCTTACAGTCATCTTTCCGGTCCCAAGATGAAAGAATCTTATTGTTTCCACACCAGTTGCTGATTTCCATTGCCCCTGGTGTTCTTAGATTGTAGTTTTAATCTGTCATAGTCTGAGTAGAATTGTGCTTTGTTGAGATTTAACTGCTCTATCCTCAAGATCCTGATGAGGGGAATCTGTATGCTGCCGCTGGATGAAATGTTCAGTAACTGTTAGGAGTGTTTGCTTTGAAGTATGGTTCAATGCAGCTTTCTCTTTGATGATTTTGCATTTGCATGATGTGCCCAATGAGGAAATTCGAGTGTTGATATGTCCAGCCCCTACTGAATTAATCTCTTTCGCTTTAGAGATAAATTTACTTTGTATTGGAAAGTCCCATGTTGGGCATTGTCTTAGTTACTTTTCTATTGCTGTGGAGAAACACCATGACAAAGGCAATTTAGGATTTAGCTGGGGGCTTGCTTAACAGTTTCGGAGAGTGAGTTCATGATCATCATGGCAGGAAATATAGTAGCAGGCATGCATGTCACAGAAGCAGCAAAGGAGAGCTTACAAGCTGAGAAAACCATGGTGTGGGAAAGTAAACTGAAATGGCTAGACCCTTTGAAACCTCAAAACCCACCCCCTAAGTGACACTCCTCCTCCACAAAGGCCACACCTCCTAATCCTTTCCAAACAATTCCACCAACTGGGGACCATTCTCATTTAGACTAGGACATTTACATATCTTTACATTTTTTCTCTGCCATCTTCTTGAGCAGATTCCTTTCTCACTACAATTGCCTCTTTGTAAAGATTTTATTTAGTATGTTTTTATCTGAAATGAATGCAGCTTTTCCTGCTTTTTTGTTCAGTACCAGTGACTGAACCTAAGACCTTGAACATGCCAGGAAAACATTCTGCCACTGAGCTACATCTGTCCTCCCCCTTTCATGGGGGTTTAAGATTTCCCTTATCTGCCCAGGCTGGCCTTGAATTTATGATCCTCCTGCCTCAGTCTCCCAATTACCAGAGATTACAACTCTGAACTAGGAAGCTCAGATCATTTTTGGTTTCCATTTGTGTGACATTATCTTTTCCCAAACTTTTATTTTTGGTATACTTGGTGTATCTTTATAGTGAAGCAATTAAGTGAGTTTCTTGTAGGCAGCATACTGTTGGGTTCTAGAATTTTTGTGGCTTGTTCTTGTTTTTTTAATAACTAGGAATGCCAAAAATAGCTTGCAACTCATTATCCTCCTGCTTCTGGATACCATGTACTTCTATTATATATGTGTACCACTATATATCTAGCTTTCAATTAATTTTTAATTCTGCCAATCTATATTTTTTGATTGGTGAATTTAATCCACTTATGGGCAAGGATATTGATAAACTAACTTATTCCTGTCATTTTAATAACTGTATTTTGCTTATTTGTTTGACAGGGTCCAATTTTAAATCTTTGGGATGCTGTTCCAATGAGTTTTATATATTCTTGTTTTCATGACAGCAGTTACCATCCCTTCATCTTTAGAATCAGCTCCAATAACACAGATTGGTGAGCAGCTGCCAATCTAGGTGACGTGGGTACAGGGAGGACCAAATTCCTTGGGACAAGCACAGGTGGTACCAAGGATTGACACACAGGTGTGATAGTTCTTGAGCCACAGGATGTAGGCTGGGGCCTTTTGCAGGTACCACAGATATTCCAAGATGGTGCTAGCAGTTATGGACTTCCCTATGTCTTGTAGGCAATGACAATGGCAGAAGACAGGGAACAAGCTCACAGGGTACCAGCAAGTATGGCCCCAAGTCATCCCTCAGTCATCTAGTGTATATAATGTTTTCATTTAGGCATGTGTTCTGCCAAACTGGTTTCACAAGCCAATACAGGCAGTTCTGAGGCTTGTGGATTTGGTCTCTGATAGTCCTAGAGCTTCAGAGACTGGAAGGAGATGTTTCTGCAGGGAGAGCTGTTGTGAGGGTAACACTGTTCAGGATTTGATGTTCACTGACTCTTTCCCTGATCCCCAGGGAGTCCTTTTCTACCCATAGCTAGTCTTAAAGTTCCCAACTAGGAGGGAGAATGTCTATAGATCCTGTTAAGAAGTGCAGGTGCTGACTGGTTAGAGCCACTGGCTACTATGTTCCTGTAGCCATGGGGCTTAGCACACAAAGGCACAGATGCAACTAGCATGTTCCTGCTATTCCAAAGTTGCTGGCTGAGACGGGAACTCCACTAGCTCACAAGCAGTGGAAGATAGGCATGCTCCTGGAGCTGCCTGCTGGGCTTTCCTGGAACCTTATCAGCTCTAGATGTGTGAGTATGGATGAGACCAGGGATTTTCAGCAGTCGGTACAGTCCAACTGTGGTGTAGAAAGGTCCTTTCCAATTCATGAGCTCGTTGCCACAGCGGCTACTAGACTTTATACCACAGGATCTTCTCTCCAGGAAGGTACAGGTACACAATGGCCCAAGGCTTTGGGTGGAGTCTATTATTTTACTGCCAAGATGTGATCAGGAAGGGGCTGTTATTGTTGCTTGAGTGGGGGGGGGCGCGACTCAGAGTGAGTACCTTCCTTGGTTCATAGGAATCACTTCCCTTTTTAATTTGTGCCAAGACTGAGCACAAGGCCTTGCACATGCTAGTGAAGAGGGTCTGTCAATGAGCACAGCCCTACCTGAGGAGCTGTAAGTACCATGGATGTCTCACTCGGGTTGTCTGTTTGCTCCGATGGTCTACATTACTGTAGCATGAACCAGCAGCATTTGGTTCCATCCTGGCTAGGACCCTGGTGACAATGTCACACATTGCTACTCTCTAGCCTCTAAGTCACCTTCCACTGATTGTTCTTGCTCTTTGGGGTTCTCACCACTTCTGATTTGCAGAATTCATCCTCTCTCCTTTAAAGTTGCCCACTAGCAGCTCAAACTCTTCTCTGTGGTAGACCTATGTGAAGGGTACTACTTGGCCATCTTGGCTCTGAATCCCTGAAACAGCATTAAACAAAGATTGATGCACCCATTTGTTTTTTATTCTCAGTTTGACTCTGTGGCCGATATATCTGATGTGACCAGCAATGTCACCCTAAAAAGTTACACCATGCACTTTGAGGTACCTCTGTGTGCTGCACGGATGCTATGTGATTTTTGCATGCTGTGTTGACTGTCCATGGAGAAGCAGAACTATTACACTGATGGGACATTAAATCAGAAACTGGCTGTTTAAGTCAGCTAGGAGATTTTTGCCTTGCTGGTGATAATGACAGAGCTGATGACTTATGAACTCTAGATTCCTACAAGAAGGTAAATATGGGGGGGGAAGAGGGAGGAGGGATCATTTCCTATACCAGTGCAGAACTCTGAAAATGAAATATATATTGGGCAACCATGAACAATATAGGTTAACTTTCGACAAGCGGGAAGAGAAGTTCAATAGGCAGGCTTCATGTCAGTGTGTAGTTAGAGAGCACCTTAATCCAGTCCCACCCCCCTCCCGGGCTCACTGCTAGGCAGGCGTGGCCCCACTGGGAACAAGAGCTACCAAAGCAGGGCATGGGTGCCCTCAGGGTCAAGAGCACTGCCACTAACATCAGTATCGGCTCATTTCTCCTGGAAACAAGGGCATAGCAGTCCAGGTGCTCACAGCTCCCAAGTTCAAGTATTCTGTTATCTGCCCATCTTCAACAGCTGCTTCCTTTTCAGGGATTGGCTGATACCAGAATCCCTCGGTCTGGGACGCCTTTGAGCATTCGGAGCAGCCGAAGTGTGTCCATACTGCGGATCCCAAGTCAAAGCCAAATCAGCCAGACCTACACCCAGGGCTCTCTCCACCGCAGCGTCAGCCAGCTCATGGACATTCCAGACAAGAAGGGCTTGGCGGATGACTCACTCTGGGAAACTATTATGGGCCACAGTAGTGGACTGGTGAGTTGATTGCCTCCTGTCCACACGCCACCGCCTTTGAACACTCCCTATAGTACCTGCCTAATTATGTTGTAAACAACTGGCTTAACGATGTGGCTGCTGCTGTTTGGTTAGCAGGTTAGGAACTGCTTGTTGACCTGCTGTATGATAAAACACTCAGAAAATACATAAACAGAAACTGACCTAAATAAGGCATAAAATGCCACACGTGGTTTACTTTTAAAACCCCCAAAAGCCATGATAAATAAATACATTACTATTTATCCATCCAGTCAGACAAGGTTACACGTGTCTCAAGATGACCTTGAACAAAGTTCTCCTTTCTCAACCTTCTAGATGCTGGAATCACAGGCATGTGCTTCCATGTTCTCCCTTTAAAAACGAATATGCAGCACTGGGAATTAAACCCAGGGCCTTTCGTGCATGCTAGACATGCACTCTACCAACTGAGACGAATCACCAGCCCTCAGCCACCACCTATGAGCTCCGCCTCTCAGAAAGTTAGCTCAATAGTAGGAATGATTGCTTTTGAGGGGCCACCCGTCACCTCCTATCCCCTTCAAGCTCCCTGGTGGCTGAGGATGAACACTGGAGGATTTTTACCAGCGAACCTGCCTTGCCCTCCTAGACATCTACTGGAGTGCCTTTCCATTCAGCCAGCAGCAGGAGAAACTGGAGGCAGAGAGCTCAGCTCTCCTTCAAGTCCACCACCTCCAACCAACTGCTTTCCAAGCTTTCTGTCCTTTCCCTTCACGGCAAAGTCGGCGAGTTCCATGAGCTCCTGACTAATGGTGAAATGACAAAGGGATTGATTGCTTGGCTCTAGATCCCCGTTCCTGCCTCACCCAAGTCCTTTGCACTTATTCTGAAAGATTAGCTATCTTTAAATTATTTATTTAAACGCTATCTTCCTGGGGCTGGGGTGGCAGCTCGGTTTGCAGTGCTCTACAGGCTTGAAGCCCTGGGTCCAATCCCGTGGAACACAGTGGTGCACATCTATAGTTCTAGCACCAGGAGGTGGAAGCAGGAGGCTCAAAAGTTCAAGGTCATCTTTACACAGCAAGTGTGAGGTCACTTGGAATACATGAGATACTGCCTCACAGACAAAACAAAATACCTCAAAATCCTTCTTGATCTTGTTACAACTCATTCAGTTACATAATTCCATTCCAGGCCTAGGTTTTAAATGGCAGGGATAATTACCTTGGATGATTGTTAAGTGAATTTTTTTTTTCAAAACGTAAATGTACTCAATGTAACAATGAAGACACAAATGGAACATTTCACATAATCCTCATGCCATCTAGGAAGGGCTGTTACCATGGTTACAAAAGGAGTGTAGGGTCAGAGGTAAATGGGGCCTAGCCAAGGACACAGTAGTTGTCTTTTTGTGAGATTGTGATCATAGGTTTTACCTGTAACCACTACAAGCAATGGCCACGTGTGCTTGGCTTGCTTGGTGTTCCAGTTCAAGTAAAGGGCAGTGTGCAGAAGGAGTCAGTGGACCCCTGTAATGTGCCAACACCTGGAAAGCTACCGTTCATTATGAAGTCATAACATTAACCCTGTTGATAAATGCAGCACACAGAGCAGGGAGCAAAGGGGCATAGTAGCTTGTGTTCTGGCTTTTACTCATTTTGAATGAAATTTTTTAAATAAACTACATATACACAGATTCTAAATTTTCCTACTCTACAGCTAACCGAGGCTCACAGAGGCTAAGATATTGTACAGTGTGAGCTCTAGCTGTGTGCTGAGCTACCTGGCAGCTCATGTGTGCGTGTGATTCCTTCAGTGAAGGGAATTTAGAGGAACATCTATCTGGAACCACATACCAGTCTTGAACACAGGCAGCTTTTAATTCCCTGAATGTGTTTTATATCACAGTGATAAGACTGTGAGGAGTGAACATCACTGACAGGAAGAACTGTAACCAATGACTGGCTTGCTTTTCAGTATGTGGACGAAGAGGAACTAATGAATGCCATCAAGGGTTTCAGCTCGGTAACCAAGGAACACACCACCTTCACCGACACCCACCTGTAAAGAATGGAAGTGGTAACAAGGAAACCTGGGGTGCACGGTCTGTACCCTGTTTTTTCCAGATATCACATGTCATAAAAGCTGGAAAATAAAGAAGCATTTTTTTTAATTTTTCAATTTTTCCTATGAGGACCTAAGAAATATTACTTCTCTCACGTAGATGCTTGCATGGCCTTGCTGGTTTTGTGGACACTAAAGCAAGCAGTTCTCTGGGTTCGGCTGGTGACACTGGCCACTTCAAGATGGCACACACTTGTTATCAGCAATGATGAGATGTTGCTGGCTAAACCCAAGCAAGTCTGCTAGGAGGAGGCTGAAACCCCATAAGCAATACCCGCGCTAGCGGTGACAGCTCCACACTGAAGCAGGGAACCACCTCCAGAGGCACACACCACGTGGGAAAGGGTCCCGCAGAGCAGGTGTGGTTCAGCAGCACACAGCTCTCCTAGCTGCTCCTAAGGGGCAAGCAGCTCATACCCACAACCCAGGCTGTGACAGCTGGAAACCTTCGCTTGAGCCCAGCTCTTGTTTCAGAACTAAAACCTGTGAGATCGTCAGTCAACTTTTCATAAATTATGAATCTGCTCTTCCTGGAAAACAACATCAGAAAACCTTCTTTTCTTCAGTCTTAAAAATCCTAGGAAAATTTTCTGAGTTTATGTGACAATATCTTGTGGACTTTTACAAAGGACTAACTGGCTTATTTTGCTTAAGAGCCACTATGTACTCCCGTGACCCAACAGTCTAAGGCTGCTGCTCTTCCAGGGCACTGACTGTCGTCCAAACTTGAGGCAGAGCAGCTCCTGGTCACTCACCACCCTTAAGTGTCAAAGCACAGACCGGGATTAAACACATCTTAACATTTTCCTGCCTTGCCAAAAGTTTTATACCTTTGGAAATGAAAACAGAACTGGCCAGCCTACTAAGCTTTATCTTATTTAATTTGTAGGTTACAGCGACAGGGGGCCTGTCTCTCAAGGCTGTAGGTAGGCACTGCCATGTTGAATTGAACCAGGACCATGAGGTCCTACATCTGGGCAGCATTTTTCTGATCATTAGTAAGAAATACTGTCTGAACAACACCTCCCGAGGACTAAATCCTAGTGTCTAAGAAGGAAACAGCAATCATTGTATTCTTTGGTGATGTGGGCCTGCTGTGAGTTTCAAACCATTCAGGCAGCCAAAAGCAATCACTTCTTTAACTATGAAGGCCACTTGAGGTCTGCTCCTCAGGGGCCACTGGGGCTTCAGAGGAACTCTGGCTCCTCTGGCTTTTCTTTTACAGTTATTCCATCTACGTGAGGGTAGGTCAAAACCCTTGCTTGCCCATGGCTTCATTTGTGGAAGCATGGAGGAAATCTCCCCCTGTTGACAGGCCTCTCTGTAGACTGGCCACTGGATGGCTTCTCCATAGTCTCCCTGAACAAGAGAACAGGTTAGAACCCCTAAAGATATGCCTCAGAGATCCCTGGGACCTACCTGACCTTGAGGAGAAAGGCAGAAATATCCTCCCTTTTAATGAATCCCTCTAACCATATTAGTCTCCAGGTATGGTTCCCAAACACTTAGAAGTCATGTCAGTCAGTCTGGTACTTTTGAGAATATGTAGCTAAAGCTGGGGGGGGGGGGTCAAATGCTTAAAACTTTGTTTAGATATGATTTTGTTCTTTAAGCCAGTCCTTGTTATTGCGAGAGTAGATCAATTAACTCCATTGATTTAAGCAGAAGTTTGACATCAACGTATTGAACTCTGACCTGTTACACACCTTCTATAACTTGCCCAGACCCCAGTAACTTGTCTATGCTTTCCGGCTTTCTTATTAGATTTAATAACATGAACAAACCTACCAGTGACCATCTTTGCAAGTTGGCTGGGCTGATGCTACGACAGTTGTTTGGCTTCAAAGATAGTGTTGTGTAATAGCACCTTAATAAAACAAAATTGAATCCAAACTACATTTGCGGTAACTTAAAAAAAAATCACCTGTGCACACATTGCTACACTGAGGAGCTTGGTGAGTCCCCAGGTAATCCTTACAGAAAACAGTCTTCACACAGCACAAGACCACCACGACACTGAGTAGCAGTAAAGGAAGCTCTGGTGCTGGACTTAGGAGTTTTGGTTTGTTTTTTTCATTAGCTGCTTTATTTTCATCAGGAGACAAGTAAGTCATGATGCCTTTACTGTTTGATTCTGTGGCAGGGAGAAGCAGCCAGAGGGCCAGCCTGACCCGGGAAATGCCTGGGTACGACATCTGCAGAGCCAGCTTCTCAGGGGACTCAAAGAGCACAGGAGAATTGAATGCACACACAAGGCATTTATTTGCTCTTTATAAAAACCAACACAGTGGTTTACAATAAACAGACTTGCTGTTGAGTCCACTGACAACTGGCTGGACCCAAACTACCTGTCCTTCTAACCAGGAGAGACCGGTTCAGAAAAGTCTCATCACCTACTGGGTCATCCAATAGGGACAGGAATGAACAGACACAGAAAAGTTTTCTTTTGGAGCCTTTAAACTTTATAAAAACTCTCGGTTCTCAGTTCTTCTAATGAGTGGGCTCTATGAACACAGGCAGGTGTGGATTCTCCCATTATCTCATGCGAGGGAAAACATCCCAGAATAAAATGAGGCTAAATCTGGCAGAAAATAAGTTTTGTCCTAAGTGTCTGGGAGTCTAGTTATGCCCAGTGCTGTAGGAAGAGAATAAGGTTTGTCCTAACTGTCTGACAGTGCTATAGCGAGCAGCGGAGGACGCTGGGCGAATCTGGAGCCCGTTTGTCCCATCTGCGCTGAGACAGAGGAGGAGACTGTCCCACCCTGTTCGTCCTGGGCAGAAGCTAGACTGAGCAGCGGGATCTGCACACCTACCTGTGCCTCAGTCCCCTATGGCTCGCAGTTCCTCCTCTAGTCTTTCTCAGGGCCATCTTGTCTCCTTGTCTGTCCCTGCATGGACTTGGGCCCAGGTACTCACAGTTCCATTGGTTTCTAAGGTATCTGATGCCACCATCCCTCAGAATATTTAGCTTGCCTCAAAGTGACAGTAAGCCATACAGACTCAGAGAGCACACACCATGTGATGGGCCCGGCTCTGCTCTGGCTTCTCATGATCTGAAGCCCGAGGTTAAGGCATTTCCAGTACCCAGTACCCAGTAGTTCACTGAGTGCAGAGCTGGAGAAGCAGATACAGAAAGGAAGCAAAGAGGCTCTGCCCACTGGAGATGGGGGGCGGGCAGAAAGCAGTTAAGAAGACCTATGGAGCCTTCCCCGCCAGGCTCCCAAGCAGGATGTCCTTCTTTGTCTGTTGGCTGCAGCAGCTTGTCCTGCAGCTGGCCCTGCACTAATGCAAACTCACAGGCACTTCCCAGGTCTTGCAGTCTTAGTCCAGAGGCCAATGGCTGGGAAGGCTCTTCAGCCTACTTCAGGAACCAGTAAGTTTTGAAAGCCTACATGTAAAAATTTAAATCTTCTGAAGATTAACTTCAATAAATAGAATGTAATGGGGCTGGAGAGATACCTCATTAGTTAAAGGCACTTGCCACCAAGCCTGATGACCTCTGTTTGGTTCCCAGCACACACACAGGAGAGAACTGACTGCAGTAACTTACTGACCTCCACCTGTGTGCTTTGGTAAGAGGAGCACAAGAACACGGGTGCACATTCAAGTGCACACAAAATGTAATAAAATGTTTTTCAAAAGAATTTAAGTAATCAGAAGCCTCCATTACCACACTGCTCCTTCAATGTCTCTATTTCCTGCACAGAACTGACTACAGCAGTGCTGAAAACAAGAGCAAATCCAGGGCCTCCTACAAGTGTACGCAGCCCTGCTATCCCCCCAGCTCACAGCCAGTGCTCTTCCATCTGGGGCCCACTGCCTCTTCCAATGCAAACAGAGAGTTTTGCACACAGTAAGTGTGGGGAGGGGACAGGGCCCAGTCTGGAAAAGGTGTGTGGATGGAGCATTTGTAAGGTCAGAGCTGTCATCAGCCAGGCAGTGCAGCTATGGGAGACCCTGTTCCTTGGCCTCCCTCCCACAGTATACATTTTAAGAGCTCCAATGAAGAGCAAGGATCAGCTTGCCGTAGCTAGGGTGTTTTGGACAAACAGCTAAAGCCCCTCTGTAAAACATTTTTTTTTTTTTTTTACTCAGAGATAGAACTTGTTCCCTCCCTTCCTCCTCCTTGTGGCCTCAATTGGAATTTCAGGTACACTCTACCTCAAATCAAGGCAAGCTTGCCACCACTTTCTCTGCTGTCGTAAGACAATAAAGTACTAGAACGGCTCAAGAAATAAAATGAACAAGCTTTTCCTTGTCCAGCCAGCTCATGCCCAGGTACCCGCACTCAGCTTAAATTTGAGGATGACCCGAGTTACATTCTCCATGCAGACCCAGTGAGGAATCAGCCTTCTCCCAACAATCATCAGGAATACGATCAATGACTATCGATGTTATTATTATTGGGGTCCCACACTTGTGCTTCTTGGCTAAGTAGTGGCAGCAGAACTCCCCACCCAATCACAAGATAAAAGTGCACTACCTGCTATCCCCTTCTCAGGGGAGATGAGCGCAACTCTACCCACCTGCTACTGAGGACTCTAACCTTGCAGGTAGTGGAGTTCCACTGCAGGGAAGGAGACCCGAGTCCTGATTTTCAGTCAGGCATACTTGCATAGATGTCATCAGAATCCTGGATGAGTCTCCGAGAAAATGTAATGAGGTGCTGGTACTTGTCTATGGGATCACTGAGCACTTTCCCAGGACTGGACAAAGAATTCTACATCTGGGAAAGACGGAAGACCCAGTTACCAGGAAAGCAAAAGGCACAGCTTTATCCCTTCAGGCTGAGAGTGACCCAAAGTCTAGGAGTCTGTCGAAGGGACTCTAGGTTGTATTTTATGAAAGCCCTTGAGTGTTTCCCTCCCCTGTCTGTCCTGTCTAGACAACCTTCCCTATGCCTTCCTGCCATTTCTCCTCCCACCGTCTTCTGGGAACAAGAAGACTCCAGCCTTCCTGTCCACCTGTGTTCCTCTAACTCTCCCTCGACATCAGCTGCAGAGATGAGGAACCCAAGAGTCTGGGATCGAGAGTTTACTACTCTAGCACTCATGTTGGCATCTACATAAACATACAGCAAAGGACAGGCAAAATAATACAGTCACAATACATGCCAAGACGCTGCGAACAGATATCTAAGCGTGAACTAAGTTTAATATACTTATGAAGGACTAGTCAAGCAATCCTGAATTACACATAGAAAATGAGAGGCATACCTATTAAGAAACCAGAATGTGGTGAGCATGTTCTGATCCAAGGTGCATTAAAACCAACGGTGCTCCCTTTCCAAAATGAGTCCACTACTGGAGACCCAAATTCACCAAAGGTTGGAACGGGGCTACGACAACTCTATTTAATGCCAAGTAATCCTGATGAGGGAGCCAAGAAGGAAACTGTAGGTTTTTTAAACAGAAGACCTCAGTCCAAAAGCTGGCTCAGCCACTGGCTAAGTTTACTCTCTGGTCTGCGATTCCCCTGTGAGATGAGAATACTTACCCCACTCAGCACAACGTGCAACAAAATGGCTTGCACTATTTTCACCAGATATGTTTCATATTGTGCTTGAGTTACAACCTTGGCAATGTAGGCACAACGACCTACACAAGTGGAATCCACTCTCCTACAGACGGGAGACACAAGGCTAGGCCTGCAGAATCTGCAATCCGTGCTTTAATAAAGGCACTCTTTCATGTTTTGAGACAGAGGTTCATGATATAGCCCAGGCTAGCCTCCAACTGTCAGGATGGGATTAAGGTTCACATCATCTTTCTATGAAATTTTAATCCCAACCAATTCCCACTCTGTTCTTTAGTGGTCTTCTTACGTGGTAAATACAATGTTGCTTTTTTACAAACACATGTAGGTAGAGCTTAAACAGGATAGTGTTCCTTAAATAACTGAAGACACACTGCCTTAACCTTTCTCATTCGATTTAATCGACAAATAAATACAAGGGATTTTTTTTTTTGTGAAATCACTGACAATATAGTTAATTTTAAAGAATTTTTTTCCAACGTCATTATACTTCTGGGAATGGAAATTATACATCATTACTAGTAAATGCTCATGGGTTTACAGTTACATTTTCTTCATTTTTAGAAATATGTAAACCATCCCAATGGAATGAAGAAAATGTACAAAATTTTTCTCTTGCCCTCAGAGTTCAAAATAAAGTCAAAACAACAGTTTTAAATATGGAAGCATTTAACTCCAAATCTAGAACTCCAATCCCGTGAGACACAGCACAAATATAATGGCTCCTGAAGTAGGGCGGACCAGCAAATGGAGGGTCGCCCTTCTGGACACCAAGCTTCCCCGTCATTATTATCTTACCTATTGAAAATGGACAGTTGTCCCCACTCGTCAGACTTCAGGTATCAAACACTGGTGACACATGCTGCATTATCTCCCAACAACAAGAATCACAAATAACCACAATGACACAAAACAACCCTAAGGACGTAGTGCACAGTGGAACCTGGGGTCCAAAAATAGTGTTTGAGTTACATGAGACTTTTTCACAACATAGCACCTCATCAGGTATCTCGGTAAACACTTTGCAATCACAAGGGTTGGGAGCCACATTCCAAGGAGATTCTGTGATTAACATTAGGGCACCACTGCAAGACAAGCCTTGAGCAACTGATTAGGGACATGGCCCACTGCCTCACATGCTCTCAGGGCGCTACCATGGCTACCACGGTGCTGGGACAAAAGAGCAGCACGGAAGGGACAGGGAATGATTCTGCTTACAAACTGCTGTTATGTGTGCCCACCTGTGGGAGTAGGCTACTTCAAGCTGCCAAGGATCGCACCACTGTGCCTCCTTAGGAGAGTGTGCTCTGCTCCTGCCTCAGGAGAGCCGGCCCAGAAGACACTTACCAGGTCAAATTGTATCCTATATCGTTTTGATGTAAAAGCCAATGTAGTGAGAAACCCGGGGAATTTTGTTCTCCGTGTAAACTTCCCGAAACCACCATGCACTGGGTGAGTTCACAAACTGTACTCTTGGCCCGAGGAATCACTCTTTTTGTGCCGAGGTGACGGAGCGGTCTTTGTTGGAGATGGGGATGCCGTACCAGGAGAGTCGGTCCCTCCATCGGAGGTACTTGGTGAGGAAGCCAGATGGGGAACCTTCTTTCTTCCAAGGAATCCTCCTGCTTCAAATCCTTTCTTTCGTAACTCCACTTTATGTTCGTTTTCATCCTCTGCGGATCTTTTCTTGGGCTCTGACACCCCTTCAGCGGTTTTCTGCCCTTCCAGCCCCCCCTCTAACTCTTTCCCACATCTTAGCTCTGCCGCAGGGGACTTCCTCTCACACACACTGCGCTCCCCCGCTGCCCCTTTCACTTCAGCCTGTGCTGGGCCCATGGCACCATTTTCTGGGACAGCTCTCTCTAAGTTTCTGTTGAGATTAAGAGTCTGGAAGTCTCTGTAGCTGTGGAAACTCTCAGTTCTCCTCGCTCTGGCTAACAAAGGGCTCTCTCGGTAAGGCCGTGTGGCGCCATAAGTGGCTGCTTCATGGATGGTTTCATGGTGCTGGAGCTGAAGGCTGGGAGACAGATTAAAATGACAAGTTATGATTTTACTTCCAGGTCTCAGGAGCACATCTCAAGCAGTTAAACTGCCAACTAAGACATCAGAAAACCATATAGTGCCTATTATTATCCACACCTCTCTATAAGAATGTATTTGTCAAGCACACCATATTACATACAATTACAAATGTAACTAATACCACACATGCATTCACAATCAAGCAAAAATTTTGAATAGCAGGGAAAAAAAGGAAAACAGATGCTAAAACCAATAAGGAATCAATGTAAGTCAATTATTTGGCCCTTGGATTTTTAAAATTTGAAAGTTTTTGTCAATATGGTTGAAAAAGGCAAAGCACTTTATTATACTAAGTACACAATGCCTTAATATGAAATTAGACAAGATAACTTAACCACTTTTGATTAGCATTGAACCTGAGCAATAAGAATGAAAACTCCACAAAGTATCCAATTGATAAGTGATCTTCCTAATTCAGGGTAAGTGTGATGGCTAGTCTTGGTTGTCAACTTGACTATATCTGGGATGAACCACAATCCAGAAATGATCACAAACAGGGCACACTTGTGATCCAGATCTTGAGGTCGGAAGGCATACCTTTAATCTGGGCCACACCCTCTGCTGGAAGCCTACAAGGGAGGAAAGAAGGGTTTGTTCTCTGCCTGCTCTCTCCTTGTCAGCACGTCCATTCCCTCACTGGCACTGGAGTCTACTTCTTCGGGACTCCAGCACATACACAAGACCAGCTGAGACGTCCAGCCTCGTGGAACTGAGCAACTCTAGACTCTTGGACTTTCCATTCACAGCCAGCCACTGCGGCATAGACTGACTGCAGCCTGGCAGTCACTCCAGTAAATTCCTGTCTATTTATATAGAGAGATGCATTCTCTATGTTCGGTGGCTCTAGAGAACCCTAATACTGTGAGTTCCTGATCACATAATGACATTCCCATTCCAGCTGCTGGTCATTCCCTATAGTGGTTGAAATGATAAATGTCCCCCATAGTCTCAGGCATTTAAACACTTGGTCCCCAATTGGTGAGGCTGCTTGTGAAGGCTCAGGAGCTGTGGTCTTGTAGGGGAAGTGCCGGGCTTTGGGAATTTAAACCCTTGCCCCATTTCTAGTACATTCTCTCTGCCTTGTGCTTGTGGTTCAGATGTGAGCCCTGAGCCTTCCTGCTCCAGGCACCACAGCTGCTACCCGCTGCCATGCTTCCCCACCATGATGGCCTCACCCCTGGAATCTGAAGCTCAAATAAACTTCTAAGTTATTTTGGTTACAGTGTTTATACCAGCAACAGAAAAGTAACTAATAAATTTCCAAAGAAAGTTAAAAAGCAAAGGGGGGTAAGGGTCGGGCTCAGTGGTAAAGAGCATGTTTGGCATGTATGAAATCCAGAGGTCAATCACAGCACATGCCACATACATGAAAGAGCACAATATTTTTTCCTTGCACATGTATGAAACTGTCAAAGAAAAAAAAAACTCAATAAAAGTTTTAAACGTTTTCCTATGAAAAGAATGTGCTATGCATACAAATAAAAATTGATTAATGTTTGAACAATTCAGTATCACTGAATCTAACTTCATGCTTACAGCAACAGACACTTTCCCGGAGAAACCAAGCTCATTTAGGATGTGCTCCCTACTCTCTGACCCACCTGGAGCTGGACTCTCGAAGGCGGCTGTGCTGAAGGACAGATGTGGCAGGGCTGATGTTGGGTGTAGCACAGCGGGACGCGCTCAGGTCACACTGGTCCAACAGCTTGAGCAGCTCCTCCTCAGTGGGGCCGCCCGCATCTGGAGAGAGAAGGAAGAATTCATTAAAATTTGAGGCCAAAGGTCAGATTGTGAAAAAATTGACTGCGATGTGGGATTCCCCTCTGTGTGCTGTGAAAATGTTTTATTACCATTGGTTAATAAAGAAGTTGCTTTGGTCTATGGCAGGGCAGAATATAGCCAGGCTGGAAGAGATATAGAGAGTAGGCAGAGTCAGGGAGATGCCATGTAGCTGCCAAAGGAGAAAGATGCCAGAACCTTTCTGGTAAGCCACAGCCTTGGAGATTAATAAAAATGGGTTAATTTAAGATATAAGAGCTAGGTAGGAATGAGCCTGAGCCGTAGGCCAGGCAGTGTTGTAATTAATATAGTTTCTGTGTGATTATTTGTGTGTGGGCAGCCGCGAAGCCAACGTGCAGTTTCCACCTACACTACTGTGTGGCTACCTACCCTTGTCCTCACTCTTGTTGACCATGTCCATAGCCGTGGTCAGATCCCACATTTGGATGCTGCCGTTTGTGTGGCCTGTGAACAGGTAGCGCCTTGGCCGTGAGCCCATCCTGCTGGAGCCCTCACACTCCCTCACAGTGAAGGAGGATATTGTGGTGCAGTCCACAGCCTGGATCTCACATATCCTGCGAAGACAAGGGTGCAATGACATACACTGTACAACTCAAACATCTCAGTAAGTTCTTATTTTCAAAGTCTCACAAATGAACATGTGCCTAAAATAGTTTAAAATGCTCAAAGAGAACTGACAGAAAAATCAAGTCTTGTTTTTCTGAATGAGAAAAACTTCTCATATATTAGTGTGTTCTCAACTGAAAGAAAGAGACATGATTTAGTCACAAAAGCCATCTTGGAAATGAGGAAGTCTTCAGAAGGAAGATGTGAGGGAAGGGGAGGAATGAGAGGAAAGGGATATACTGATGCTGAGAGGGGAAATCACTCAAGTTTGTGTACAACCTTTTACAATGTAAAAGTTCCAGAACTGCAGATGGGCGAAGCAGCTCAGCAACAGAAAAGGCACAACTGGGGACAGCACCTGGGCGGGGGGCATGCGACACCCATGCCACTGGGGTGTAGATGAAGCCCAGTGGGCAAAACCAGAAGAGAAGACAGTCCTGTTGGCCACACAGGCCACACACACTGGAGTAAACCATCTGGTGTAAACATTAATAATTCCCCACCTGTAAGGTCTGCTATGATCACTTTTAAAGACACTAGCAGACTAAGTGATTTCTTGTTTACTTCAATTGGTAGAACTTTCAAAAAGCTTTATTTCATTCACATATGTACGTCTGGTGCCCCAGCAGAGCAAAAAAGGCACTCCCTATCTGTGGGACGGCTCTAAGGTCACACTCCATCTGTGGGACAATTCTAAGGACACACTCCATCTGTGGGACAATTCTAAGGACACACTCCATCTGTGGGATGGTTCTAAAGACACACTCCATCTGTGGGACAGTTCTAAGGACACACTCCATCTGTGGGATGGTTCTAAGGACACAATCCATCTGTGGGACGGTTCTAAAGACACACTCCATCTGTGGGACAGTTCTAAGGACACACTCCATCTGTGGGACAGTTCTAAGGACACACTCCATCTGTGGGATGGTTCTAAGGACACAATCCATCTGTGGGACGGTTCTAAAGACACACTCCATCTGTGGGACGGCTCTAAGGACACAATCCATCTGTGGGATGGTTTAGGCACATTAGTCATTTTCTGGACTTCTGTCAATAATTACTAATGACTACATGCAATCTAGATGAAAATAAAACCTATCCAATCTCAGAGTATATTCAGGAACATGCCATGTAAACAGAGACAGGCCAAAGAGAGGCAAGCAGGGAACTCTAGCAACATTGAAAAGAAACTGTCTGCTTAATGACTACTACTAGGAATTAGGCTTGCTCACTTGTCCGGCCTGCAGGGGAAAAACCCAGCAAAACTAGGGACGATGGTTTTCAAAGCGAAAAAAAAAGAAAAAAAAAAAAACCGACAGAAAGCTCACTTCTACAATGTCCCCTGAGCCAGCAACTGAAGACTTCTGCTTTTATCACTTTACCTTAAGGTACATGCTCCAGACAGCAGAGCCTTAATCAGTCAGGCAACTGATGAGGCCACTTAGGTTGAATTTAAGTAGCTAATCAAGGGCAGTTTTAGAATTTAGTACATCTGTCTGCCATGAAATCCACTGCGATCACCATTGAAATCAGACAAGAAAGCCCCAACGTGCAGCACTCAGGCGCAGAGCGGCACCCTGCTGCACAAGCACAGGGCACACTGAGACAGGCCACTACACAGGAGTGAGGATAATGTGAACTGGGATGCAGATGCCAACTGGGGGCTATGACAGTCAGGCAGGGCACGTGACCATCTGCCAAGGATGACTTTGGCAGGAAATCTGTAGTGTCCCATCTGAGAGACAGAAGTAATGTATGCAATGTTTGCGCATCATGGGAAATGTTTCAATTCAAAGGCTGCTTTGTTTGGTTTTGTTCTTTCTGTGGTGCTCTCAGTCTGTTCTGTCAGGGTCAGCGACGATTCTGAGTGAGTTTTACCTTGCTAGTAGCTAACTAGCGCAGAACCTCTGTCTCAATACGTTTCTAGTGCATTCTTCCACCTCTAGCAAACTGCACCTGCGTTTGGAAGACAAAAGCGTCCTCTGAATATACATGTCCTTCTGTGGAGCGCTACCTTTTTCCAGTCGATGACAGCCTGACAAACAGCTTGTTAGTGATGGGGACAACTTTCTGGATAAACACTTGCTGATCATCTCTTTCTCCAAACGGCCCTGGGTCAGAAAACAGAAAGCTTGGACATGAGCAGCAATGGTTTCACTTTCAATGTCACACACACACACACACACACACACACACACACACACACACACACACACACACTAGCAAAAGTATGTTGATCTACATTAAATTTTACAATAGAAATACACAATATTTATTTTTCAAAATTTATTTCTTCCTATGTGTGTGTGTGAGAGCGTGTGGGTGTTTGTCTGTGAGTGTTTATCTGAGTGTGTCAGTGTGTATGAGTCCACAGAGGCCAGAAGAGGGCACAGGAGGTACCCCATGTGCATGCTGGGAACTGAATTCATGTCTTCTGGAAGAGCAGGGAGTCCTCTCAACTGTAAGCCATCCTTCCAGTCCCACAATACTTCACAATTGCATTTTATGCATTAAAGATGAATAAACTGAGGGTAATCGTTCCTTGAGGATCTGCAGCATCAGCACCAGAAGGTCCCTGTGAGAATATGCTGGGATTCTGACAGTTAGAATAAGGCTTGGGTGTATGGACTCAATCCCTAGCTCCACAAGGGGCAAGAAGAGATAAAAATTTCCTATACCCCTACTATGTTTTGAAAGCCTGCATGTAAAAATTTAAATCTTCTGAAGATTAACTTCAATAAATAGAATGTAATGGAGCTGGTGAGATGCCTCATCAGTTAAAGGCACTTGTCACCAAGCCTGATGACTTCTGTTTGGTTCCCAGCACACACACAGGAGAGAACTGACTGCAGTAACTTACTGACCTCCACCTATGTGCTTTGGTAAGCGGAGCACAAGAACACGGGTGCACATTCAAGTGCACACACGTGCACACAAAATGTAATAAAATGTTTTTCAAAAGAATTTAAGTAATCAGAAGCCTCCTTCAACCACACTGCACCTTCAATGTTTCTATTTTCTTAAGACAAGTACAAAGAAGTAATTTTGCATCGAGTTCCAGAGAATCACACCAATAGTAGCCACCAAGCAAGTGCTTGCGCAGGCTCACAGGAGCACACCATGCAGAGCTCCTGGATGACCAGTTCTTCAGTTTGCAGGGTTTTGACTTTTGTAATTTTCACATCCACAATGAGACACCTTAGGACAGGACATCAGTCTAAACAAAGCGCTAACAGAATGAAGGGAACCATGTTTCACAGTGCAGAATTTTCCACATTTCACACAGGGCTGAAAGAGTAGATGACTGGGATGTGGACTTCTGGACTACGGATGCTTGGCTTATTTGGGGCAGCATGCAAAGGTTTTCAATATAAAAATGAAAGGCTCCAGCTGGAGAGATGGCTAAGGAGTTAGAAGCATTTGCTGCTTTTGTAGAGGAAGCGGGTCCAGTGCCCGTGCCCATGGGATAACTGACAGCTACATGGAACCCAGTTCTGGGGATCAGCTGTCCTCGTCCAACCTTGTACATACATACATGAGGCAAAACACCCACACATACAAAATAAAAACATATTCTTTACAAAAAATGACTCAATTACTTCCCTTTTATTATACTGGGCAAGGCAGGGAAGACCTAGTCAAACTATAAAAGAGAATCCTGCCATGAGAAACTGGGGAGTTTAGTGCCTCTTCTTTATTGCACTCATTAACAGATTTTTTCATAAAAAGTACATGGCACACAACAAACATCCACACAGCAAGCGCTGTGTTGCTGCTGGCGTGCTGGGGAGGCACACTGAATTACATCCCCAGCCTTCAGCTTGCACGCATGGGCACAGCCACTCACCCCATGAGCTTTCTCAGTGCTACCTAAGGAAAGCACCATCTTTGCCCCACTTTACAGACTGTACCACGTTTGCTGGCACCGGAGTGCAGTGATGTGCACATGCTGGCCAAACAACTCAAATTTCATAACAACAATGAGACTTTTCCCAGCTTCAATTTTATTCTCAATAATTGTTAAAAACAAAAGAAAAAAATGAAAAGTTTCAATTATGCACAGCCATCAATCACAGCTTTAGTAGAAACAAAAACATCTGGTTAGCATTTGAATATAACATTTAAAGGAAGAAATGCTAGTAAGAGAAAATTGTTCATCTTAACTTTTTAAATAATAAAAAATGTTTCAATAATGTAATTTTGTGAATTCACAGAACTAATAAGAAAACTACAGGGCTTGGGAAGACGAATGAATTGGTAAAGCACACAGACTTAGCTCAAGTCCTGGAGTGCATGGAAAAAAGCCAGGCCAAGTGCTGTGTGTGTGACATCCCTATGTTGGAGGGGCAGAGACAGGCAGATCTTTGGAGCTCACTGGCCAGCTAGTCTAGACTACTTGGTGAGTGCCAGGCCAGTAGAGATCCTATGTCAGGATCATTCTGAGGTAGTCCTATAGCCTACACTTACACTTACACACACACACACACACACACACACACACACACACACACACACACACACAAATATGCTTTGCTTGAATGACTTTCAAAATTAAAGTATAAAATTCCCATGATAAGCCGAGTCCTGGGTTTCCATTTGTGAAGATGCCCACCTATGTCATTGCCAGAGGAATAGCTGCCATGGCTTTCTGTCTCCTCCAAGGACAGGATCTTGAAAGACGCTAAAGGAGTGGAACCTGGCTGAGTAGAGATCATCCCTCTGAACCGTGTCACTGTCCACGTACGGACATGGTTGTTGTCGGCACACACTAGGAAAGAACACAGGGTCACCACACCACCCTGAGGCAATTCAACCTCTTTACATTAAACAGATCACAGACCATTTTAAAAGGCAGATCACGTATTTATCCTAAAACTGTGCTCAGTTATTTCTAGTTAACCAGAGTGAGAGAACGGGGTCTGGGAAGATGACTTGGCAGATAGACACTTGCCACCAAGCCTGACAGCACCGAGTTCCATCTCTGGGACCTACACGGTCAAAGGTGAGAACTGCAAGGTGCCCTTGGACCTGCACACACGGGCTGTATGCACACAAGGTGCCCTCGGACCCGCACACATGGGCTGTATGCACACAAGGTGCCCTTGGACCCGCACACACGGGCTGTATGCGCACAAGACCAGTCAATAAGTCTAATAATAATAAATGATACTGTTTTGAAGTGAGAACCAAATAGAACACTCTTGGTGCAAACATGAGACATGTAAGTAAGCCCGTGAGTGCCTTTAAAACAGCAGGAGCCACATTGGAAGGAGGCATCAGGCCAGACTGGAATACATAGTGGGTGCAGGCCAGGAAGACCACATTTGAAACAAACAATAAAACCAAGGCAAAAGCTGGTAAGACATAAATGTAGAAAGGTTTTTAAATTTGAGAGAGAAATGCTTTATGCCACTCAAATGCTAGTCAGCCTAAGCCAGGAGAGCCTGAAAACTGATGACAGGACTTTCCAGACGCCTTCCAGGAACCAGTTATTTATGACTCATGCCTAGTCACTCTAGAGTCTGTACTAGAGCTGTGCACTATTTCTATCAGAAAAGTATGCATCAATAAACAGACTCCAATTAGGTTTTTAAAATGTTTTAATTAAACCTTTTAATTATTATTATTTACATTTGTTTGGGTGGGGGTCATTACTAGACAGGGCCTTTCTATGTAGCCCTGGTTCTTCTGGAACTCACCATGTAGACCAGGCTGGCCTAGAACCTACAGAGAGATCTGACTACCTCTGCCCCCAAGTTCTGGGATTAAAAGTGTGTGCCACAACATCTGGCTATATTTTTTTAATGTGAAAGTCTTTTATATCATGTGTGTCTACCCTCAGAGACCTGGTGTTGGAAATACAGGCAGTTATTAGCTATCTGACATGGATGCTGGGACCAAACTTGGGTCCTCGAGCACAAGCACTCCTAAGATATACCCTAAGACATGAGACCAACCAGGCAGAAAGGGCACTTTTTTGCTTGGTCTAACAAGGGAAAAAAAAACTAACTTGCCATTTGTAATGATTTTGCGAAAACATCTATAAATGCTAGGAATGTAAAATTTCTATACAAAAATCATGGTTTGCATTCTAAAGCAAACTTTAGAAATTAACTTTGGCGAAACCAACAATGACCCCTCTGCACTTTGGAGAAGTAATGAAATCCTCACTTCTCTGAGGTCGTGGTGAAGTCCAGTAGGCACAGTGAGGGGTTCAACCAATCCCATGGGAAATGGCCCTTGACTTTACAAACTTAGTAGAAGACAAATAACTGGAGCAATACTGGACGAGTCAAGCTTCCTCCAACATCCTGTGAAGCCTCACTATGAAATACACTACAGAAGCACACAGCTGCATTTACGCCAGTAGCCACGAGGGGGCAGGAAGGCTGAGAACACAGAACACTCTAGACAAGCTTACTGATCCAGCACTACATGTAATAAATACTCTGTGTTGAAATATAAATTGTTTTAGGCACTGCTTTGGCATCTCACCCTACACTGATATAGCCACCAACAGCAGTCATGAGGATCTCAAAGCACTGCCGTGACCAGCATATGTTTAACTAGCATGGCACCTCTAAGAGCTTTAAGTACCATAAGACCATACTGTCTACAGCATTTCCAGCATCTCTGTGTAAATAGCTACCCTTGAGTGCTGAGAGGAGAGAGGAGAACACAACTACTGCAGCTTAGGAGACGGATGATAGACAAACAAGCAACAACCACATGGTAACAACCACATGGTAAGCCCATGAAGAACACATGGGAGACTCAGCAGACAAGGCTAGTTTTAAACACTGGGAAACCTTACTGAGGAAGTGTGTGAGTCTGAAGGACAGAGGGGAGTGTGTGAGTCTGAAGGACAGAGGGGAGTGTGTGTGTCTGAGGGACAGAGGGGGGTGTGTGAGAGTCTGAAGGACAGAGGGGAGTGTGTGTGAGTCTGAAGGACAGAGGGGAGTGTGTGTGAGTCTGAAGGACAGAGGGGAGTGTGTGAGTCTGAAGGACAGAGGGGAGTGTGTGTGTGTCTGAAGGACAGAGGGGAGTGTGTGTGAGTCTGAAGGACAGAGGAGAGTGAGAGTCTGAAGGACAGAGGGGAGTGTGTGAGTCTGAAGGACAGAGGGGAGTGTGTGAGTCTGAAGGACAGAGGGGAGTGTGAGTCTGAAGGTTCGAGGGGGAGTGTGTGAGAGTGTGAAAGACAGTATGACCAAAAAAGTAATTGAAAGCCAAACATGTCAAACAAAATAACAAGAGCAAAAAAGGCTAAAACATGCTTACAAAAAAGAAAAGCCAATAGTTTAGAGCCTCGTTATCCAAAGAAAGTTGGCTGGCAGGAGGACAAAATTTAGAAGGTAAATAAATCTAGAATACAAGCTACACAGGACATCTGAAGTTGGCTAGGAAAGTCAGTGGGACTCAGATCTAGATGGTATTTCCATAGGGTCTGGGATGAGCTGCCCAGTACCTGCAGGAACCTAGGGGAGAAAAACTTGAGTTACTCTGGTGAAGAATGGGAGAGATCAGCAAAAATCATTTCCTGGTGGACTGGGTACATTCAGGTTAAAATTAAGGGGGAACCTGAGGAACCCCTAAATTTCAAGTGTGAGTAAGGCGATGGTGATGCTGTACATGTGACCTCCTAGTTCTCTGTCAGTCATAAAAACCTCTGGTTTGTCCAGGTTTGGTTTGGAACACCTGTTGAACATAACACACAGACAAAGAAGCAGGAAGGTGTTGACAGAGGGAACACTCAGGGCATGACTGGCATGCACGGTGCTGACAAATAGTCAGGTCACTAGGGAACACACAGAGGCTAAGAAAGCGCTCTCAAAGGAACAAGGAACCGGAACGAGCGAGGGACGTGAGGAAAGGGTTGGGTGGGCCGGGTGAGCACTACTTCAGAAAAGCACACAGGTGCCAGAGGCATCTGTGGTCCAGTGAGGCGCTTGACAAAGGTCAAGCTATTCACTCACTCATGGATAGGTGCCCAGCTCTGCCCAGCGTTCACTGCGAACAGTGTTTAGTACTGTTGAAATAAGCACAGTCAACATATGAAAATGTCTCTTACGAAAACGCTGAGCAAAATTCCTCCACAGAAGGCAGCGCCCCTTAAAAGCAAGTGCTATAGACAAGTTACAACTGAAATTTCACCAAATCTAGACATCATCTAGGAATTCCTAGCGTGAATTTCTTCAATGGAATTTGACTTTGTTAAAAAAGTGGGAGGCAGAGGCAGGTGGATCTCTGTGAGTTCAAGGCCAGCCTGGTCTGCAAGAGCTAGGTCTAGGACAGGCTCCAAAGCTACAGCCAAACACTGCCTTGAAAAACAGAAGAAAAAAAAAATTAAGAAAAGGAGCCCTCATTAAGCTATAAAATTAGCATGTAATATTTATTACTTCATTATCTAAATATTTAAAGTTTTGAGATTATAGGAAACTATAAACCCATAAAATGTTACTTTTTCAAATAATTTTATATATTGCTACAATTTTTTAACACTTTGCAAGGTAATCAACTATCAAAATATACATCTAAGTCTACAGCTTTAGTTTTAAACTGATGATAACAAAACAAAATTAAAGTTCAAACTTAGCAAATTTTGAAACAGAAATCTCAGCAGTGATCTGATATGCATCTTGAAATGAAATTTGCCATAAGGAAGTAGCAGAGACTAGCAGAGATATACTATTTCCTAAGTTTCACGTACAGTACACCCAGGCCAAGTCAAAGCCACACCCTCCAGTTACAGCCGGAGCATGAACCACTCCTCTCCCTCTGTCTACCCAAAGGAAAACAGGTAGCAGGAGGCCTGCCAGGAGTCCTACTGTACCTGACACCAGGTGCTTCTCGGACAGCATGATCTTTGTGACAGGGCTGCGGTGGACTGTGAAGGTCTGGAAGAGCTGTGGCCCTGAGCCGACAGTCTCCGGGTGCTGCACAATCACTCGCACGGCTCCAGAGCTCGTACCGTAGGCAATCTCAATCCAGTTTCCGCTGACACCTAGGAGCCACAGGTCAAAGGCAGTGTGTTACATAATGATCAAAAGAAAGGGGTGCTGCGAAGCCTCCCTGTGGTGACTGCGGCGGAGTAGGAGTCGGAGCACGTGCTAGACCGCTCAGCCATCGTAGTCTGCATCCCTTCAAGTCTTTCCTGACTCACACTCTACAATAAAACTGCGCTGTCTTAGGCTTTGCTTTGGCAATCACATGCTAATTCCACATATTCATGTATCTACCTACCTCTTCTCCTTATTAAAAGAAACTGAACCACCCTTCACAATGCCTGAGATAGGGTTCTAACTCAGTACCGAGTTGGGAAACAAATAGCCCTGCTATGCCAGGCCCACTAGGGAAATAGCACCCACAGCAGCACTTCCTGGGTCTTACAGCTTGGAGTGGCCTTGGCTCTTCTGCTGCAGTACATAGCCATCCTTGAGCGACCAAGTGTCACCTACACAAACGCTTGCAGATAGCACTAAGTGAGACAGGCACACCACCTGCAATGCTCAACCACACTGCTGGACATGAAGCCTCCTTCAACCCAGCTAGCCCAGCTGCAGCTCTGCATGCCGTTCTCTATTTTAAGAGACTTATTTTTATGTATATGGCTGCTTCGCCTGCTGCATATCTGTGTACCAGCTACATGCCTGGTCCTCCTAGAGCCATGATCTGGATCTCCAGGAACCAGAATTATTGACTCCTCTAGAAGAGCAGCGAGTGCTGAGGCTGAGTCACTGTTCCTGCCCTGGTAGCTTTTCTTTTCTTTTAAAAAGGTGTGCACACCGCAGCACACATCTGAAGACAGACAGAAGTGCACTGGCCTGCATCCTAACCAGCTTCTCAGGTAGAGAGCCATGAGCTTGATTTCCCATTCACCGTCACAGGGAGTGCACAGAGTGGGCACTCCAGCCACCAGAGACATCATTCCCATGCTTCCTAAGCCTTGCCAACACGAGGAAGGACTTTGACTTCTAAAACTTCCCAAGTTTGACTTCTTACTGTAAATTAGGTTGGGGTGGGAACCCATACTTCATTATACTCATTCTGGAACAGAGCCCAGCAAGCTTTCTCTAAAGGGACATGGAGTAATTAAATATTTCAAACTCGGTTTTCTACAATGTGTCACAACCTCTCAGCTCTATCACTGAAAGTAGCCAAGGACAGTGCACAGAACTGAAAACCGAAAGGAGGGAAGAAGGGAGGGAGGGAGGGAGGGCTAGCACAAGTAACAGCCCGTGGTTTTGTGGTTCCCAGTTGAAAACAATGCGATTTAAATTAGACAAACCCTCCAGCCACTTCAGTGTGCACTATAGTCTCCAGTGCTGATGACTGTCTCATCTAATGGATTCAGTGAAAGGACACTGTGCACAAGCACCACACTCAAGAACATGGTCTGTCCCCAGGCACACGTTAACATGCTAGCGTTTCTCAGCATTCCTTCATAACAAGGCATCTCAAGAATCCCTGAAGCTGGCCATGTACTGACTTGTTTTGGGGGTGAGGTAAACACTCAGCGCAGTGATGGCATCATTGGAGGGGTCGTGATAGAGTTCAGTGACAAGGAGGTCGTTATCCTTCATCCGTAATGGGAACTTCTGCATGTCTGAAGATAAGAACACATGTAGTCAGAACACAGAGGGTGAGGTCTCCGTGACTTCATGTATAAAGCATGCTCAGTGCTCACCTATATAATATATCGATCCATTATTGCATCCAAGGAGAAGGAAGGAGCCTGCAGTGTCGTAACTGGTTATTGGAACAACATCCTGCACCTGATACGGTGAGATTGTTACATGTTAGGAAGCACCTTTTCTGTTTCTGTTCCAACTTCTTCAAAACACTCTGGTCTCTTGGGTACTTAGGAAGGCTTAGATAACGAACTGTCTTTAAGCTCCAGTGGATTGAAAAGCACCCACTCAGCTTTGAAGAAACATTGTTTCAGCTGCAGCCCACAGCAGCCCACGGTCTCCGAAGTCAGATACTACAACTCAACCCTGAAACTGGAAGCCAAGGCAAACCTCACCCTCTCCTCCCAACTCACATAAAATAAAGGCACACAGTGCATAATCAGAGTGAATGACCAGTACAAGTGACTTTCAGACAGAGTGCAGCGACCAGACAGCCTGTTACAACCTCTTCAAGTACACAGTGGCCCGCTTTATTTGTCCTTACTGAAGACTCTTCTAAGACTCCTTCTCCAGGTACTAGAATTAAATAGCGCCTCTTCAAAGCAATCAGTCTGTTTTGTAAGGAAGTAACTGTAAATCCAAAGGACTAAAGTTATCACAAAAAATAAACCCAAGAAAATGAAACAAAGTGGCAGCAGCAGGAGACAGGATTAAATGTCTACCCCCAGGCCAGAGCGTGTACAAACAGTAATGGCACCATGTTGTGAAGCTGTGAGTTCAGGAGGCCAAGGCAAATGCCCCAGCAATGAACTCCTCAGTAAGGAGCTAGCTCTTCTCGTGCCTGTTTTCCAGCAAGGTGAGACCTACGCGCTCTGCTTCATGCCTGCACTGTATGTGCTACAGCCCATCTGACTACATGTGTAGTGCAATCACAGGGGAGAAGAGCGGGAGAACCTAAACAGAGGTCAGGAGACGAACTCTTGAAATCCACACTAAGAAAAACATCTTCCAGAGCAAGAGGAGCAGGGCAGAGCCTATGTCTGCACTAGCTATGGAGCAGGCACCTGGAAGTAACAATTCCTGTAAGCTGTTCACACACAGGACCCTCTGCTCTGTGCACAACTTTTCAGTTCCAGTCCCGGGCTGCATTAGGAAGTCTCTGCAGACAACCCTGGGCCAGGCTTCTCAGAGAACATGACGGCATCTCATGCGGCCGGTCACTGCCCATGCTTCCGGCTGGAAGTGAAGCAGTTTGAGGGTGAGGTGGCTTTGCCTGCACTCACCCATGCTCTGGTCCAGCTGCATATCTGTAGCTCCAGCACCACACCCCCCACAGCTACACCAGGTCTCTACAGCCCCAGACTCTGTGCCCTTTGAAGCTGCTTTTTGCTAAGATTGGTAGCAGCCTGGAGCTTCCAAGGCTCATCTCACTGGAAAACGCTGCCAGTGGGTCTGCAGGAAGACGGCCACAGGAATTGACTCTGCTGAGTCATCACTGCAGCCAGTGGGTCTGCAGGAAGACGGCCACAGGAATTGACTCTGCTGAGTCATCACTGCAGCCATTTTGGCCGTGAGCCTCCACCCCTCCCAGTGAACATGTAAAACATTCTCCCATCTCTTAAGAGGCAAACTATATACATCCCACTGTTACTTTCCAAGACAGACATTCACGAGATTCTCCATGTTCTGATACAAGAATAAAACAGGTAATCAATCTTTGTTTAAATCTATCTTTTTAGTGTAAGTCTAAATTTAAACACAAAGAACTTGGGGAATGATGCCTACACAGTGCTATTTTCTGCTATGGAGATAAGCTGAGCCCATGGTTAGTGTCTAACCCTTTGTGACATCATGGTGTGTGCGTGTGTGCGCTATATGAGAAGGGAATGGGAAATAAAGCCTGATTGGTTATCTCGACTCGACTGCTTTTTATCACATTTCATCTGTACTGTGCAGATGCTGATAGAACTAGGAATTTTACAATGTTTTTTAAGGTTAAATGCAGATGTGAAGCTGAGTGAGTCATCTAACTAATATTTCAAATCCATCCTGACTGTACATTTACAGTCAAGGGTCACCCTGTGCACTTCTTCTGCTATTTGTGGTCAGAATGTTGCTAACAGCCACCTAGGAACCTTGTCCACTGGTGCTGCGGCAGGACTGGGAGTCAGCCCCCAGTCAGAGCTGTCTACTGAGATCTGCAGACGGGAGACTAAGGCCATATGGCAGGCTACCTCCAAGACGCAGATGCACAACTTTCCCAGAATCTTTCTGAAATGTGAACAAATCCTCATGTCAGATGTGGTTTTCAGCCATGCATGCACCAGGCATGAAGAACCAAGTAATACACAGACAAAACACCCAAGGTCAAGGCTGGCATGATGTCACCAGCACAAGCCTGAATCTCAGAGCTATGAAAACCTGTAAGTTTAGTTCTAACAGCAGTGAAAGGCCAAGAAGACATTTAGGGAGCTACTCCTTCCAGGGTCACAGGACAGCGCTTCCATGTGTGGACAATGTAGCTGCATTGTTAACACAGCTGACAGAGAGCATAAGTCCCATAACTCAGTCTTCTCCACAGGGTGGCGGCGGCGGCAGCAGCAGCAGCAGCAGCAGCGTCCTGACAACTCTTCATCTGCAAGCTCCACCTAGGCCAGGGCCTCTCTATGTTCCTCAGCCTGTTCCACTCACACTGACAACCCCTGCGATGCCTTTGCTCCAGTTATTACAATCCCTTCTATGCAAACCTGATTTCTGTATCTTCACTGAAATTCAAACAATTTTCCCGAGACTCGACCACAGTGTTACCAGCTCCCTCAGTCCTAAGATCTCAGGACATTCCTCCAGAACCTCATGTCAATCATGTCCCATCCCTCCCCAGCCTGTCACATTTAAAACCGCCCTTCCCCTCTGCTGAGTATCTTGTCATCTGGCTCAGTTCACTTGCATCCTATTTTCTGTTTCTGATGCCTACACAGACGCCCCTAGGGTTCACATTCATCACTATATATGCTGGGTTCATTCCAAGACCCACGACATGCCAAAACCTTGATGTACAAATGTAACAAGACCTAGTATCTGCAGGTCACCCCCACTCACTCCATCATCTCTAGACTCCATGCATCTCCTCATGTGAATGCTATTCCGTCGGCTGTGTTGTTTAGGAACGATAAAGAAGATGCCAGTTCTGTTCTGGAATGCTCTCAGCACAGCTGGCTGGGTCTATGGATGTGAACCCAGGGATGTGGAGAGTTTCAAGTCAGCTCAAGAGGAATGAAACAGACTTCAGTATGAGAATGGCTCCAGCCCCTCACTGCCACCACTGTCTTCCCAATTCCTTCTAAGTTATCAATCCGCTTACGTCCCCTGCAGTCCTGACACCCTGCAGCTCTCCCTGCCATCCCAGAACTTCCTTGTCATCTTGGTATCACCAACCTTGCCATCGTTATACTTTCTCAGCCCTTGCTACGCTGCGTCCATCTAACGAAACACAGTGCACGCTAACACCATACTTTCTTTCCCTCGCTCCCATCCCAGTTCTTGGTGCTAATGGACCACTGGGCCCACGAAAACTGCACGATTCACAATTCCTTTGATCCTCTATACGCACACCCACATACTCTCTTTCCCCACCATCTGTCCCAGAGAACGGGGGTCTGGTTAGCCTCTCCAGCTGTGCTCTGCATCCCACACCCTCCTCACTCCTGGGGAAAAGCCACACCTCCATCCTCCCAGGGTTTTCTCTGCAACTCTCTCTCCACCTACGACGTGCGCAAGCTTCACCCACCCTAGTAAAAACAAAAGCGTAGTCCCTTCCGTGTAGTTAGCTTAAAAAGAGACCAAAAGATCAACCAAACAAACCAAACCTGAAAATCTTTCTTGACCTTCGCATTATTACATCTGGAGCCCTTCATTTCCCCCCGTTTTTCCATCTTGCCCCACTCTCTAGGCCCTGGAGTATTTAGCAACAACATACTACCTCTGGACACCTGTCTACGTCCAGTCCCAGCTGTGCTCTCCCTCAATACATGAAGTTTGCCTTGATTCCCATGCGTACAGCAGGACTCTTAAAACTCTCAGGGAGATGGGGATCATTATATAAATAAAACAAACCTCTTTAAAACAGTAAAATTTCTATGGAGAAGCAAATCTCCCATGGGATGTGATCACCGTTGGTGGGGATTCTATATAAATAGGGGCAGTCAGCATGAAACTATGTTCACTTCTATAATGGGCATTAATTAAGACTAACCTGCCAATGCTGAGTGACAGCATTCCATACTCCCACTTTGCCTGTGTGACTTGTGGCCACCAACTGGTTCCCAATAAAGAAGAGCGCATCCACAGGAACACCAAGATTGAATACACCTTAAATGGCAAAAGCAAACAGAGACATTAATCAGGCATCATTTTTATAGCCAGTTATAACCTAGATTAAAAGCATCTCCAGGGTTACTGCTTTAAGCCTATGGACTGTGTCCCATGCTCAATAGGGACCAGAAATAAGGCAGAACCTCTAAGTTCTTAAACTCTTACAACTGCCCAGCAATCTCCCATAGCTGTGTTGTTTCATGCTGGGTCCTAGTTCAACATCACAGCAACCTGCCAGGTAGGAATAGAAGGACTCTGGGATTAAGTAAGACCTGGTAAAATCTGCTGGAAATTCAAAGGCAGCCTGCTCATGGATTAGATATTGGGGACACTGACTAAAGACACAGCTCATGGGCAGATCTTGGGGACCCTGACCCTGCTAAGGGGAAGATCTTAGGGACACTGACTAAAGACAGACTCGACAACCCAACTATCCTGAAGGGCTTTAAAAATGCAGAAAGAAGCAAACAGAAGGCCAAGAAGTCACGATGGGCTCAAAACAAGCATTTGAGCCTTTAATTACAAGCTTATTTTAACCCACTATTTTCCAGTATTTACATTTCAATCAAACTAACTGAAAAGGAACTGTATAAAGCAGAGGATTTCTAGAAGAAACAAACAAGGAGACTGATGTTAACAGGAGAACAGTTTAGCAGAGGACAGTGCATTCAATCTAATATAACAGAGGCTGTGCAGGGGCAGGCAGAGGGCTGTGGAAAAGGTCTTTCAAAGGCCTCGTTTACAGCGTCATCGAGCTGGAGAGTGGGTAAGTTTAAACTGTAAGCACAGAGCAGTGTGGTCTAAGGGACACCCACACTAAGGCGAGAGTGAGACTTCCAGGCTCCTCTCAGGCACACGTGGGGCCCAGGCACTGTGTCTGCACAGGAAGCCTGGCTCTGATGACGTACCGTCATCGCCACACTTCCTGATCTCCCTACGTCATCTATGAAAAGCTCAAGTCACCATTTCCACTATAACAATGGTGTGCTGCTTCGTGTGGGCCATCATTACAGCATTTCAAAAAAGAGCCTGTGTGCCAATGTGAAGAACTGAGAATTGTTTTAACATTTAGCTACCAAAGCAAAGACTCATGAGGCCTTAAAGAAATCAGGGGGGAAACAAGGTGTATGTTAAAAAGCACAACCCAGACAAGATGACTGTTTCTCCTGGGCCTCTAGCAGCATTGGGCCTCTTTGTAAGGTAAGACCAGTGCATCGCACAGCACATTCTAAAGCAAACCCAAAGGAAGCCAATGGGGCAAGTGAGATGGCTCAGAAGAGTGCAGGCAGTGCAGGCCGACAGCGGGTGTTAGAGCCACACAACCTAGAACTCCCAGAAGATGTGCCCTGACCTCAGACGCGCCACCATGTGCTCACACCTGTCCTCATTCACACATCTGAGAGGTCAGAAATAACGCAGCAAAAAAGGCGCCAAAAATGGACGAGGCCAAAATTCACAAGAAAATCTGAGAGAGTCCTGCTGGGAACGTCTCCTCTGAGACATTTAAGAGTCTGTATAATACATTTTTCCATATCAGACACATGACTACAATACTTGCCAACCAAGACAGAGCAAAGTAAGCTATAAGATACACAAACCACCCCTTCTGCCCTCTGACAAAAACAGGGAAAGAAAGAAAATGCACCCCAGCAGAAGGCAGTGATCCTACATTCTACACAATTATTTACACAGTGGTACTATGGTTTTGAGGCAGGACGACCTTTAAAACAAATGTGGCTCTTTCTCTTGAATCCTGCACCAGAGCTGTGCAACCTTTCTAGCTCTGCTGAGTTGAAGTCCACCGGCCTGTTTTGTTCTTTGAACTGGGTTTGTGACGGCGGTGCTGGTCAACTGGACATGTGGGCTTACTGAGTAGGCAGCTTCTCCAGATGCTGATTCCATTCACTGTAAGCTGATTCCAAGGTTGCACATCTGACTCCCTGTGTCAGGAAGTGGTCATCCTTGTGTCAGCTGAGAGCTTCAGAATACTAATTTTCACTTGAAACTGTAGTAGTAATTTTTCGTCAGCCGCCACCCCACAGAGACTTATTATTAATTATGAAATCTTAGCCTATAGCTCAGGCTTGTTCCTAACTAGCTTTTATAACTTAACCCATTTATATAATTCTGCGTTCTATCACGTGGTGTTATGTCTCTTCCATCTTGACCCTCCTATTTCCTCTCAGAATCTGTTGGCGTCTACCCTAGATTTCTCTTCCTCTTCCTCTCCCTGGAAGTCCCAGCTATACTTCTGCCTAGCCTTTGGCTGTTGAGCTTTTTATTACACCATTCACAGTAACACACCTTCACATGGGGCACAAATTCCACAACATGAAACCTTGAAGGTTTATAGCTGGCAACAAATACCATCCGATGCTTTCCTTGAATTAGATTTGTTGTGTTTATTTTGGGGGAGCAGTATGCCAGATACCAAATCTCTTTCTCCACCTTCTCCCTCTCTCCCTTCCTGTTTCCTCTCCGTGAGTATTTGGAGTCTTTAAGCAAGGCATGCCACTCTGAGATGGTACCTTATCTACTTGGATTCTTGGGACTTTCCACCATTCCACACGCTCATAGCACCCTCCTTCATTCATTCCTGGGGTGTCTTTAGTGAAACCCTTGTGCAACGTCTGTGCCTCACGCCTCATGCCCTCACAGTGTTCACCTTTGTTTGGTGGTGGGAATCCTAGAAGTAGGAAGACAGAGTTGCCTGAATCTCTTTCCCTCCCTCCCTCCCCCTGCCCCAGTGTTCATCTCTGAATGGTGATGGGACCTTAGCAGAAACCCCTCTGCAATTTCTGTGTCTGTGCATCTGTGCGCACGTGCGTGCATGCATGCCTCTGTGTGTGTGTGTGTGTGTGTGTGTGTGTGTGTGTGTGTGTGTGTGTGTGTGTGTGTATAGTTGGGACTTAAAGGGAGAGGAAGAGGAAGAGAAATCTAGGGTAGACGCCAACAGATTCTGAGAGGAAATAGGAGGGTCAAGATGGAAGAGACATAACACCACGTGATAGAACGCAGAATTATATAAATGGGTTAAGTTATAAAAGCTAGTTAGGAACAAGCCTGAGCTATAGGCTAAGATTTCATAATTAATAATAAGTCTCTGGGGTGGCGGCTGACGAAAAATTACTACTACAGTTTCAAGTGAAAATTAGTATTCTGAAGCTCTCAGCTGACACAAGGATGACCACTTCCTGACACAGGGAGTCAGATGTGCAACCTTGGAATCAGCTTACAGTGAATGGAATCAGCATCTGGAGAAGCTGCCTACTCAGTAAGCCCACATGTCCAGTTGACCAGCACCGCCGTCACAAACCCAGTTCAAAGAACAAAACAGGCCGGTGGACTTCAACTCAGCAGAGCTAGAAAGGTTGCACAGCTCTGGTGCAGGATTCAAGAGAAAGAGCCACATTTGTTTTAAAGGTCGTCCTGCCTCAAAACCATAGTACCACTGTGTAAATAATTGTGTAGAATGTAGGATCACTGCCTTCTGCTGGGGTGCATTTTCTTTCTTTCCCTGTTTTTGTCAGAGGGCAGAAGGGGTGGTTTGTGTATCTTATAGCTTACTTTGCTCTGTCTTGGTTGGCAAGTATTGTAGTCATGTGTCTGATATGGAAAAATGTATTATACAGACTCTTAAATGTCTCAGAGGAGACGTTCCCAGCAGGACTCTCTCAGATTTTCTTGTGAATTTTGGCCTCGTCCATTTTTGGCGCCTTTTTTGCTGCGTTATTTCTGACCTCTCAGATGTGTGAATGAGGACAGGTGTGAGCACATGGTGGCGCGTCTGAGGTCAGGGCACATCTTCTGGGAGTTCTAGGTTGTGTGGCTCTAACACCCGCTGTCGGCCTGCACTGCCTGCACTCTTCTGAGCCATCTCACTTGCCCCATTGGCTTCCTTTGGGTTTGCTTTAGAATGTGCTGTGCGATGCACTGGTCTTACCTTACAAAGAGGCCCAATGCTGCTAGAGGCCCAGGAGAAACAGTCATCTTGTCTGGGTTGTGCTTTTTAACATACACCTTGTTTCCCCCCTGATTTCTTTAAGGCCTCATGAGTCTTTGCTTTGGTAGCTAAATGTTAAAACAATTCTCAGTTCTTCACATTGGCACACAGGCTCTTTTTTGAAATGCTGTAATGATGGCCCACACGAAGCAGCACACCATTGTTATAGTGGAAATGGTGACTTGAGCTTTTCATAGATGACGTAGGGAGATCAGGAAGTGTGGCGATGACGGTACGTCATCAGAGCCAGGCTTCCTGTGCAGACACAGTGCCTGGGCCCCACGTGTGCCTGAGAGGAGCCTGGAAGTCTCACTCTCGCCTTAGTGTGGGTGTCCCTTAGACCACACTGCTCTGTGCTTACAGTTTAAACTTACCCACTCTCCAGCTCGATGACGCTGTAAACGAGGCCTTTGAAAGACCTTTTCCACAGCCCTCTGCCTGCCCCTGCACAGCCTCTGTTATATTAGATTGAATGCACTGTCCTCTGCTAAACTGTTCTCCTGTTAACATCAGTCTCCTTGTTTGTTTCTTCTAGAAATCCTCTGCTTTATACAGTTCCTTTTCAGTTAGTTTGATTGAAATGTAAATACTGGAAAATAGTGGGTTAAAATAAGCTTGTAATTAAAGGCTCAAATGCTTGTTTTGAGCCCATCGTGACTTCTTGGCCTTCTGTTTGCTTCTTTCTGCATTTTTAAAGCCCTTCAGGATAGTTGGGTTGTCGAGTCTGTCTTTAGTCAGTGTCCCTAAGATCTTCCCCTTAGCAGGGTCAGGGTCCCCAAGATCTGCCCATGAGCTGTGTCTTTAGTCAGTGTCCCCAATATCTAATCCATGAGCAGGCTGCCTTTGAATTTCCAGCAGATTTTACCAGGTCTTACTTAATCCCAGAGTCCTTCTATTCCTACCTGGCAGGTTGCTGTGATGTTGAACTAGGACCCAGCATGAAACAACACAGCTATGGGAGATTGCTGGGCAGTTGTAAGAGTTTAAGAACTTAGAGGTTCTGCCTTATTTCTGGTCCCTATTGAGCATGGGACACAGTCCATAGGCTTAAAGCAGTAACCCTGGAGATGCTTTTAATCTAGGTTATAACTGGCTATAAAAATGATGCCTGATTAATGTCTCTGTTTGCTTTTGCCATTTAAGGTGTATTCAATCTTGGTGTTCCTGTGGATGCGCTCTTCTTTATTGGGAACCAGTTGGTGGCCACAAGTCACACAGGCAAAGTGGGAGTATGGAATGCTGTCACTCAGCATTGGCAGGTTAGTCTTAATTAATGCCCATTATAGAAGTGAACATAGTTTCATGCTGACTGCCCCTATTTATATAGAATCCCCACCAACGGTGATCACATCCCATGGGAGATTTGCTTCTCCATAGAAATTTTACTGTTTTAAAGAGGTTTGTTTTATTTATATAATGATCCCCATCTCCCTGAGAGTTTTAAGAGTCCTGCTGTACGCATGGGAATCAAGGCAAACTTCATGTATTGAGGGAGAGCACAGCTGGGACTGGACGTAGACAGGTGTCCAGAGGTAGTATGTTGTTGCTAAATACTCCAGGGCCTAGAGAGTGGGGCAAGATGGAAAAACGGGGGGAAATGAAGGGCTCCAGATGTAATAATGCGAAGGTCAAGAAAGATTTTCAGGTTTGGTTTGTTTGGTTGATCTTTTGGTCTCTTTTTAAGCTAACTACACGGAAGGGACTACGCTTTTGTTTTTACTAGGGTGGGTGAAGCTTGCGCACGTCGTAGGTGGAGAGAGAGTTGCAGAGAAAACCCTGGGAGGATGGAGGTGTGGCTTTTCCCCAGGAGTGAGGAGGGTGTGGGATGCAGAGCACAGCTGGAGAGGCTAACCAGACCCCCGTTCTCTGGGACAGATGGTGGGGAAAGAGAGTATGTGGGTGTGCGTATAGAGGATCAAAGGAATTGTGAATCGTGCAGTTTTCGTGGGCCCAGTGGTCCATTAGCACCAAGAACTGGGATGGGAGCGAGGGAAAGAAAGTATGGTGTTAGCGTGCACTGTGTTTCGTTAGATGGACGCAGCGTAGCAAGGGCTGAGAAAGTATAACGATGGCAAGGTTGGTGATACCAAGATGACAAGGAAGTTCTGGGATGGCAGGGAGAGCTGCAGGGTGTCAGGACTGCAGGGGACGTAAGCGGATTGATAACTTAGAAGGAATTGGGAAGACAGTGGTGGCAGTGAGGGGCTGGAGCCATTCTCATACTGAAGTCTGTTTCATTCCTCTTGAGCTGACTTGAAACTCTCCACATCCCTGGGTTCACATCCATAGACCCAGCCAGCTGTGCTGAGAGCATTCCAGAACAGAACTGGCATCTTCTTTATCGTTCCTAAACAACACAGCCGACGGAATAGCATTCACATGAGGAGATGCATGGAGTCTAGAGATGATGGAGTGAGTGGGGGTGACCTGCAGATACTAGGTCTTGTTACATTTGTACATCAAGGTTTTGGCATGTCGTGGGTCTTGGAATGAACCCAGCATATATAGTGATGAATGTGAACCCTAGGGGCGTCTGTGTAGGCATCAGAAACAGAAAATAGGATGCAAGTGAACTGAGCCAGATGACAAGATACTCAGCAGAGGGGAAGGGCGGTTTTAAATGTGACAGGCTGGGGAGGGATGGGACATGATTGACATGAGGTTCTGGAGGAATGTCCTGAGATCTTAGGACTGAGGGAGCTGGTAACACTGTGGTCGAGTCTCGGGAAAATTGTTTGAATTTCAGTGAAGATACAGAAATCAGGTTTGCATAGAAGGGATTGTAATAACTGGAGCAAAGGCATCGCAGGGGTTGTCAGTGTGAGTGGAACAGGCTGAGGAACATAGAGAGGCCCTGGCCTAGGTGGAGCTTGCAGATGAAGAGTTGTCAGGACGCTGCTGCTGCTGCTGCTGCTGCCGCCGCCGCCACCCTGTGGAGAAGACTGAGTTATGGGACTTATGCTCTCTGTCAGCTGTGTTAACAATGCAGCTACATTGTCCACACATGGAAGCGCTGTCCTGTGACCCTGGAAGGAGTAGCTCCCTAAATGTCTTCTTGGCCTTTCACTGCTGTTAGAACTAAACTTACAGGTTTTCATAGCTCTGAGATTCAGGCTTGTGCTGGTGACATCATGCCAGCCTTGACCTTGGGTGTTTTGTCTGTGTATTACTTGGTTCTTCATGCCTGGTGCATGCATGGCTGAAAACCACATCTGACATGAGGATTTGTTCACATTTCAGAAAGATTCTGGGAAAGTTGTGCATCTGCGTCTTGGAGGTAGCCTGCCATATGGCCTTAGTCTCCCGTCTGCAGATCTCAGTAGACAGCTCTGACTGGGGGCTGACTCCCAGTCCTGCCGCAGCACCAGTGGACAAGGTTCCTAGGTGGCTGTTAGCAACATTCTGACCACAAATAGCAGAAGAAGTGCACAGGGTGACCCTTGACTGTAAATGTACAGTCAGGATGGATTTGAAATATTAGTTAGATGACTCACTCAGCTTCACATCTGCATTTAACCTTAAAAAACATTGTAAAATTCCTAGTTCTATCAGCATCTGCACAGTACAGATGAAATGTGATAAAAAGCAGTCGAGTCGAGATAACCAATCAGGCTTTATTTCCCATTCCCTTCTCATATAGCGCACACACGCACACACCATGATGTCACAAAGGGTTAGACACTAACCATGGGCTCAGCTTATCTCCATAGCAGAAAATAGCACTGTGTAGGCATCATTCCCCAAGTTCTTTGTGTTTAAATTTAGACTTACACTAAAAAGATAGATTTAAACAAAGATTGATTACCTGTTTTATTCTTGTATCAGAACATGGAGAATCTCGTGAATGTCTGTCTTGGAAAGTAACAGTGGGATGTATATAGTTTGCCTCTTAAGAGATGGGAGAATGTTTTACATGTTCACTGGGAGGGGTGGAGGCTCACGGCCAAAATGGCTGCAGTGATGACTCAGCAGAGTCAATTCCTGTGGCCGTCTTCCTGCAGACCCACTGGCTGCAGTGATGACTCAGCAGAGTCAATTCCTGTGGCCGTCTTCCTGCAGACCCACTGGCAGCGTTTTCCAGTGAGATGAGCCTTGGAAGCTCCAGGCTGCTACCAATCTTAGCAAAAAGCAGCTTCAAAGGGCACAGAGTCTGGGGCTGTAGAGACCTGGTGTAGCTGTGGGGGGTGTGGTGCTGGAGCTACAGATATGCAGCTGGACCAGAGCATGGGTGAGTGCAGGCAAAGCCACCTCACCCTCAAACTGCTTCACTTCCAGCCGGAAGCATGGGCAGTGACCGGCCGCATGAGATGCCGTCATGTTCTCTGAGAAGCCTGGCCCAGGGTTGTCTGCAGAGACTTCCTAATGCAGCCCGGGACTGGAACTGAAAAGTTGTGCACAGAGCAGAGGGTCCTGTGTGTGAACAGCTTACAGGAATTGTTACTTCCAGGTGCCTGCTCCATAGCTAGTGCAGACATAGGCTCTGCCCTGCTCCTCTTGCTCTGGAAGATGTTTTTCTTAGTGTGGATTTCAAGAGTTCGTCTCCTGACCTCTGTTTAGGTTCTCCCGCTCTTCTCCCCTGTGATTGCACTACACATGTAGTCAGATGGGCTGTAGCACATACAGTGCAGGCATGAAGCAGAGCGCGTAGGTCTCACCTTGCTGGAAAACAGGCACGAGAAGAGCTAGCTCCTTACTGAGGAGTTCATTGCTGGGGCATTTGCCTTGGCCTCCTGAACTCACAGCTTCACAACATGGTGCCATTACTGTTTGTACACGCTCTGGCCTGGGGGTAGACATTTAATCCTGTCTCCTGCTGCTGCCACTTTGTTTCATTTTCTTGGGTTTATTTTTTGTGATAACTTTAGTCCTTTGGATTTACAGTTACTTCCTTACAAAACAGACTGATTGCTTTGAAGAGGCGCTATTTAATTCTAGTACCTGGAGAAGGAGTCTTAGAAGAGTCTTCAGTAAGGACAAATAAAGCGGGCCACTGTGTACTTGAAGAGGTTGTAACAGGCTGTCTGGTCGCTGCACTCTGTCTGAAAGTCACTTGTACTGGTCATTCACTCTGATTATGCACTGTGTGCCTTTATTTTATGTGAGTTGGGAGGAGAGGGTGAGGTTTGCCTTGGCTTCCAGTTTCAGGGTTGAGTTGTAGTATCTGACTTCGGAGACCGTGGGCTGCTGTGGGCTGCAGCTGAAACAATGTTTCTTCAAAGCTGAGTGGGTGCTTTTCAATCCACTGGAGCTTAAAGACAGTTCGTTATCTAAGCCTTCCTAAGTACCCAAGAGACCAGAGTGTTTTGAAGAAGTTGGAACAGAAACAGAAAAGGTGCTTCCTAACATGTAACAATCTCACCGTATCAGGTGCAGGATGTTGTTCCAATAACCAGTTACGACACTGCAGGCTCCTTCCTTCTCCTTGGATGCAATAATGGATCGATATATTATATAGGTGAGCACTGAGCATGCTTTATACATGAAGTCACGGAGACCTCACCCTCTGTGTTCTGACTACATGTGTTCTTATCTTCAGACATGCAGAAGTTCCCATTACGGATGAAGGATAACGACCTCCTTGTCACTGAACTCTATCACGACCCCTCCAATGATGCCATCACTGCGCTGAGTGTTTACCTCACCCCCAAAACAAGTCAGTACATGGCCAGCTTCAGGGATTCTTGAGATGCCTTGTTATGAAGGAATGCTGAGAAACGCTAGCATGTTAACGTGTGCCTGGGGACAGACCATGTTCTTGAGTGTGGTGCTTGTGCACAGTGTCCTTTCACTGAATCCATTAGATGAGACAGTCATCAGCACTGGAGACTATAGTGCACACTGAAGTGGCTGGAGGGTTTGTCTAATTTAAATCGCATTGTTTTCAACTGGGAACCACAAAACCACGGGCTGTTACTTGTGCTAGCCCTCCCTCCCTCCCTCCCTTCTTCCCTCCTTTCGGTTTTCAGTTCTGTGCACTGTCCTTGGCTACTTTCAGTGATAGAGCTGAGAGGTTGTGACACATTGTAGAAAACCGAGTTTGAAATATTTAATTACTCCATGTCCCTTTAGAGAAAGCTTGCTGGGCTCTGTTCCAGAATGAGTATAATGAAGTATGGGTTCCCACCCCAACCTAATTTACAGTAAGAAGTCAAACTTGGGAAGTTTTAGAAGTCAAAGTCCTTCCTCGTGTTGGCAAGGCTTAGGAAGCATGGGAATGATGTCTCTGGTGGCTGGAGTGCCCACTCTGTGCACTCCCTGTGACGGTGAATGGGAAATCAAGCTCATGGCTCTCTACCTGAGAAGCTGGTTAGGATGCAGGCCAGTGCACTTCTGTCTGTCTTCAGATGTGTGCTGCGGTGTGCACACCTTTTTAAAAGAAAAGAAAAGCTACCAGGGCAGGAACAGTGACTCAGCCTCAGCACTCGCTGCTCTTCTAGAGGAGTCAATAATTCTGGTTCCTGGAGATCCAGATCATGGCTCTAGGAGGACCAGGCATGTAGCTGGTACACAGATATGCAGCAGGCGAAGCAGCCATATACATAAAAATAAGTCTCTTAAAATAGAGAACGGCATGCAGAGCTGCAGCTGGGCTAGCTGGGTTGAAGGAGGCTTCATGTCCAGCAGTGTGGTTGAGCATTGCAGGTGGTGTGCCTGTCTCACTTAGTGCTATCTGCAAGCGTTTGTGTAGGTGACACTTGGTCGCTCAAGGATGGCTATGTACTGCAGCAGAAGAGCCAAGGCCACTCCAAGCTGTAAGACCCAGGAAGTGCTGCTGTGGGTGCTATTTCCCTAGTGGGCCTGGCATAGCAGGGCTATTTGTTTCCCAACTCGGTACTGAGTTAGAACCCTATCTCAGGCATTGTGAAGGGTGGTTCAGTTTCTTTTAATAAGGAGAAGAGGTAGGTAGATACATGAATATGTGGAATTAGCATGTGATTGCCAAAGCAAAGCCTAAGACAGCGCAGTTTTATTGTAGAGTGTGAGTCAGGAAAGACTTGAAGGGATGCAGACTACGATGGCTGAGCGGTCTAGCACGTGCTCCGACTCCTACTCCGCCGCAGTCACCACAGGGAGGCTTCGCAGCACCCCTTTCTTTTGATCATTATGTAACACACTGCCTTTGACCTGTGGCTCCTAGGTGTCAGCGGAAACTGGATTGAGATTGCCTACGGTACGAGCTCTGGAGCCGTGCGAGTGATTGTGCAGCACCCGGAGACTGTCGGCTCAGGGCCACAGCTCTTCCAGACCTTCACAGTCCACCGCAGCCCTGTCACAAAGATCATGCTGTCCGAGAAGCACCTGGTGTCAGGTACAGTAGGACTCCTGGCAGGCCTCCTGCTACCTGTTTTCCTTTGGGTAGACAGAGGGAGAGGAGTGGTTCATGCTCCGGCTGTAACTGGAGGGTGTGGCTTTGACTTGGCCTGGGTGTACTGTACGTGAAACTTAGGAAATAGTATATCTCTGCTAGTCTCTGCTACTTCCTTATGGCAAATTTCATTTCAAGATGCATATCAGATCACTGCTGAGATTTCTGTTTCAAAATTTGCTAAGTTTGAACTTTAATTTTGTTTTGTTATCATCAGTTTAAAACTAAAGCTGTAGACTTAGATGTATATTTTGATAGTTGATTACCTTGCAAAGTGTTAAAAAATTGTAGCAATATATAAAATTATTTGAAAAAGTAACATTTTATGGGTTTATAGTTTCCTATAATCTCAAAACTTTAAATATTTAGATAATGAAGTAATAAATATTACATGCTAATTTTATAGCTTAATGAGGGCTCCTTTTCTTAATTTTTTTTTTCTTCTGTTTTTCAAGGCAGTGTTTGGCTGTAGCTTTGGAGCCTGTCCTAGACCTAGCTCTTGCAGACCAGGCTGGCCTTGAACTCACAGAGATCCACCTGCCTCTGCCTCCCACTTTTTTAACAAAGTCAAATTCCATTGAAGAAATTCACGCTAGGAATTCCTAGATGATGTCTAGATTTGGTGAAATTTCAGTTGTAACTTGTCTATAGCACTTGCTTTTAAGGGGCGCTGCCTTCTGTGGAGGAATTTTGCTCAGCGTTTTCGTAAGAGACATTTTCATATGTTGACTGTGCTTATTTCAACAGTACTAAACACTGTTCGCAGTGAACGCTGGGCAGAGCTGGGCACCTATCCATGAGTGAGTGAATAGCTTGACCTTTGTCAAGCGCCTCACTGGACCACAGATGCCTCTGGCACCTGTGTGCTTTTCTGAAGTAGTGCTCACCCGGCCCACCCAACCCTTTCCTCACGTCCCTCGCTCGTTCCGGTTCCTTGTTCCTTTGAGAGCGCTTTCTTAGCCTCTGTGTGTTCCCTAGTGACCTGACTATTTGTCAGCACCGTGCATGCCAGTCATGCCCTGAGTGTTCCCTCTGTCAACACCTTCCTGCTTCTTTGTCTGTGTGTTATGTTCAACAGGTGTTCCAAACCAAACCTGGACAAACCAGAGGTTTTTATGACTGACAGAGAACTAGGAGGTCACATGTACAGCATCACCATCGCCTTACTCACACTTGAAATTTAGGGGTTCCTCAGGTTCCCCCTTAATTTTAACCTGAATGTACCCAGTCCACCAGGAAATGATTTTTGCTGATCTCTCCCATTCTTCACCAGAGTAACTCAAGTTTTTCTCCCCTAGGTTCCTGCAGGTACTGGGCAGCTCATCCCAGACCCTATGGAAATACCATCTAGATCTGAGTCCCACTGACTTTCCTAGCCAACTTCAGATGTCCTGTGTAGCTTGTATTCTAGATTTATTTACCTTCTAAATTTTGTCCTCCTGCCAGCCAACTTTCTTTGGATAACGAGGCTCTAAACTATTGGCTTTTCTTTTTTGTAAGCATGTTTTAGCCTTTTTTGCTCTTGTTATTTTGTTTGACATGTTTGGCTTTCAATTACTTTTTTGGTCATACTGTCTTTCACACTCTCACACACTCCCCCTCGAACCTTCAGACTCACACTCCCCTCTGTCCTTCAGACTCACACACTCCCCTCTGTCCTTCAGACTCACACACTCCCCTCTGTCCTTCAGACTCTCACTCTCCTCTGTCCTTCAGACTCACACACACTCCCCTCTGTCCTTCAGACACACACACACTCCCCTCTGTCCTTCAGACTCACACACTCCCCTCTGTCCTTCAGACTCACACACACTCCCCTCTGTCCTTCAGACTCACACACACTCCCCTCTGTCCTTCAGACTCTCACACACCCCCCTCTGTCCCTCAGACACACACACTCCCCTCTGTCCTTCAGACTCACACACTCCCCTCTGTCCTTCAGACTCACACACTTCCTCAGTAAGGTTTCCCAGTGTTTAAAACTAGCCTTGTCTGCTGAGTCTCCCATGTGTTCTTCATGGGCTTACCATGTGGTTGTTACCATGTGGTTGTTGCTTGTTTGTCTATCATCCGTCTCCTAAGCTGCAGTAGTTGTGTTCTCCTCTCTCCTCTCAGCACTCAAGGGTAGCTATTTACACAGAGATGCTGGAAATGCTGTAGACAGTATGGTCTTATGGTACTTAAAGCTCTTAGAGGTGCCATGCTAGTTAAACATATGCTGGTCACGGCAGTGCTTTGAGATCCTCATGACTGCTGTTGGTGGCTATATCAGTGTAGGGTGAGATGCCAAAGCAGTGCCTAAAACAATTTATATTTCAACACAGAGTATTTATTACATGTAGTGCTGGATCAGTAAGCTTGTCTAGAGTGTTCTGTGTTCTCAGCCTTCCTGCCCCCTCGTGGCTACTGGCGTAAATGCAGCTGTGTGCTTCTGTAGTGTATTTCATAGTGAGGCTTCACAGGATGTTGGAGGAAGCTTGACTCGTCCAGTATTGCTCCAGTTATTTGTCTTCTACTAAGTTTGTAAAGTCAAGGGCCATTTCCCATGGGATTGGTTGAACCCCTCACTGTGCCTACTGGACTTCACCACGACCTCAGAGAAGTGAGGATTTCATTACTTCTCCAAAGTGCAGAGGGGTCATTGTTGGTTTCGCCAAAGTTAATTTCTAAAGTTTGCTTTAGAATGCAAACCATGATTTTTGTATAGAAATTTTACATTCCTAGCATTTATAGATGTTTTCGCAAAATCATTACAAATGGCAAGTTAGTTTTTTTTTCCCTTGTTAGACCAAGCAAAAAAGTGCCCTTTCTGCCTGGTTGGTCTCATGTCTTAGGGTATATCTTAGGAGTGCTTGTGCTCGAGGACCCAAGTTTGGTCCCAGCATCCATGTCAGATAGCTAATAACTGCCTGTATTTCCAACACCAGGTCTCTGAGGGTAGACACACATGATATAAAAGACTTTCACATTAAAAAAATATAGCCAGATGTTGTGGCACACACTTTTAATCCCAGAACTTGGGGGCAGAGGTAGTCAGATCTCTCTGTAGGTTCTAGGCCAGCCTGGTCTACATGGTGAGTTCCAGAAGAACCAGGGCTACATAGAAAGGCCCTGTCTAGTAATGACCCCCACCCAAACAAATGTAAATAATAATAATTAAAAGGTTTAATTAAAACATTTTAAAAACCTAATTGGAGTCTGTTTATTGATGCATACTTTTCTGATAGAAATAGTGCACAGCTCTAGTACAGACTCTAGAGTGACTAGGCATGAGTCATAAATAACTGGTTCCTGGAAGGCGTCTGGAAAGTCCTGTCATCAGTTTTCAGGCTCTCCTGGCTTAGGCTGACTAGCATTTGAGTGGCATAAAGCATTTCTCTCTCAAATTTAAAAACCTTTCTACATTTATGTCTTACCAGCTTTTGCCTTGGTTTTATTGTTTGTTTCAAATGTGGTCTTCCTGGCCTGCACCCACTATGTATTCCAGTCTGGCCTGATGCCTCCTTCCAATGTGGCTCCTGCTGTTTTAAAGGCACTCACGGGCTTACTTACATGTCTCATGTTTGCACCAAGAGTGTTCTATTTGGTTCTCACTTCAAAACAGTATCATTTATTATTATTAGACTTATTGACTGGTCTTGTGCGCATACAGCCCGTGTGTGCGGGTCCAAGGGCACCTTGTGTGCATACAGCCCATGTGTGCGGGTCCGAGGGCACCTTGTGTGCATACAGCCCGTGTGTGCAGGTCCAAGGGCACCTTGCAGTTCTCACCTTTGACCGTGTAGGTCCCAGAGATGGAACTCGGTGCTGTCAGGCTTGGTGGCAAGTGTCTATCTGCCAAGTCATCTTCCCAGACCCCGTTCTCTCACTCTGGTTAACTAGAAATAACTGAGCACAGTTTTAGGATAAATACGTGATCTGCCTTTTAAAATGGTCTGTGATCTGTTTAATGTAAAGAGGTTGAATTGCCTCAGGGTGGTGTGGTGACCCTGTGTTCTTTCCTAGTGTGTGCCGACAACAACCATGTCCGTACGTGGACAGTGACACGGTTCAGAGGGATGATCTCTACTCAGCCAGGTTCCACTCCTTTAGCGTCTTTCAAGATCCTGTCCTTGGAGGAGACAGAAAGCCATGGCAGCTATTCCTCTGGCAATGACATAGGTGGGCATCTTCACAAATGGAAACCCAGGACTCGGCTTATCATGGGAATTTTATACTTTAATTTTGAAAGTCATTCAAGCAAAGCATATTTGTGTGTGTGTGTGTGTGTGTGTGTGTGTGTGTGTGTGTGTGTGTGTGTGTAAGTGTAAGTGTAGGCTATAGGACTACCTCAGAATGATCCTGACATAGGATCTCTACTGGCCTGGCACTCACCAAGTAGTCTAGACTAGCTGGCCAGTGAGCTCCAAAGATCTGCCTGTCTCTGCCCCTCCAACATAGGGATGTCACACACACAGCACTTGGCCTGGCTTTTTTCCATGCACTCCAGGACTTGAGCTAAGTCTGTGTGCTTTACCAATTCATTCGTCTTCCCAAGCCCTGTAGTTTTCTTATTAGTTCTGTGAATTCACAAAATTACATTATTGAAACATTTTTTATTATTTAAAAAGTTAAGATGAACAATTTTCTCTTACTAGCATTTCTTCCTTTAAATGTTATATTCAAATGCTAACCAGATGTTTTTGTTTCTACTAAAGCTGTGATTGATGGCTGTGCATAATTGAAACTTTTCATTTTTTTCTTTTGTTTTTAACAATTATTGAGAATAAAATTGAAGCTGGGAAAAGTCTCATTGTTGTTATGAAATTTGAGTTGTTTGGCCAGCATGTGCACATCACTGCACTCCGGTGCCAGCAAACGTGGTACAGTCTGTAAAGTGGGGCAAAGATGGTGCTTTCCTTAGGTAGCACTGAGAAAGCTCATGGGGTGAGTGGCTGTGCCCATGCGTGCAAGCTGAAGGCTGGGGATGTAATTCAGTGTGCCTCCCCAGCACGCCAGCAGCAACACAGCGCTTGCTGTGTGGATGTTTGTTGTGTGCCATGTACTTTTTATGAAAAAATCTGTTAATGAGTGCAATAAAGAAGAGGCACTAAACTCCCCAGTTTCTCATGGCAGGATTCTCTTTTATAGTTTGACTAGGTCTTCCCTGCCTTGCCCAGTATAATAAAAGGGAAGTAATTGAGTCATTTTTTGTAAAGAATATGTTTTTATTTTGTATGTGTGGGTGTTTTGCCTCATGTATGTATGTACAAGGTTGGACGAGGACAGCTGATCCCCAGAACTGGGTTCCATGTAGCTGTCAGTTATCCCATGGGCACGGGCACTGGACCCGCTTCCTCTACAAAAGCAGCAAATGCTTCTAACTCCTTAGCCATCTCTCCAGCTGGAGCCTTTCATTTTTATATTGAAAACCTTTGCATGCTGCCCCAAATAAGCCAAGCATCCGTAGTCCAGAAGTCCACATCCCAGTCATCTACTCTTTCAGCCCTGTGTGAAATGTGGAAAATTCTGCACTGTGAAACATGGTTCCCTTCATTCTGTTAGCGCTTTGTTTAGACTGATGTCCTGTCCTAAGGTGTCTCATTGTGGATGTGAAAATTACAAAAGTCAAAACCCTGCAAACTGAAGAACTGGTCATCCAGGAGCTCTGCATGGTGTGCTCCTGTGAGCCTGCGCAAGCACTTGCTTGGTGGCTACTATTGGTGTGATTCTCTGGAACTCGATGCAAAATTACTTCTTTGTACTTGTCTTAAGAAAATAGAAACATTGAAGGTGCAGTGTGGTTGAAGGAGGCTTCTGATTACTTAAATTCTTTTGAAAAACATTTTATTACATTTTGTGTGCACGTGTGTGCACTTGAATGTGCACCCGTGTTCTTGTGCTCCGCTTACCAAAGCACATAGGTGGAGGTCAGTAAGTTACTGCAGTCAGTTCTCTCCTGTGTGTGTGCTGGGAACCAAACAGAAGTCATCAGGCTTGGTGACAAGTGCCTTTAACTGATGAGGCATCTCACCAGCTCCATTACATTCTATTTATTGAAGTTAATCTTCAGAAGATTTAAATTTTTACATGCAGGCTTTCAAAACATAGTAGGGGTATAGGAAATTTTTATCTCTTCTTGCCCCTTGTGGAGCTAGGGATTGAGTCCATACACCCAAGCCTTATTCTAACTGTCAGAATCCCAGCATATTCTCACAGGGACCTTCTGGTGCTGATGCTGCAGATCCTCAAGGAACGATTACCCTCAGTTTATTCATCTTTAATGCATAAAATGCAATTGTGAAGTATTGTGGGACTGGAAGGATGGCTTACAGTTGAGAGGACTCCCTGCTCTTCCAGAAGACATGAATTCAGTTCCCAGCATGCACATGGGGTACCTCCTGTGCCCTCTTCTGGCCTCTGTGGACTCATACACACTGACACACTCAGATAAACACTCACAGACAAACACCCACACGCTCTCACACACACACATAGGAAGAAATAAATTTTGAAAAATAAATATTGTGTATTTCTATTGTAAAATTTAATGTAGATCAACATACTTTTGCTAGTGTGTGTGTGTGTGTGTGTGTGTGTGTGTGTGTGTGTGTGTGTGTGTGTGTGACATTGAAAGTGAAACCATTGCTGCTCATGTCCAAGCTTTCTGTTTTCTGACCCAGGGCCGTTTGGAGAAAGAGATGATCAGCAAGTGTTTATCCAGAAAGTTGTCCCCATCACTAACAAGCTGTTTGTCAGGCTGTCATCGACTGGAAAAAGGTAGCGCTCCACAGAAGGACATGTATATTCAGAGGACGCTTTTGTCTTCCAAACGCAGGTGCAGTTTGCTAGAGGTGGAAGAATGCACTAGAAACGTATTGAGACAGAGGTTCTGCGCTAGTTAGCTACTAGCAAGGTAAAACTCACTCAGAATCGTCGCTGACCCTGACAGAACAGACTGAGAGCACCACAGAAAGAACAAAACCAAACAAAGCAGCCTTTGAATTGAAACATTTCCCATGATGCGCAAACATTGCATACATTACTTCTGTCTCTCAGATGGGACACTACAGATTTCCTGCCAAAGTCATCCTTGGCAGATGGTCACGTGCCCTGCCTGACTGTCATAGCCCCCAGTTGGCATCTGCATCCCAGTTCACATTATCCTCACTCCTGTGTAGTGGCCTGTCTCAGTGTGCCCTGTGCTTGTGCAGCAGGGTGCCGCTCTGCGCCTGAGTGCTGCACGTTGGGGCTTTCTTGTCTGATTTCAATGGTGATCGCAGTGGATTTCATGGCAGACAGATGTACTAAATTCTAAAACTGCCCTTGATTAGCTACTTAAATTCAACCTAAGTGGCCTCATCAGTTGCCTGACTGATTAAGGCTCTGCTGTCTGGAGCATGTACCTTAAGGTAAAGTGATAAAAGCAGAAGTCTTCAGTTGCTGGCTCAGGGGACATTGTAGAAGTGAGCTTTCTGTCGGTTTTTTTTTTTTTCTTTTTTTTTCGCTTTGAAAACCATCGTCCCTAGTTTTGCTGGGTTTTTCCCCTGCAGGCCGGACAAGTGAGCAAGCCTAATTCCTAGTAGTAGTCATTAAGCAGACAGTTTCTTTTCAATGTTGCTAGAGTTCCCTGCTTGCCTCTCTTTGGCCTGTCTCTGTTTACATGGCATGTTCCTGAATATACTCTGAGATTGGATAGGTTTTATTTTCATCTAGATTGCATGTAGTCATTAGTAATTATTGACAGAAGTCCAGAAAATGACTAATGTGCCTAAACCATCCCACAGATGGATTGTGTCCTTAGAGCCGTCCCACAGATGGAGTGTGTCTTTAGAACCGTCCCACAGATGGATTGTGTCCTTAGAACCATCCCACAGATGGAGTGTGTCCTTAGAACTGTCCCACAGATGGAGTGTGTCCTTAGAACTGTCCCACAGATGGAGTGTGTCTTTAGAACCGTCCCACAGATGGATTGTGTCCTTAGAACCATCCCACAGATGGAGTGTGTCCTTAGAACTGTCCCACAGATGGAGTGTGTCTTTAGAACCATCCCACAGATGGAGTGTGTCCTTAGAATTGTCCCACAGATGGAGTGTGTCCTTAGAATTGTCCCACAGATGGAGTGTGACCTTAGAGCCGTCCCACAGATAGGGAGTGCCTTTTTTGCTCTGCTGGGGCACCAGACGTACATATGTGAATGAAATAAAGCTTTTTGAAAGTTCTACCAATTGAAGTAAACAAGAAATCACTTAGTCTGCTAGTGTCTTTAAAAGTGATCATAGCAGACCTTACAGGTGGGGAATTATTAATGTTTACACCAGATGGTTTACTCCAGTGTGTGTGGCCTGTGTGGCCAACAGGACTGTCTTCTCTTCTGGTTTTGCCCACTGGGCTTCATCTACACCCCAGTGGCATGGGTGTCGCATGCCCCCCGCCCAGGTGCTGTCCCCAGTTGTGCCTTTTCTGTTGCTGAGCTGCTTCGCCCATCTGCAGTTCTGGAACTTTTACATTGTAAAAGGTTGTACACAAACTTGAGTGATTTCCCCTCTCAGCATCAGTATATCCCTTTCCTCTCATTCCTCCCCTTCCCTCACATCTTCCTTCTGAAGACTTCCTCATTTCCAAGATGGCTTTTGTGACTAAATCATGTCTCTTTCTTTCAGTTGAGAACACACTAATATATGAGAAGTTTTTCTCATTCAGAAAAACAAGACTTGATTTTTCTGTCAGTTCTCTTTGAGCATTTTAAACTATTTTAGGCACATGTTCATTTGTGAGACTTTGAAAATAAGAACTTACTGAGATGTTTGAGTTGTACAGTGTATGTCATTGCACCCTTGTCTTCGCAGGATATGTGAGATCCAGGCTGTGGACTGCACCACAATATCCTCCTTCACTGTGAGGGAGTGTGAGGGCTCCAGCAGGATGGGCTCACGGCCAAGGCGCTACCTGTTCACAGGCCACACAAACGGCAGCATCCAAATGTGGGATCTGACCACGGCTATGGACATGGTCAACAAGAGTGAGGACAAGGGTAGGTAGCCACACAGTAGTGTAGGTGGAAACTGCACGTTGGCTTCGCGGCTGCCCACACACAAATAATCACACAGAAACTATATTAATTACAACACTGCCTGGCCTACGGCTCAGGCTCATTCCTACCTAGCTCTTATATCTTAAATTAACCCATTTTTATTAATCTCCAAGGCTGTGGCTTACCAGAAAGGTTCTGGCATCTTTCTCCTTTGGCAGCTACATGGCATCTCCCTGACTCTGCCTACTCTCTATATCTCTTCCAGCCTGGCTATATTCTGCCCTGCCATAGACCAAAGCAACTTCTTTATTAACCAATGGTAATAAAACATTTTCACAGCACACAGAGGGGAATCCCACATCGCAGTCAATTTTTTCACAATCTGACCTTTGGCCTCAAATTTTAATGAATTCTTCCTTCTCTCTCCAGATGCGGGCGGCCCCACTGAGGAGGAGCTGCTCAAGCTGTTGGACCAGTGTGACCTGAGCGCGTCCCGCTGTGCTACACCCAACATCAGCCCTGCCACATCTGTCCTTCAGCACAGCCGCCTTCGAGAGTCCAGCTCCAGGTGGGTCAGAGAGTAGGGAGCACATCCTAAATGAGCTTGGTTTCTCCGGGAAAGTGTCTGTTGCTGTAAGCATGAAGTTAGATTCAGTGATACTGAATTGTTCAAACATTAATCAATTTTTATTTGTATGCATAGCACATTCTTTTCATAGGAAAACGTTTAAAACTTTTATTGAGTTTTTTTTTTCTTTGACAGTTTCATACATGTGCAAGGAAAAAATATTGTGCTCTTTCATGTATGTGGCATGTGCTGTGATTGACCTCTGGATTTCATACATGCCAAACATGCTCTTTACCACTGAGCCCGACCCTTACCCCCCTTTGCTTTTTAACTTTCTTTGGAAATTTATTAGTTACTTTTCTGTTGCTGGTATAAACACTGTAACCAAAATAACTTAGAAGTTTATTTGAGCTTCAGATTCCAGGGGTGAGGCCATCATGGTGGGGAAGCATGGCAGCGGGTAGCAGCTGTGGTGCCTGGAGCAGGAAGGCTCAGGGCTCACATCTGAACCACAAGCACAAGGCAGAGAGAATGTACTAGAAATGGGGCAAGGGTTTAAATTCCCAAAGCCCGGCACTTCCCCTACAAGACCACAGCTCCTGAGCCTTCACAAGCAGCCTCACCAATTGGGGACCAAGTGTTTAAATGCCTGAGACTATGGGGGACATTTATCATTTCAACCACTATAGGGAATGACCAGCAGCTGGAATGGGAATGTCATTATGTGATCAGGAACTCACAGTATTAGGGTTCTCTAGAGCCACCGAACATAGAGAATGCATCTCTCTATATAAATAGACAGGAATTTACTGGAGTGACTGCCAGGCTGCAGTCAGTCTATGCCGCAGTGGCTGGCTGTGAATGGAAAGTCCAAGAGTCTAGAGTTGCTCAGTTCCACGAGGCTGGACGTCTCAGCTGGTCTTGTGTATGTGCTGGAGTCCCGAAGAAGTAGACTCCAGTGCCAGTGAGGGAATGGACGTGCTGACAAGGAGAGAGCAGGCAGAGAACAAACCCTTCTTTCCTCCCTTGTAGGCTTCCAGCAGAGGGTGTGGCCCAGATTAAAGGTATGCCTTCCGACCTCAAGATCTGGATCACAAGTGTGCCCTGTTTGTGATCATTTCTGGATTGTGGTTCATCCCAGATATAGTCAAGTTGACAACCAAGACTAGCCATCACACTTACCCTGAATTAGGAAGATCACTTATCAATTGGATACTTTGTGGAGTTTTCATTCTTATTGCTCAGGTTCAATGCTAATCAAAAGTGGTTAAGTTATCTTGTCTAATTTCATATTAAGGCATTGTGTACTTAGTATAATAAAGTGCTTTGCCTTTTTCAACCATATTGACAAAAACTTTCAAATTTTAAAAATCCAAGGGCCAAATAATTGACTTACATTGATTCCTTATTGGTTTTAGCATCTGTTTTCCTTTTTTTCCCTGCTATTCAAAATTTTTGCTTGATTGTGAATGCATGTGTGGTATTAGTTACATTTGTAATTGTATGTAATATGGTGTGCTTGACAAATACATTCTTATAGAGAGGTGTGGATAATAATAGGCACTATATGGTTTTCTGATGTCTTAGTTGGCAGTTTAACTGCTTGAGATGTGCTCCTGAGACCTGGAAGTAAAATCATAACTTGTCATTTTAATCTGTCTCCCAGCCTTCAGCTCCAGCACCATGAAACCATCCATGAAGCAGCCACTTATGGCGCCACACGGCCTTACCGAGAGAGCCCTTTGTTAGCCAGAGCGAGGAGAACTGAGAGTTTCCACAGCTACAGAGACTTCCAGACTCTTAATCTCAACAGAAACTTAGAGAGAGCTGTCCCAGAAAATGGTGCCATGGGCCCAGCACAGGCTGAAGTGAAAGGGGCAGCGGGGGAGCGCAGTGTGTGTGAGAGGAAGTCCCCTGCGGCAGAGCTAAGATGTGGGAAAGAGTTAGAGGGGGGGCTGGAAGGGCAGAAAACCGCTGAAGGGGTGTCAGAGCCCAAGAAAAGATCCGCAGAGGATGAAAACGAACATAAAGTGGAGTTACGAAAGAAAGGATTTGAAGCAGGAGGATTCCTTGGAAGAAAGAAGGTTCCCCATCTGGCTTCCTCACCAAGTACCTCCGATGGAGGGACCGACTCTCCTGGTACGGCATCCCCATCTCCAACAAAGACCGCTCCGTCACCTCGGCACAAAAAGAGTGATTCCTCGGGCCAAGAGTACAGTTTGTGAACTCACCCAGTGCATGGTGGTTTCGGGAAGTTTACACGGAGAACAAAATTCCCCGGGTTTCTCACTACATTGGCTTTTACATCAAAACGATATAGGATACAATTTGACCTGGTAAGTGTCTTCTGGGCCGGCTCTCCTGAGGCAGGAGCAGAGCACACTCTCCTAAGGAGGCACAGTGGTGCGATCCTTGGCAGCTTGAAGTAGCCTACTCCCACAGGTGGGCACACATAACAGCAGTTTGTAAGCAGAATCATTCCCTGTCCCTTCCGTGCTGCTCTTTTGTCCCAGCACCGTGGTAGCCATGGTAGCGCCCTGAGAGCATGTGAGGCAGTGGGCCATGTCCCTAATCAGTTGCTCAAGGCTTGTCTTGCAGTGGTGCCCTAATGTTAATCACAGAATCTCCTTGGAATGTGGCTCCCAACCCTTGTGATTGCAAAGTGTTTACCGAGATACCTGATGAGGTGCTATGTTGTGAAAAAGTCTCATGTAACTCAAACACTATTTTTGGACCCCAGGTTCCACTGTGCACTACGTCCTTAGGGTTGTTTTGTGTCATTGTGGTTATTTGTGATTCTTGTTGTTGGGAGATAATGCAGCATGTGTCACCAGTGTTTGATACCTGAAGTCTGACGAGTGGGGACAACTGTCCATTTTCAATAGGTAAGATAATAATGACGGGGAAGCTTGGTGTCCAGAAGGGCGACCCTCCATTTGCTGGTCCGCCCTACTTCAGGAGCCATTATATTTGTGCTGTGTCTCACGGGATTGGAGTTCTAGATTTGGAGTTAAATGCTTCCATATTTAAAACTGTTGTTTTGACTTTATTTTGAACTCTGAGGGCAAGAGAAAAATTTTGTACATTTTCTTCATTCCATTGGGATGGTTTACATATTTCTAAAAATGAAGAAAATGTAACTGTAAACCCATGAGCATTTACTAGTAATGATGTATAATTTCCATTCCCAGAAGTATAATGACGTTGGAAAAAAATTCTTTAAAATTAACTATATTGTCAGTGATTTCACAAAAAAAAAAATCCCTTGTATTTATTTGTCGATTAAATCGAATGAGAAAGGTTAAGGCAGTGTGTCTTCAGTTATTTAAGGAACACTATCCTGTTTAAGCTCTACCTACATGTGTTTGTAAAAAAGCAACATTGTATTTACCACGTAAGAAGACCACTAAAGAACAGAGTGGGAATTGGTTGGGATTAAAATTTCATAGAAAGATGATGTGAACCTTAATCCCATCCTGACAGTTGGAGGCTAGCCTGGGCTATATCATGAACCTCTGTCTCAAAACATGAAAGAGTGCCTTTATTAAAGCACGGATTGCAGATTCTGCAGGCCTAGCCTTGTGTCTCCCGTCTGTAGGAGAGTGGATTCCACTTGTGTAGGTCGTTGTGCCTACATTGCCAAGGTTGTAACTCAAGCACAATATGAAACATATCTGGTGAAAATAGTGCAAGCCATTTTGTTGCACGTTGTGCTGAGTGGGGTAAGTATTCTCATCTCACAGGGGAATCGCAGACCAGAGAGTAAACTTAGCCAGTGGCTGAGCCAGCTTTTGGACTGAGGTCTTCTGTTTAAAAAACCTACAGTTTCCTTCTTGGCTCCCTCATCAGGATTACTTGGCATTAAATAGAGTTGTCGTAGCCCCGTTCCAACCTTTGGTGAATTTGGGTCTCCAGTAGTGGACTCATTTTGGAAAGGGAGCACCGTTGGTTTTAATGCACCTTGGATCAGAACATGCTCACCACATTCTGGTTTCTTAATAGGTATGCCTCTCATTTTCTATGTGTAATTCAGGATTGCTTGACTAGTCCTTCATAAGTATATTAAACTTAGTTCACGCTTAGATATCTGTTCGCAGCGTCTTGGCATGTATTGTGACTGTATTATTTTGCCTGTCCTTTGCTGTATGTTTATGTAGATGCCAACATGAGTGCTAGAGTAGTAAACTCTCGATCCCAGACTCTTGGGTTCCTCATCTCTGCAGCTGATGTCGAGGGAGAGTTAGAGGAACACAGGTGGACAGGAAGGCTGGAGTCTTCTTGTTCCCAGAAGACGGTGGGAGGAGAAATGGCAGGAAGGCATAGGGAAGGTTGTCTAGACAGGACAGACAGGGGAGGGAAACACTCAAGGGCTTTCATAAAATACAACCTAGAGTCCCTTCGACAGACTCCTAGACTTTGGGTCACTCTCAGCCTGAAGGGATAAAGCTGTGCCTTTTGCTTTCCTGGTAACTGGGTCTTCCGTCTTTCCCAGATGTAGAATTCTTTGTCCAGTCCTGGGAAAGTGCTCAGTGATCCCATAGACAAGTACCAGCACCTCATTACATTTTCTCGGAGACTCATCCAGGATTCTGATGACATCTATGCAAGTATGCCTGACTGAAAATCAGGACTCGGGTCTCCTTCCCTGCAGTGGAACTCCACTACCTGCAAGGTTAGAGTCCTCAGTAGCAGGTGGGTAGAGTTGCGCTCATCTCCCCTGAGAAGGGGATAGCAGGTAGTGCACTTTTATCTTGTGATTGGGTGGGGAGTTCTGCTGCCACTACTTAGCCAAGAAGCACAAGTGTGGGACCCCAATAATAATAACATCGATAGTCATTGATCGTATTCCTGATGATTGTTGGGAGAAGGCTGATTCCTCACTGGGTCTGCATGGAGAATGTAACTCGGGTCATCCTCAAATTTAAGCTGAGTGCGGGTACCTGGGCATGAGCTGGCTGGACAAGGAAAAGCTTGTTCATTTTATTTCTTGAGCCGTTCTAGTACTTTATTGTCTTACGACAGCAGAGAAAGTGGTGGCAAGCTTGCCTTGATTTGAGGTAGAGTGTACCTGAAATTCCAATTGAGGCCACAAGGAGGAGGAAGGGAGGGAACAAGTTCTATCTCTGAGTAAAAAAAAAAAAAAAATGTTTTACAGAGGGGCTTTAGCTGTTTGTCCAAAACACCCTAGCTACGGCAAGCTGATCCTTGCTCTTCATTGGAGCTCTTAAAATGTATACTGTGGGAGGGAGGCCAAGGAACAGGGTCTCCCATAGCTGCACTGCCTGGCTGATGACAGCTCTGACCTTACAAATGCTCCATCCACACACCTTTTCCAGACTGGGCCCTGTCCCCTCCCCACACTTACTGTGTGCAAAACTCTCTGTTTGCATTGGAAGAGGCAGTGGGCCCCAGATGGAAGAGCACTGGCTGTGAGCTGGGGGGATAGCAGGGCTGCGTACACTTGTAGGAGGCCCTGGATTTGCTCTTGTTTTCAGCACTGCTGTAGTCAGTTCTGTGCAGGAAATAGAGACATTGAAGGAGCAGTGTGGTAATGGAGGCTTCTGATTACTTAAATTCTTTTGAAAAACATTTTATTACATTTTGTGTGCACTTGAATGTGCACCCGTGTTCTTGTGCTCCTCTTACCAAAGCACACAGGTGGAGGTCAGTAAGTTACTGCAGTCAGTTCTCTCCTGTGTGTGTGCTGGGAACCAAACAGAGGTCATCAGGCTTGGTGGCAAGTGCCTTTAACTAATGAGGTATCTCTCCAGCCCCATTACATTCTATTTATTGAAGTTAATCTTCAGAAGATTTAAATTTTTACATGTAGGCTTTCAAAACTTACTGGTTCCTGAAGTAGGCTGAAGAGCCTTCCCAGCCATTGGCCTCTGGACTAAGACTGCAAGACCTGGGAAGTGCCTGTGAGTTTGCATTAGTGCAGGGCCAGCTGCAGGACAAGCTGCTGCAGCCAACAGACAAAGAAGGACATCCTGCTTGGGAGCCTGGCGGGGAAGGCTCCATAGGTCTTCTTAACTGCTTTCTGCCCGCCCCCCATCTCCAGTGGGCAGAGCCTCTTTGCTTCCTTTCTGTATCTGCTTCTCCAGCTCTGCACTCAGTGAACTACTGGGTACTGGGTACTGGAAATGCCTTAACCTCGGGCTTCAGATCATGAGAAGCCAGAGCAGAGCCGGGCCCATCACATGGTGTGTGCTCTCTGAGTCTGTATGGCTTACTGTCACTTTGAGGCAAGCTAAATATTCTGAGGGATGGTGGCATCAGATACCTTAGAAACCAATGGAACTGTGAGTACCTGGGCCCAAGTCCATGCAGGGACAGACAAGGAGACAAGATGGCCCTGAGAAAGACTAGAGGAGGAACTGCGAGCCATAGGGGACTGAGGCACAGGTAGGTGTGCAGATCCCGCTGCTCAGTCTAGCTTCTGCCCAGGACGAACAGGGTGGGACAGTCTCCTCCTCTGTCTCAGCGCAGATGGGACAAACGGGCTCCAGATTCGCCCAGCGTCCTCCGCTGCTCGCTATAGCACTGTCAGACAGTTAGGACAAACCTTATTCTCTTCCTACAGCACTGGGCATAACTAGACTCCCAGACACTTAGGACAAAACTTATTTTCTGCCAGATTTAGCCTCATTTTATTCTGGGATGTTTTCCCTCGCATGAGATAATGGGAGAATCCACACCTGCCTGTGTTCATAGAGCCCACTCATTAGAAGAACTGAGAACCGAGAGTTTTTATAAAGTTTAAAGGCTCCAAAAGAAAACTTTTCTGTGTCTGTTCATTCCTGTCCCTATTGGATGACCCAGTAGGTGATGAGACTTTTCTGAACCGGTCTCTCCTGGTTAGAAGGACAGGTAGTTTGGGTCCAGCCAGTTGTCAGTGGACTCAACAGCAAGTCTGTTTATTGTAAACCACTGTGTTGGTTTTTATAAAGAGCAAATAAATGCCTTGTGTGTGCATTCAATTCTCCTGTGCTCTTTGAGTCCCCTGAGAAGCTGGCTCTGCAGATGTCGTACCCAGGCATTTCCCGGGTCAGGCTGGCCCTCTGGCTGCTTCTCCCTGCCACAGAATCAAACAGTAAAGGCATCATGACTTACTTGTCTCCTGATGAAAATAAAGCAGCTAATGAAAAAAACAAACCAAAACTCCTAAGTCCAGCACCAGAGCTTCCTTTACTGCTACTCAGTGTCGTGGTGGTCTTGTGCTGTGTGAAGACTGTTTTCTGTAAGGATTACCTGGGGACTCACCAAGCTCCTCAGTGTAGCAATGTGTGCACAGGTGATTTTTTTTTAAGTTACCGCAAATGTAGTTTGGATTCAATTTTGTTTTATTAAGGTGCTATTACACAACACTATCTTTGAAGCCAAACAACTGTCGTAGCATCAGCCCAGCCAACTTGCAAAGATGGTCACTGGTAGGTTTGTTCATGTTATTAAATCTAATAAGAAAGCCGGAAAGCATAGACAAGTTACTGGGGTCTGGGCAAGTTATAGAAGGTGTGTAACAGGTCAGAGTTCAATACGTTGATGTCAAACTTCTGCTTAAATCAATGGAGTTAATTGATCTACTCTCGCAATAACAAGGACTGGCTTAAAGAACAAAATCATATCTAAACAAAGTTTTAAGCATTTGACCCCCCCCCCCCAGCTTTAGCTACATATTCTCAAAAGTACCAGACTGACTGACATGACTTCTAAGTGTTTGGGAACCATACCTGGAGACTAATATGGTTAGAGGGATTCATTAAAAGGGAGGATATTTCTGCCTTTCTCCTCAAGGTCAGGTAGGTCCCAGGGATCTCTGAGGCATATCTTTAGGGGTTCTAACCTGTTCTCTTGTTCAGGGAGACTATGGAGAAGCCATCCAGTGGCCAGTCTACAGAGAGGCCTGTCAACAGGGGGAGATTTCCTCCATGCTTCCACAAATGAAGCCATGGGCAAGCAAGGGTTTTGACCTACCCTCACGTAGATGGAATAACTGTAAAAGAAAAGCCAGAGGAGCCAGAGTTCCTCTGAAGCCCCAGTGGCCCCTGAGGAGCAGACCTCAAGTGGCCTTCATAGTTAAAGAAGTGATTGCTTTTGGCTGCCTGAATGGTTTGAAACTCACAGCAGGCCCACATCACCAAAGAATACAATGATTGCTGTTTCCTTCTTAGACACTAGGATTTAGTCCTCGGGAGGTGTTGTTCAGACAGTATTTCTTACTAATGATCAGAAAAATGCTGCCCAGATGTAGGACCTCATGGTCCTGGTTCAATTCAACATGGCAGTGCCTACCTACAGCCTTGAGAGACAGGCCCCCTGTCGCTGTAACCTACAAATTAAATAAGATAAAGCTTAGTAGGCTGGCCAGTTCTGTTTTCATTTCCAAAGGTATAAAACTTTTGGCAAGGCAGGAAAATGTTAAGATGTGTTTAATCCCGGTCTGTGCTTTGACACTTAAGGGTGGTGAGTGACCAGGAGCTGCTCTGCCTCAAGTTTGGACGACAGTCAGTGCCCTGGAAGAGCAGCAGCCTTAGACTGTTGGGTCACGGGAGTACATAGTGGCTCTTAAGCAAAATAAGCCAGTTAGTCCTTTGTAAAAGTCCACAAGATATTGTCACATAAACTCAGAAAATTTTCCTAGGATTTTTAAGACTGAAGAAAAGAAGGTTTTCTGATGTTGTTTTCCAGGAAGAGCAGATTCATAATTTATGAAAAGTTGACTGACGATCTCACAGGTTTTAGTTCTGAAACAAGAGCTGGGCTCAAGCGAAGGTTTCCAGCTGTCACAGCCTGGGTTGTGGGTATGAGCTGCTTGCCCCTTAGGAGCAGCTAGGAGAGCTGTGTGCTGCTGAACCACACCTGCTCTGCGGGACCCTTTCCCACGTGGTGTGTGCCTCTGGAGGTGGTTCCCTGCTTCAGTGTGGAGCTGTCACCGCTAGCGCGGGTATTGCTTATGGGGTTTCAGCCTCCTCCTAGCAGACTTGCTTGGGTTTAGCCAGCAACATCTCATCATTGCTGATAACAAGTGTGTGCCATCTTGAAGTGGCCAGTGTCACCAGCCGAACCCAGAGAACTGCTTGCTTTAGTGTCCACAAAACCAGCAAGGCCATGCAAGCATCTACGTGAGAGAAGTAATATTTCTTAGGTCCTCATAGGAAAAATTGAAAAATTAAAAAAAATGCTTCTTTATTTTCCAGCTTTTATGACATGTGATATCTGGAAAAAACAGGGTACAGACCGTGCACCCCAGGTTTCCTTGTTACCACTTCCATTCTTTACAGGTGGGTGTCGGTGAAGGTGGTGTGTTCCTTGGTTACCGAGCTGAAACCCTTGATGGCATTCATTAGTTCCTCTTCGTCCACATACTGAAAAGCAAGCCAGTCATTGGTTACAGTTCTTCCTGTCAGTGATGTTCACTCCTCACAGTCTTATCACTGTGATATAAAACACATTCAGGGAATTAAAAGCTGCCTGTGTTCAAGACTGGTATGTGGTTCCAGATAGATGTTCCTCTAAATTCCCTTCACTGAAGGAATCACACGCACACATGAGCTGCCAGGTAGCTCAGCACACAGCTAGAGCTCACACTGTACAATATCTTAGCCTCTGTGAGCCTCGGTTAGCTGTAGAGTAGGAAAATTTAGAATCTGTGTATATGTAGTTTATTTAAAAAATTTCATTCAAAATGAGTAAAAGCCAGAACACAAGCTACTATGCCCCTTTGCTCCCTGCTCTGTGTGCTGCATTTATCAACAGGGTTAATGTTATGACTTCATAATGAACGGTAGCTTTCCAGGTGTTGGCACATTACAGGGGTCCACTGACTCCTTCTGCACACTGCCCTTTACTTGAACTGGAACACCAAGCAAGCCAAGCACACGTGGCCATTGCTTGTAGTGGTTACAGGTAAAACCTATGATCACAATCTCACAAAAAGACAACTACTGTGTCCTTGGCTAGGCCCCATTTACCTCTGACCCTACACTCCTTTTGTAACCATGGTAACAGCCCTTCCTAGATGGCATGAGGATTATGTGAAATGTTCCATTTGTGTCTTCATTGTTACATTGAGTACATTTACGTTTTGAAAAAAAAAATTCACTTAACAATCATCCAAGGTAATTATCCCTGCCATTTAAAACCTAGGCCTGGAATGGAATTATGTAACTGAATGAGTTGTAACAAGATCAAGAAGGATTTTGAGGTATTTTGTTTTGTCTGTGAGGCAGTATCTCATGTATTCCAAGTGACCTCACACTTGCTGTGTAAAGATGACCTTGAACTTTTGAGCCTCCTGCTTCCACCTCCTGGTGCTAGAACTATAGATGTGCACCACTGTGTTCCACGGGATTGGACCCAGGGCTTCAAGCCTGTAGAGCACTGCAAACCGAGCTGCCACCCCAGCCCCAGGAAGATAGCGTTTAAATAAATAATTTAAAGATAGCTAATCTTTCAGAATAAGTGCAAAGGACTTGGGTGAGGCAGGAACGGGGATCTAGAGCCAAGCAATCAATCCCTTTGTCATTTCACCATTAGTCAGGAGCTCATGGAACTCGCCGACTTTGCCGTGAAGGGAAAGGACAGAAAGCTTGGAAAGCAGTTGGTTGGAGGTGGTGGACTTGAAGGAGAGCTGAGCTCTCTGCCTCCAGTTTCTCCTGCTGCTGGCTGAATGGAAAGGCACTCCAGTAGATGTCTAGGAGGGCAAGGCAGGTTCGCTGGTAAAAATCCTCCAGTGTTCATCCTCAGCCACCAGGGAGCTTGAAGGGGATAGGAGGTGACGGGTGGCCCCTCAAAAGCAATCATTCCTACTATTGAGCTAACTTTCTGAGAGGCGGAGCTCATAGGTGGTGGCTGAGGGCTGGTGATTCGTCTCAGTTGGTAGAGTGCATGTCTAGCATGCACGAAAGGCCCTGGGTTTAATTCCCAGTGCTGCATATTCGTTTTTAAAGGGAGAACATGGAAGCACATGCCTGTGATTCCAGCATCTAGAAGGTTGAGAAAGGAGAACTTTGTTCAAGGTCATCTTGAGACACGTGTAACCTTGTCTGACTGGATGGATAAATAGTAATGTATTTATTTATCATGGCTTTTGGGGGTTTTAAAAGTAAACCACGTGTGGCATTTTATGCCTTATTTAGGTCAGTTTCTGTTTATGTATTTTCTGAGTGTTTTATCATACAGCAGGTCAACAAGCAGTTCCTAACCTGCTAACCAAACAGCAGCAGCCACATCGTTAAGCCAGTTGTTTACAACATAATTAGGCAGGTACTATAGGGAGTGTTCAAAGGCGGTGGCGTGTGGACAGGAGGCAATCAACTCACCAGTCCACTACTGTGGCCCATAATAGTTTCCCAGAGTGAGTCATCCGCCAAGCCCTTCTTGTCTGGAATGTCCATGAGCTGGCTGACGCTGCGGTGGAGAGAGCCCTGGGTGTAGGTCTGGCTGATTTGGCTTTGACTTGGGATCCGCAGTATGGACACACTTCGGCTGCTCCGAATGCTCAAAGGCGTCCCAGACCGAGGGATTCTGGTATCAGCCAATCCCTGAAAAGGAAGCAGCTGTTGAAGATGGGCAGATAACAGAATACTTGAACTTGGGAGCTGTGAGCACCTGGACTGCTATGCCCTTGTTTCCAGGAGAAATGAGCCGATACTGATGTTAGTGGCAGTGCTCTTGACCCTGAGGGCACCCATGCCCTGCTTTGGTAGCTCTTGTTCCCAGTGGGGCCACGCCTGCCTAGCAGTGAGCCCGGGAGGGGGGTGGGACTGGATTAAGGTGCTCTCTAACTACACACTGACATGAAGCCTGCCTATTGAACTTCTCTTCCCGCTTGTCGAAAGTTAACCTATATTGTTCATGGTTGCCCAATATATATTTCATTTTCAGAGTTCTGCACTGGTATAGGAAATGATCCCTCCTCCCTCTTCCCCCCCCATATTTACCTTCTTGTAGGAATCTAGAGTTCATAAGTCATCAGCTCTGTCATTATCACCAGCAAGGCAAAAATCTCCTAGCTGACTTAAACAGCCAGTTTCTGATTTAATGTCCCATCAGTGTAATAGTTCTGCTTCTCCATGGACAGTCAACACAGCATGCAAAAATCACATAGCATCCGTGCAGCACACAGAGGTACCTCAAAGTGCATGGTGTAACTTTTTAGGGTGACATTGCTGGTCACATCAGATATATCGGCCACAGAGTCAAACTGAGAATAAAAAACAAATGGGTGCATCAATCTTTGTTTAATGCTGTTTCAGGGATTCAGAGCCAAGATGGCCAAGTAGTACCCTTCACATAGGTCTACCACAGAGAAGAGTTTGAGCTGCTAGTGGGCAACTTTAAAGGAGAGAGGATGAATTCTGCAAATCAGAAGTGGTGAGAACCCCAAAGAGCAAGAACAATCAGTGGAAGGTGACTTAGAGGCTAGAGAGTAGCAATGTGTGACATTGTCACCAGGGTCCTAGCCAGGATGGAACCAAATGCTGCTGGTTCATGCTACAGTAATGTAGACCATCGGAGCAAACAGACAACCCGAGTGAGACATCCATGGTACTTACAGCTCCTCAGGTAGGGCTGTGCTCATTGACAGACCCTCTTCACTAGCATGTGCAAGGCCTTGTGCTCAGTCTTGGCACAAATTAAAAAGGGAAGTGATTCCTATGAACCAAGGAAGGTACTCACTCTGAGTCGCGCCCCCCCCCACTCAAGCAACAATAACAGCCCCTTCCTGATCACATCTTGGCAGTAAAATAATAGACTCCACCCAAAGCCTTGGGCCATTGTGTACCTGTACCTTCCTGGAGAGAAGATCCTGTGGTATAAAGTCTAGTAGCCGCTGTGGCAACGAGCTCATGAATTGGAAAGGACCTTTCTACACCACAGTTGGACTGTACCGACTGCTGAAAATCCCTGGTCTCATCCATACTCACACATCTAGAGCTGATAAGGTTCCAGGAAAGCCCAGCAGGCAGCTCCAGGAGCATGCCTATCTTCCACTGCTTGTGAGCTAGTGGAGTTCCCGTCTCAGCCAGCAACTTTGGAATAGCAGGAACATGCTAGTTGCATCTGTGCCTTTGTGTGCTAAGCCCCATGGCTACAGGAACATAGTAGCCAGTGGCTCTAACCAGTCAGCACCTGCACTTCTTAACAGGATCTATAGACATTCTCCCTCCTAGTTGGGAACTTTAAGACTAGCTATGGGTAGAAAAGGACTCCCTGGGGATCAGGGAAAGAGTCAGTGAACATCAAATCCTGAACAGTGTTACCCTCACAACAGCTCTCCCTGCAGAAACATCTCCTTCCAGTCTCTGAAGCTCTAGGACTATCAGAGACCAAATCCACAAGCCTCAGAACTGCCTGTATTGGCTTGTGAAACCAGTTTGGCAGAACACATGCCTAAATGAAAACATTATATACACTAGATGACTGAGGGATGACTTGGGGCCATACTTGCTGGTACCCTGTGAGCTTGTTCCCTGTCTTCTGCCATTGTCATTGCCTACAAGACATAGGGAAGTCCATAACTGCTAGCACCATCTTGGAATATCTGTGGTACCTGCAAAAGGCCCCAGCCTACATCCTGTGGCTCAAGAACTATCACACCTGTGTGTCAATCCTTGGTACCACCTGTGCTTGTCCCAAGGAATTTGGTCCTCCCTGTACCCACGTCACCTAGATTGGCAGCTGCTCACCAATCTGTGTTATTGGAGCTGATTCTAAAGATGAAGGGATGGTAACTGCTGTCATGAAAACAAGAATATATAAAACTCATTGGAACAGCATCCCAAAGATTTAAAATTGGACCCTGTCAAACAAATAAGCAAAATACAGTTATTAAAATGACAGGAATAAGTTAGTTTATCAATATCCTTGCCCATAAGTGGATTAAATTCACCAATCAAAAAATATAGATTGGCAGAATTAAAAATTAATTGAAAGCTAGATATATAGTGGTACACATATATAATAGAAGTACATGGTATCCAGAAGCAGGAGGATAATGAGTTGCAAGCTATTTTTGGCATTCCTAGTTATTAAAAAAACAAGAACAAGCCACAAAAATTCTAGAACCCAACAGTATGCTGCCTACAAGAAACTCACTTAATTGCTTCACTATAAAGATACACCAAGTATACCAAAAATAAAAGTTTGGGAAAAGATAATGTCACACAAATGGAAACCAAAAATGATCTGAGCTTCCTAGTTCAGAGTTGTAATCTCTGGTAATTGGGAGACTGAGGCAGGAGGATCATAAATTCAAGGCCAGCCTGGGCAGATAAGGGAAATCTTAAACCCCCATGAAAGGGGGAGGACAGATGTAGCTCAGTGGCAGAATGTTTTCCTGGCATGTTCAAGGTCTTAGGTTCAGTCACTGGTACTGAACAAAAAAGCAGGAAAAGCTGCATTCATTTCAGATAAAAACATACTAAATAAAATCTTTACAAAGAGGCAATTGTAGTGAGAAAGGAATCTGCTCAAGAAGATGGCAGAGAAAAAATGTAAAGATATGTAAATGTCCTAGTCTAAATGAGAATGGTCCCCAGTTGGTGGAATTGTTTGGAAAGGATTAGGAGGTGTGGCCTTTGTGGAGGAGGAGTGTCACTTAGGGGGTGGGTTTTGAGGTTTCAAAGGGTCTAGCCATTTCAGTTTACTTTCCCACACCATGGTTTTCTCAGCTTGTAAGCTCTCCTTTGCTGCTTCTGTGACATGCATGCCTGCTACTATATTTCCTGCCATGATGATCATGAACTCACTCTCCGAAACTGTTAAGCAAGCCCCCAGCTAAATCCTAAATTGCCTTTGTCATGGTGTTTCTCCACAGCAATAGAAAAGTAACTAAGACAATGCCCAACATGGGACTTTCCAATACAAAGTAAATTTATCTCTAAAGCGAAAGAGATTAATTCAGTAGGGGCTGGACATATCAACACTCGAATTTCCTCATTGGGCACATCATGCAAATGCAAAATCATCAAAGAGAAAGCTGCATTGAACCATACTTCAAAGCAAACACTCCTAACAGTTACTGAACATTTCATCCAGCGGCAGCATACAGATTCCCCTCATCAGGATCTTGAGGATAGAGCAGTTAAATCTCAACAAAGCACAATTCTACTCAGACTATGACAGATTAAAACTACAATCTAAGAACACCAGGGGCAATGGAAATCAGCAACTGGTGTGGAAACAATAAGATTCTTTCATCTTGGGACCGGAAAGATGACTGTAAGAACTGTTCATGGCCCCTGAGGACCTAAGCTTTGTTACCAGCACGTCTGCCGATAACTCCAGGTGAACCTGACACCTTACATACAAACACAAGCATGGAGTTAAAACATTAAGTCTCCTCTAAAAGGTCTAGGATCTGATGACGGCTTTACTGAAAGCATTTAAAGGATAGCTGCTTCTCATACTTTTAAAACTATCCCAGAAATTCAAATTTACCAAACTCTCTTAAACTCTTCATGAGGCTTACATTACCTGGGCACTGAAACCAATACCACAGAGCACACAGTGCTATTGCACACAAACATAGCTGTAGACTCATATTCCCAATGGACAAAGAAGCAAGCATTCTCATTAAATATTAGTGATCAAAGTTCAAGTTGATGCTTACATACTGTAAGACCTGAACCAATATTCCAGCCTACGTGCAAATGCAAACATACATAAGATACTGATTTTTTAACTCCTTGTAGAAGTCAGCTGGGCAGTGGTGGTGCACGCCTTTAATCCCAGCACTCAGGAGGCAGAGGCAGGCGGATCTCTGTGAGTTCAAGGCCAGCCTGGTCTGCAAGAGCTAGTTCCAGGACAGGCTCCAAAACTATAGAGAAATCCTGTCTCGAAAACCAAAGGAAGGAAGGAAAGAAAAGAAGATATTATTAGAAATTGCCTTATAAAACAACATTTCCTTTTTCACACCAAAAAGAACATATACCATGATCAGTTTGAGCTGGTCCCAGACATGCAAGGATGGTTCAACATGTACAGATGAAGAAATGTGATGTACTGTATCAACAGAAGAAAGAGCAAAAACCATAGGGTTCATTTTGCAGAAAAGGCATTTGATAAAATTCATGGTAAAATTACCAAATATTGCACACATAATCATACCTCCATAGAATGAAAAGCATTTATAATAAAGGCTATTACATACTCGGGCAAAAGGAAAAGGCTTTCTTCTTTTGGAAGAAGACAATGTTGCCTGCCCATTCTCACCACTGTTAACATAGTACTGAAAGGAAGTCATAGCAAGAGCTACTAGACAAAAGGTTAAAAGTATCTAAATTGGAAAGGACAAGGTTAATTTATCCATGTTTGCAGGTATGATATTTTCATAAATACTTCACCAGAAAGCATTAGAATAATAAGTGAATTCATAAAAGCGAAAAGCAGGTCACACCAGGAAAAAACTTTCTTTCCCTACATACCACATGGGTTTCCCCTGGTGGGTAGACACTCAGTGGGGTCATTCGTTTCTGAAGAGGCACTAAGGGAGGTCTCTCTCTCATACATGGCTCCCTGTGGATTTTTCTTTGTAGAATCAAGGACAGAAAAATGGCCAGCAAGATCAGGCCCAGCAAGGCAATCACCACAATGAACCATAGCTCACTGTAGAACTCTGTGTTTTTGGTCCCTGCTCCCTTCTTTTCTCCAGGAGTTGTCAGCACTAGGCCTGAAAAACACGGGGCAAGAAAAAGATTCTTTCTATAAGTGATCTCATGGCTCATGATGCTGTTATTGGAGAGTGAAGCAGGGTCGCGTGTGCTTGTTTCTAACTACATGTGAGCTAAGTGCTGGTTTGCAGTGCTGCAAGGATAGTGCTGCAGATCACCATCACCTTACAGTGATGCAACCAGAAGTTACAGCGCTGCAGGTCACCATCACCTTACAGGGATACAGACAGCAGTCACAGCACTGCAGGTCACCATCACCTTACAGGGATGCAGACCGCAGTCACAGCGCTGCAGGTCATCAATAATTTACAGTGGTGCAGTCAGCAGTCACAGCGCTGCAGGTCACCATCACCTTACAGGGATGCAGACAGCAGTCACAGCGCTGCAGGTCACCATCACCTTACAGGGATGCAGACAGCAGTCACAGCGCTGCAGGTCACCATCACCTTACGGGGATGCAACCAGAAGTCACAGCGCTGCAGGTCACCATCACCTTATGGGGATGCAGACAGCAGTCACAGCGCTGCAGGTCACCATCACCTTACGGGGATGCAGACAGCAGTCACAGCGCTGCAGGTCACCATCTCCTTATGGGGATGCAGTCAGAAGTCACAGCGCTGCAGGTCACCATCACCTTATGGGGATGCAGTCAGCAGTCACAGCGCTGCAGGTCACCATCTCCTTATGGGGATGCAGTCAGCAGTCACAGCGCTGCAGGTCACCATCTCCTTATGGGGATGCAGACAGCAGTCACAGCGCTGCAGGTCACCATCACCTTACGGGGATGCAGACAGCAGTCACAGCGCTGCAGATCACCATCTCCTTACGGGGATGCAGACAGCAGTCACAGCGCTGCAGGTCACCATCTCCTTACGGGGATGCAGACAGCAGTCACAGCGCTGCAGATCACCATCTCCTTACGGGGATGCAGACAGCAGTCACAGCGCTGCAGGTCGCCATCACCTTACAGGGATGCAGTCAGCAGTCACAGCGCTGCAGGTCACCATCACCTTACAGGGATGCAGACCGCAGTCACAGTGCTGCAGGTCACCATCTCCTTATGGGGATGCAGACAGCAGTCACAGCGCTGCAGGTCGCCATCACCTTACAGGGATGCAGTCAGCAGTCACAGCGCTGCAGGTCGCCATTGCCTTAGAAAGGTGATTGGTGGTCATGAGACAGTAAACTGGATTTTGGGACATCAGATCTTCTCGTTAGTGAATGTCAGCAGACCATTCTAACAGTTTCCCAGTGGCTTGTCACCTGCCCTGTAATCACCCAAACCTCTGTAAAACCATCATCTCAAATGCACTGGGGGAGTGTCCTACAGAGGGAAGTATCAGTAAGACCACTTCCTGGATCTGTTTGTATGCCAACATGGTGTTATCATGTTAGCTCACAGCCAGTCAAAGCTCGCATTCAGTGAGTGTTCCACTTGGGATCTGTGTGGAATGCTTGCTCCCTCGGACAGCCGTGTTCAGAGATGGGACAGTGACAGGTAACTAGATCATCAAGGTTCTTGTGTCACCAATGGGCAAATCCATTATTGAGTCTCTGGCTTAGTGGACTGTTGAGAGGTGAGGCCTGGTCAGGTCGAAGGAAGTAGGTTGCTGCAGGCGTGGCTTGAAGGGTGTACTTGGTCCAGATCCATTTGTCTCTGCTTTGTGGTTGCCATGAGGTATGAGGCAAGCTTCTGTGCCTGTCACATCATCTCACCACAGTGTTCATCCTCAGACTTGGGGACAATAGGGCCACGTGACCGTGGATGGAAATCTCTGAAACCGGAGTCCAAATAGGCTTCTCCTCGATGTTGATTTTCTCGGGTCTTCTGCCGCACTGAAGGAAAGCTGAATAACACGAGAAGTTAGGATTTCTGAGTATGGAAAGTAAGTAGTCGTAGGATTACCTTATCTTCTACATGGGGGACAGGAAGGGACACAAGGGAAAGGGGATTTTGGGGTCCCTACTGAAGAGTATAAGGCGGTGGAATCATGCCATCAGGCTGGATAACTGAGCGGGAGAGGGTCTTAGATCAGCTGCCCATCCCTCACTGAGAAAGCTTCAGGGTTCACAAACTGATTCAGCTGCCACCTGGGCTGGTCGGAATCTGAGAGCTGAATCCCCGCCTCCTGAACACCAATGCCACCAGCAGCTGAGGGCATGGAAATCTCTGCTCCTGGGACACCTCCCTGTTTTCAGCAGATCACGACCAGAGAGTGGGGAAGACATACCAGGGCCTTGTGTGCACACTCAGGGGGTGTCAGAGACGGTGACTCAAACTAAGTTTGAACCCCGAGAGGTGGGTACACCTCTGAGAACCCAACTCTACTTCTGATCAGTGACATAGTTTGAAAAGTCACTGATGCCCTGGGCCTCTCCTTCTCACATGTGAAATCAAAAGTTGAAGACAAAGCTTCAGCAGCTTAACAGCCCCTTCACAGCGAACCGGCGTGTGGTGTTGGAAAACGGAACCATGGCTGTGTACGAGAAGGGTTAAGTTCCTTGTGTGTGGCATGGGGCTGGGACCCCAGAGACTGATCCGATGGGCTATGTGTGCTCTTTGCTCAGGAGTACATGGGGAATGAAGGGCAGGGTGCCCGAGGGAAACCTCAGAGGGAAAGCTCACAGCAGTAAAGACACAGTTCCTGTCTCTTCCCCTGCTCGGAGGCTGCCTCCAGGCAACGGAGCAGGAACTCTTTAGAAATTATATCACAAAAATTAAAACTGACTAGAGAAATCGGCTGAGCCGCACATCCCTGAGCCGGCACAGTCCAGTTTCTCCCCCAAGCTCTGCCAAGAGCTCGCCTCCAGACAAGAGAGCCACCCTCAGCCCAGGGTCCACAGTGGGAAGTTCCAGCTGTGCTCACGAGCTGACTGGAAGTTGCTGCCCTGTGGTAAAGGCTGAAACAGGATCACATCTGGCCTTCCATTTTTCTTTCAGACTGCACTTTTACTTTAGGGTTCCTGCCTTGCTCGTCCGGTGCCAGAGTTGTAGTCAGGGGATGAGTTCTGGTGGGCAGGAGCCGGCTATAAAGAAAACCTGGTCCTGATGTGCAGTATGGACCAGTCAGCAGGTGCTGCTGGGTCCCAGTGTCACAGTCACCCGACAGAACATATTTAAAAGACACAATCCTCATTCCCCTCTCTTCTGTATATGTGTCAGCAATCCTAGGATCTGTGTAATTAGCAGGCACACGGAGCTGATTCTTAGGAACATGTAAGCCAAAGAAATACAGTTGAAGAAAATTCCTGGGATCAAGAAAGTGTGGAATATATACACATTAGAATACTACTTAGCGCTAAAAAACAATGATATCCTTAAATTTGCATGCAAATGGATGGAAATAGAAAACACTATCCTTAGTGAGATATCCCAAACCCAAAAAGATGATTATGGTATGTACTCACTCATTAATGGACCCTAGCCATAAACAAAGAACATTAAGCTTATAGCTCACAAGCCTAGAGAAGCAAAATAGCAAGATGAACCCAAAGAAAAACATATATAGATCCTCCTGGAAATTGGAAGCAAACAAGATCGCTAGGCAAAAGGTGGAGGCACGGGAATGGGAATAGGGGTGTAGGTAGGAGTGGGGGGGTGAAAGGGAGAGAGGGAGGGAGAAGGGATGGACTGGGGAGAGCTTGGGGGATGGGAGGGTGGAAATGGAGGAAGGGTGGATACTGGAGAAGGGAATAAGATATCTACATTAAGGGAGTCATTTTAGGATTGGCAAGAGTCTTGGCTCTAGAGGGGATCACAGGTGTCCACGGGGATGTCCCCAGCTGGGTTCTTGGGCTGCAGAGGAGAAGGTGCCTGATCTAGCCTTGTCCCATAGTCACATTGATGAATATCTTGATCATCACCATAGAAATTTCATCCAATTGATAGAGATAGAGACAGAGACCCACATTCACATCAGAGCAATGAACTGAGCTCCCAAGGTCCAGTCGAAGAGCGGAAGGTGGGAGAAGATGAGCAAGGAAGTTGGGACCGGGAGAGGCTGGTCCACCAACCGAGACAGTGTGCCTGATCTAATTGGAGCTCACCAAATCCAGCTGGACCGGGACTGAATGAGCATATGATCAAACTGGAATCTCTGAATGTGGCTGCCAATGGGGGCTGACTGAGAAGCCAATGATAATGGCACTGGGACCTATCCTGCATGTATTAGCTTTTTGGGAATTTAGTCTATATGGATGCACACCTTCCTAGGCCAGGATGGAGTGGGGAGGGCCTTGGGCTTCCCACAGGGCAGGATACCCTGCCCCCTCTTAAGGAAGCAGGGGGAAGGAGGAGGGTTAGTGGGGGAGCGGGAGGGGATTGGGAGAAAGGGAAGAAGTGTAATTTTTTGAATGAAAAATAAAAGAATATTAAAAAAAAGAAAATTCCTGGGGCCAGGAGTTGGTAGGAAGAGCACATTTGGGTGAGTGAGCATCATAATGCTCACAGAACACTCAGAGTACATCCCTATGTCCTCCACTGTCTCACTGGGCAACTGGATTTGCTATCAAATGAAGTCTTTTCTGTCTCACAGCTCTGAATAAAATGAGATATTGCAGGGACTATGTTAGTCTGAGATATATGGTATACCCAAATAAGCCTAGCATGAAAACAGGATACCTAGTGTGTATGGGTGGGGTGGGGGGATGGGTGGGTGCGCGTGCACATGCGTGCGTGTTGAATGGAAACATGCAGGCTTGTGTGTCAGTCGTTGTTTGCTAGCTGTCCCGTGAGCTTCTAGGGACTCTCCTGTCCCCATTTCTCATTTTGCCTTGGAAGCACTGAGATTGCAAACTGTGCTACCCTACGTGGCTGTAAGTGGGTTCTGGGGATCCACACTCAGGCCCTCGTGAATGTGTGCTAAGTGCCTTCCTCATTGAGCCACCTCCTTAGTCCTTATGTCATCATAACTTGTGAAGGATGCAGACAGAAATGTCCCCAGTTCACCATTTTAGGCTCCAACTCCAGTACCTCATTTGCCCCTCAGGATGTGAATTGACCACCCACTGTCTCCCATCTTCTCATCTTCCCGAGAGCCCCTCTCTGCTACCTTTCTATATATGATATCGTAAGAGTCTTCAGATAAAATATTTGTTCAGAAGAGAGGTTTAATCTGGTCCCTCTGATGTTTGCCACACTGACAACTCACTGCCTTGGCTTTTGAAAATAATACGAACTCCCTGTCTAATAGAAGTTTCATTAGGATCTGTAAAGTTTTCTTCCTTTCTTCTTCTGATTTTAATGGCACCCTACAGTTTCCGCAAAAAAGGCTACTGTGAACGTGCTAGCAGTGTCTGCATGCAGACACCTGCCTGTCCGTGGAGGAAAATGAGTAGCTGCTACACTAAACACAAGACAAGAGAAATGCTTACCAAATCCAGTAGTGGCATACTGGAACAATGAAGTCCTAACACTTCCGATGTCTGTTGTGCAGGTGACCTGGAAGAAGAAAGCTAGACAAAAGAACAAACTGGTCAATCTCTAGTGTGAGCACCAGCTAACATGGGCGTCATCGGGAAAGAGCAATGAAATGAGAGTCCAGAGCAAACTGAGTGCTATTGTCACAAGTGACAATCAGTTCTAATGGTGGGGGATGGTTAGGATGGCATTAACCGATGCAGGAAGAAAGCAGGTGGTGCCATTTCCATTTCCTGGTTTTGGGTTCTGGCCCTTAGAAGGGTAGAGCGAGCTGCTGAGGACCGTCCATGCATACACTCATTCTCTCTGCTCTAGACTGTGCCTGAAAAGTGAGAAGTGACCAACCACTCATTTCATGCTCCTGCTGCCCTGACCTCCCCTCAGTGACGGACCGGAACCTGGACCCGTGAGCTGACACAAGCCTTCTCTCCCTTAACTCCCTCTTGTTACAGTATTTTGTTTTTATCATGGCAACAGAAGCAACTAGGATGCCGGTTTCGATGCCCGTGCTTCTGCAAAGGCGTACGACATCCCAGCAGTGATTGCTTCCTAGAGCAAGGCTGCTGCAAAGAGGGGCGCTATGAAGAGGCTCATCACGTGCTCTTGCCATGTGCTCCTGCACCACAGACCCAAAGCTGTAGGCCGGCAGACAACAAGTGAGAACCATCTATGAGCCGGAATAAAAATCTTCTCTTGGGCATGTGTTATAGCAATGACAAGCTAATACCTAATATGCATATTTCTAATTAAAAAGTCAATCAGCAGAAGAGCTGCACAATAGCAGCATATCTGTAAGGTGGAGCGGGAGATCCGAGCTTCCACCAGGGCAGCAAAGCAACACCGCATCAGAGGAGGCAAGGCCTCCAGATGAGCGGATCTTGCTCTGCAGTGGGTCTACACCTTTTCCTTGAAGGGCAGCACAGAAGGAAACTTGGGAATTCACGGTCCAAATTCCTGTGTCAATTGCCAGGGACCCTGTGCCTCTTTCAAGGTCACACAGATGGTCTGAGGCCTGCTCAGGTAGAACCCAGATCTGCCAACTGTCGGGCCATCTTCTTTCTATAGCAGGCTGCCCAGGTGGCCAAGAGCTGTGGCTGTGTGTGGTGTGGCTCACTCGGGGAAACTCGGTATCTCTAAATGCAAATAGGAGTCGTCCTTTAGCTGAAACAGGCCTCTCAAGGACCCAAATGCTCCTGGGTTGATTTACTATATAAATCCAATGTACCTTTCAAATGATTCTGTATCCACCAGCCCTGTGACCACACAGGTTACTTGAAAATCTGAAGCACCTTATGGCGCCTTTCAAAATAGGAGATGCGACTGGAGAGGGGGGTGGAGTAGAATCCTAGAAGAAAAGGGAGGTTCTTGCGAGGACTGATCCTATGAGGTTTGGGGAGCCCCTCACCCAGGGATTTAGGGATGGAGATGGTCATTGGGTGTTCTGGTAACGTTTTTGTTACTTTGATAAACACTATGACCAAAAGCAACCTGGGGAGGGAAGGGTTTTATTGGGTTTTACTTCCATGTTACATTCCATCATTGAGGGGAGTCAGAGCACAGACTGAAGCTGTGGCAGAATTGCTGTTTGCTGCCTCCTTCCCTCTGGCTTGCTGAGCAGTCATTCAGATACGGCCTGGGGCCCCTTGCCTAGGAACAGCACCTTCACATGGCACTTGTTCCTACATCAGGAAAATCAAGCAATCCAGAAAATGCCCCACAGACATGCCATGGGCCAAGCTGATGAAGGCAATCCTTGTAATGAGGTCCCCTCTTCCCAGATGACTCTTGGGTGTTCCAAGTTGATGGTGAAAAGTGACCAGCACACCGTGGGGGTACAGCAAGGAACCCTGTAAGTTTTCAGTATGTTCACCACGTTAGCTTTTTGCAGTTTGTCTTGTGAAATGAACCTGCCCGCTGGCCTCCTTCCTTCCTGCAGCAGCCACTTAGCTCGCTGGGAGACAGCACTGCCCCTGGAAGTATCCAGTAACAAACAGGAAGGAGACACATATTTAATCTGAGCTGTAAGATTTCTACAACCAGAGGCCACATAAACTAAGGAACTTTGATGCCAAGTCTCTTCGGGTTGCCTTTCTGGGTTAACATCTCATAAAGCTGGGAAACAGAGCACCTTACACAGAACAGAACGTCAATTACTAACTTTTGTCCACAGTCCTTGGTATGTAGAGGGTGGTGTCCAGGCCACTGTCCTCCGTCGGTGACCATGTATTCCTTTAGCTGGCCATTCAGGAGGGAAGTGCTATGCCAGTTGACACACACCATGGATTCATTGCTGTCCACCAAGAATGGGGCTTGGTACTGAGGCACTGTGGGGAGCAAAGCACGGGTCATGGAAATGGGAACTTGTGGATGGGTGCACAGGGTCCTTTTAGGAGAGTGTAAACAACAATATATGGAAGCAGCCACCCAACCAACCAAACAGAAACAACCCTGGGTGTTGCTAGAAACCCATTAAAAATAATAAACTGGTGTGGGCGGCAAGAAGACAGCCAATCAGAATGCGTGTGAAATGCAGTCTCAGCAGCTTTGGGCTGCTTCCAGAAATCAATGGAGACCGCTGTTTTATAAATAAAACTATTAACACACAATGGGTTTGCTGAGCAACATAACCCGGGGCTCATATTTTGCTGCATTTTCCCCTCTTTTAACGGATAAAGTGTCCTTAACACTATTAACTACAGTACATGGCTATTTTTCATATCAAATCAATATTTATTGCTACGAAGCCCCAAGGACTAGATGAAGTCAATTTTTTTTTCACCAAACCAAACTGCTTAGACGGTGAATTATGTACTTTTGGCACCCATTTATTTTTAAAGGTTTTTCTTGAACCGTTAGTTTGTTTTCTAAGATAGTTAAAAGGCCTTGCAAACAGCAATCCGAGCATAATAACTTACTGCTCTGACTAATCAATCAATAGTGGAGTACATTAGTATATAATCAGGCTTGGCTCTCCTAAGTATGATGTCAGTTCTAGAAGCAACTTGGTGTGCATTTTGCAGGGTGTTCTTTTCTCGTTTTTTAAAGTTTCTTGCTAAAACGAAACAAGAAACCTTGACTGCAGCTTGTCTTTAATGTAAACACATTGTTAAGGGAACAATTGGAGTCCTGAACATATCACCTTTCAGGGTGGAAGAGATCTCCTTCAGGAGACCTTGTTTTCTCCAAAATAATCAAGATATTTATAAGTCATTAAGATCTATGTATATCCTCAGTTAACTGTTAAGAAAGGAAAGGTGTGAATACATTGACTACATTACTGATGAGACATTATAGCAAAGTAAGGGATAATTATGTTTTGTAACATATGGTTTAGATCCCAAAGACACAGTGTTGCAGGATATATGTGTTTGAGTTAATTAACTAAAATCAACCTTAGGTCAGGAGGCGGATCCAGAAATTAGTTGACAGAAAGTCAGAGGGAGTCCAGAAAACAGACAGAGACACACACAGGAAGTACGAGAGAGGGACTTTGAGTTGGCAATGCTTTTGAGTTTGGAATGATGGAAGACATTCTGAGATGCTGGCAAAGAGAGAAGGTCAGCTAGTTGCTCCTCAACCTCCCTGAGCTAGCAGGTTTTCACACCCCAGCCTCTGACTCCTGAGTCTTTATTGGTAAATTGAACAATAGAGATTTAGTTAAAAACTTACATTTGGTGGCAGTGGCAGTGGCAGGAGGCAGATCCAGTGGCATGGAGAAGTCCCACTGAGTTGCTGCCTGGTCTGAGAAGGGCACAGCTCCTGGCGGAAACAGCAGTAGGTTCAGGTGCAGCCGCTGTGCTGGCAGAAAAACATTTTGGCACCCCATGTGGGCTTGTCAATCAAATTAGCCATTTCTAGGAATCAAACTCTCTGAACTTGATTATATTTACAGGACAATAAATGCTACAATTCTTAACATTTTTCATATTTATGACATTTATCCATCCACCTAGGATTCTGTGCCCTGTTGTAGCAGAATGACGGATTATGCAACGATCATCCACTCCGTATCCCCTCTCATCTGTGTGCTGAGTGCTGCCATGCTGTAACTTGGAACCCTCCATAACGGGAGCACTGACCTTGGGAGTGGGCAAGCACATTTTTCTCATGGCAGGACTGGCTGTTGATCATTTATACTGTTCTGCTCTTCACCGAAGGGCAGCCCAGGCAGAGACTGGATATGTTCCCCAAGCCCTTGAGTGAGCATGAATGTGCTCTCATGACTGCCCACACTGGTTAAAGTTATGTTTTAGTTTGTGCTCTCTGATCCATATTTTCTTGCCGGGCACAAAACGAGTTATACATAGCACACTGGTGTTTAGAGACCCACATTTTAGTCATTTCTTGCATGTTTTCATATCTATGGATTCAGTATTGAATTGAGAGAACCTCTCTCCTTAGTGTTGGTCTAGTATTTAGTTGTTTCTTCCCTGGGAAGGAAGGACAGGAAACAAAGTAGAAAGCAGGGGAGAATGGGTTCACTTTGTTCTTTCAGTGCAAAAGCAAAATAGCAACCTTTAGAACTCAGGACTCAAAAAAATTGGTTGCAACCTCCATCCCTCATCTGGATGCTCCTTGGCTTTCTGGCCAATACTAACAGTGAACAAGAGAGTTGCTTCATGGGCACATCAGAAAGGAGGCTGTAAATTTAGACAGCAGACATTGAGGGTTGCCACAGTGTGCTCCGATTATCATATGCACAGCAGGAACCTAAATGTTGTCCATAGCAAATGAGAAATGCTATTTTGGAAGAGTCTAAGGTACCTTGCCAAGGACCGGAACAGAGAAAGCAAGGGTCAGAGAATGAAGAGATTTAAGAATGGTTTAGGTAGGAAGTGACCCTCGCCAATAAGCCTTCATTTGGGACTGTAGTCTTGAAGTGGGTGAACCCCACTGAAGAGGGAAGAGGGGCAAGGAAGGACTTAAGCAAAAGGAGGAAAGAGAAAGAAGTAGAAAGGCTTGGAGCCAGGCTTACAACCAAGACAAGAAAACCAACTAATAAGACTATCCCCAGAGGCAGAAGGCGATCTGGAGGTGCTCATCATGAAAACTAGAATTACACTGAACATTCCTGACTAGTCAATGAAGGAGCCCTGGGGTGAAACAAGTGTCCTGTAGTCAATATGGAGGTCAAGGACAAACTGTGGGAGGGTTCCATCCAGTGGTGAGAAAGTAGAAGAGTTTGGGGAAGGGACAAATGGAGATGGCTCACGTAAACTGAGCTTTGGAAAAGGGTTGTGGTGCCAGGAGAGGGAATCAAGTTTATTAGCATCAGGAGAGAAGTGTACTCAGTGGGGACGGGGTGTGGTCTCAGGCTCAGGCTGAAGGCAGATAAGGTCAGATGCAGGCACGAATCTGTCTTGGGTAAGATGGAAAGCAACTGACTTGCGATTCCTCCCAGCCTTTGCCAATAGTTAGCAGAGGAGGTCGGGTCTGGCTGTGGGTGTGTGCAGAGGAAGACCGTGTAGCAAACGAAGGCTTGCATGAGTTAAGCCAGAGAGGAAGATGTTCAAGTCAGGAATGCTGAGGGGTGGGCTGCTGAGCATAGTGGTGATGCCTTCCCAAGGTCCCACTTACTACATCTGGGGTCTGCCCTGTCACTTAGGTCTCCTCAAGGTCAAGGCCAACCTGGGGTCTAGGTCTAGCAGCTCGCGTGAATGTCCCCTGGAATTCTAGAACACAATCCATAGACTTTGAAATTGCCAAAGGCTTTTAAGTGACAATGGGTTTAAATGACAGAAAGAATACAGATCAAATATTGTCAAGTATAAATAGCCAAGTGTGAGCCGGGCGGTGGTGGCGCATGCCTTTAATCCCAGCACTTGGGAGGCAGAGGCCAGCCTGGTCTATGATTTCAGATACAATAAAAACCATATAAGTAGAGAAGAATGGGGTGATCAAGTCAACCATTGACAGCCATTGCTTCTAAGTGGTGGGATTACTGGTAGGACTGGCTTCCTGTTTATGTAACCCCTAGGACACACAGGCCTCCCATGGAGGAGTCCTGGGTTCAGCCTGATGTTGGGTTCTTGATTTACTGGAATTCTAAGTTTTGAACCAGGAACTCTGTATTTTCATTTCTTATTGCATCCCACAAATTATGTTTCTGCTTCTGATAACGATGTTTATTCCCAATACCTTTTTGTAATTTTCATGTGTGTGTGAGCATGTGTGAAGAGCAGCACAGTTGTTTGGGTGTACATGCCTGCTGTTATGCCCAGATCACAGAGTCCCCCCAAAACCAACTAGGAAACCAAGTCCTGTGTGTAAAAGCACAGAGCCTTTCTTCTTAAACAAGTTTGCAAACTTGGACTCTCAGTTAGAGTTGGGTTTTTCTAGTAGCAAAGGTATGGGTGAGGGATTTCTAAGGTTCTGTACTCCTGGATTGGCTGACATTTGTCTAGGGTGTCCTGGTGAAAAGCAATGGGGGTGTGCTGGCAGGTGGTCCTATCTACAATGGTTGGAATGTTAGGAATTTTCTTTGGATGGTCTGTTCCTGGGTGGTGTAAGCTTGCAGCTTTTCCTGGAACCTGGTTCTGCTTGCTATGGCAGCTGGTGCAGCCTGAGCCCCATTATGTGTGGCCGGGCTGCCCTGGGACCCACACATGCGTCTAGGGAAAGCAGAGGTTAATGGTGGGAGTGGTGGTAGTCTGTCTCAGGCTCTGACCCCCTGTGTTTTGAGTCAAAAACTCTGACTGACTTGGAGCTCACCGAGTAGGCATGACTGGCTGCCAGCAAACCTCAGAAACCACTTAGGTACCTCCCCAGTGCTGGGACAAAGAGTGTGTCACTCCATGTCTAGGTTTTTTTCATGTGGGTTCTGGAGACCTGCCTGAGGTTCTCAGGCTTTCTGTGATTGAGCTATCTGCCCGGCCCTAATTTTCATTTAAATGTGTGTGTGTGTGTGTGTGTGTGTGTGTGTGTGTGTGTGTGTGTGTGTGTGTGTGTGGAATGGAAGTTATTTTATAGAAATCTAATTAATTGGCTAACAGTTCATTGCATGTCCGTTCTTACGATCTTCTTGACATGCTATATCTCACTGTTTTGGGGAAGTGCATGGAAAGGTAGGGGAATCATCTCTGAGAAGTGGGCTTGCCAGGCATGGAGGAACACCTGTAATCCCAGGGTTTGGGAGATGGAGGCAGGAAAATTGCTGCAAGCTTGAGGCCAGCCTAGTCTACATAGTAAATTCCAGACTAGCCTGGACTGCCGACTTGCCCTGGGGTTTTTCTCTGGTTGTCACCTACACGGTGTCTCCGTGGCGGCCCATGCCACCGAACAGAGTTACGGCCCCACTGCCATCCCCGTTCTCACTCAGGGTCTCCTGTGCCAGGTACCGGCCACCAGTACTCACTTCCTTTCCTGCCGGTAAAGCTGGTCCCCCGGAAGCCATGCTGCCTGCCTCGCTGTGCGCCAGCACTTCCACCATGTAGGCAGGATGGGGCTGCAGCTCCATCAGGTCGGCTCTGGTTCCAGGGCCCTGATACTTCGTCTCTGTGTAGCTGGGAGGGCAGGGTGAGGCCGAGTCAGGGGGACAAGGCTGGCACAGCTGCAGGTCATAGCTGGAACAGTCTGGGTGTGGAGGAAGAAGACAGGCCATGGATCTGTTTATCTGTCACTTTTCAGAAGTTGATTATTTTGGGGGGAGAAAACATTTTTGCAAACTCGTTAAAAATTCCCTTTTCAGGAGATTGCTTTCACAGACCCTGCATTGCTACCACAGGGAATGAGAAGTGGCGCGCTGGAGAAAAGGAGTGGAGTTACACCAGATGCATGCAGTGCCTGCATAGGCCAGAAGAGGGCGTAAGAACCACTGAAAAGGAGTTACAAATGAGTGTGAACTGCCATGTGGGTGTTGGGAATTGAACCCAGGTCGACAGAGAGTAGCCAGGGCTCTTAACTGTCGAGCTGTCTCTCCAGTCCCATCTGCACCCTAATTTTTTGTGACAGCATCATGCACCAGCCTGGAGTTTCCTAGTAGGTTAGGCTGGCTGTCCAGAGAGTCCTAGGGCTCTGCCTACCTCTGCCACCTTAGCACTGGGGTGTCTAAGTGTGTGCCACCACCCTGGCTCTCTATGTGAGATCTGGGGATCAGACACAGGTTCCCATGGCAAGCATTCTACCAATTGAGCCGTTTCTCCAGCCTCACGGGTAGTCCTTTTCATTGATAAAGAGCAAACGTTTGGTTCTCTTCAGAGGAGCAAGGTAAGTCTTTTTACGTAGAATATAGGAGATCCCCTTTCCTCCAGATTACTCTGAATGAAGACTTTTTGTTCTTTGAGACACTGACCTTCCTGACATTTTAGCTTAGGTCAGGATAATTCCCAACTAAGCACAGAAGTCGCTTTTGCTCCAGATGAGGACTGCAGAGCCTAGGGTCCAGAGATCCCCGGGGGAACATCTTCTTTAGTGACTGCAAACACAAAGTATTGTCTTTCTGGCTTCAGGATGCTTTTGTTGGTCACCTTTCTCTCAGCTGGTTTTACGGCTCAAACACTGTTCAAGTAACATAACTGCTCAAATGAATTTTTTTTTTCTGTATGCTTCTATTTTGTAACCTTTGGGGGCCTGCTGGCTGGTCATACGCCTCTGTGGCATGTCTCCTTTCGGTTTAGTTATCTGTTCCACTGACCCGTGCATGACACCATTAGGGAGCTGAGGGGGTGTCCACTGGAAGGAGGCCATCCTCGAGCGGGGTGTCTGCACCTGAGGTGGAGACAGCCCCGAGGGTGGGGCAGTGTGAGGCCTCAGCTCGGCTGTTGGCCCTCTACTGCAGCAGCTGAAACAGTACAGGCCTCAACCCCAATAGCATATGGGGTGAAGGGTCTCAGGTCACAAAGGGTCTGCTGCATGGCTGTGCCTTCAGAGAGCTGCAGGAGCGAGGACCAAATGGGACGGTGTCACGAGTCAGAGATGGTGTTCCTCTTTCTCTGAACAGAAGCCCTTGTTAGGTACTTTGAGACAAGGAATAACCCTGCTCTGAATGGAACCCTACACTAGGTATCCTGGGAGAAGACATACCCTGCTCTGAATGGAACCCCACACTGGGTATTCTGGGAGAAGCAATGACAGGGTGTAACAGTTCTAGCTGTCCTAGAACTAGCTCTTGTAGACCAGGCTGGCCTTGAACTCAGAGATCCGTCTGCCTCTGCCTCCCCAGTACTGGGATTAAAGGTATGTGTCACCACTGCCCAGCTTTGTGCTAAGTCTTCTAATGGCCAATCCTGTTGGAGGGGAAAGTTTAAAATAAAGAGTTCAGGGGAAGTTAGATGCAACAGGAAAGAGGTGACAAGGTAGAATAAACTCTTCCCTAATCTTTGGAATGTACTAGAAAATGGAACCAAATATACAAAAGCTGGGTTGAATCCAGAGACTTTCAAAAGGACTTCTTTATAACAAAATGAAATAAAAAATCATGATCTGTATTGAATTATATTTTTTACCACTAAATTTTACATTCTACTGCAGTAACTTGTATGGAACTTACATATCTAAAATATGCTGGGACCCATGTCAGAGGTGGGTACAAACATTTAATGCTTGCAAGCCTCCCTTCCTCTCAGAGTGCTGGTTTTGCAAAGCTATTTGTCTTTGTAGGACTACAAAACTTCTGATTTATATAGAGCAAACTTTTGACCTCATTTGGAAAAGAAGCTCTTAGAAGCTAGAGATTAATTTCCACATAGACATAAGGAAGAAAATTAAGGAGCTACCTGCTATTTTTTAAAATGCATACAATGTACTCCAAATAGAAATTATTTGGGTTTATTAATATTATCATTTTATAAGCATGGATAATCAAGGGCTGATTGTATTTACATCATCTATATTTATTGAATACGAAGCCCTGTAGAAAATATGCTAATATTCCTTTAGCATGCACCAGGAGCCTTTCCTGCATGTGGGCCTTCTTTGGAAATTGTGTTTCAACACCAGTTATGCCGACCTCAGAGGATTTCTCCACACTTTTCCAAATCGTTCCCTAAATTGGTCTAAATAATTCATAATGTAATACTTGGATCTGCAAATCTCTATAAGCTTATGTGAACAAAGTATTATAATCTCCACTTACTCATGAGCCACAAGGGAGAGACCCAAGCCATGCCACAGAAGTAAGAGACAAGCGAGGACAGACTAGGTGGCTCTCAGTCTGTCACTTAAATAATGCAAGGATTGTCTTAGTGTTGGGTTCCTAGTTGCAAGGACCGTTAAATATTAGCTTTTTTGTCAAATACCGAAAAACTTTTATGTCAAGGAATTGAAATATTTTTATCTTCCTCACCTTGTAAAACCTTTGTGCATTTTTGTTTGTTTGTTTGTTTTTTGTTTTGAGACAGGGTTTCTCTGTAGCCTTAGAGTCTGTCCTGGAACTCACTCTGTAGATCAGACTGGTGTTGAACTCAAAGAGATCCGCCTGCCTCTGCCTCCCAAGTGCTGGGATTAAAGGTGTGCGCCACCACTGCCCAGCTTTGTGCAAGTATTTTAATGCCTCTACCCAGAAAAACTATCTTTTCTTATCCAACCCATCCTGTGAATTTAAGTGATGTAAGCAGCATGTCCTCCCGAGTTTCCCTTCATTTCCTTTAAAACTCAAAAGACCGTGAGGTCAGACCCCAGCCAAGGGGGAGAAGGCATAGCCACCACCTGAATTAGAATAAACACCAAGCAAACTTCTGGGCGTGGGTCTTGGTGCTCCCTTTTTACAAAAGCAATCAATCACCTTGCCAAGTTACCTTTGCCTTAGTGGCGTGTTCCATTCTGCCACACTAATGTTCTTTCTGTTTCTGGCATGGCCTTCAACAACAGGCATGTTACAACCCACTGTGGTAGGATCCCTCTGTGCTGTTTCCTGTCTTCTGACTTTCCTCAAATGTGTTAAGGACAGCTGTGGAGACAACTGTGCCCAATAGTGGTCCTGCCTCTTCTAAGTAGGCAGTACTTTCTTGAACTCACCTTTATCAACAGAGATAGGAGTTTCTTTCTGTTAGAGATCTGTGTGTGTCAAAATTGGGGTTCCTGTGTATGCCAAAATTGAGGTTCCTGTGTATGTCAAAATTGGGATTCCTGTGTGAGTCAAAATTGGGGTTTCGGGAATACTCCTCACTTCATCTTTTCTCTATTAGCATTCACTCCATCAACCCCATCATGTATACACACCACCTGATTCTTCAAGTACCAGGCCTCTATTTTTCTAAATGTAATGAATTTGCATATGTGCAAAGTCTTGGGTTTCTTACATCTCTGGAATCTTCAGCACCACCCTATTGGGAGGAGACATCACCACCCCCTGGTACTTGTCTCAGCTTAGATGTTTCCTCTTTTCTAAAGACTTGGTCTCTCAGAAGGGCAAGGAGAGGCTACGCACGGGGAAACCATGGAGGAGGACAAAGAGCCGGATCACAAAGACAGTGGCTTTTAGGAAGAGCCCTGCTGAGGCTCAGCTCTTTGAGCTGTGTGCTCACTACAGTGTGAGTCCCCCTGCTGGAGCTGGAGAAGAGTCCAGAGAGGTTAATATTCCCATTGGGTGTCTAAGGGGCACCGATGTTGACCACTGCTTGGGTGGAGGAGATGGTGTGGAATGTGGGCACTTTGAGACCTTCTGGGGGGGGCAGGTCCAGTTCTACACCAAGTCCAGCTACTTGGGACTTGGCCTGCAGAACCCACTGCCCGTACCTTAAAAAAGAATCAACAAGACCAATCAAAACCAAAGTACCCTCACACTGGAAAAGGCTATCAGGCATGGGGCGTGGGTTTAGTAGTGCACACCTTTAATCCTAGACCTTGGGAATTAGAAGCAGGTCAATCTCTGTGTGTTCAAGGCCAGTCTGATCTACAGAGTGAGTTCCAGACCAGCCAGGGCTATGGTATCTCAATAATAATAAAAAAGATTAATAAAGCAGGCATCCAAACCAGCTAAAGACAAAGAATAGGGTGAATTTTGACCTTGCAAGCTTATGATTACAAAGGATCATAGGACAAGAAGGGAGCTCAGGTAGGCTCACCTCAGCTGGCTGACATGCTCCTCTCTGCCGCTGCGGGGCAGCTCAGTGGTTTTTGTCAGTTCCTCGAGACTGGATGGATTCCTGGACTCCATAAACTCAGCAATTCTTAAACACCATCTCCATTAAATCTGCATGAAAATCCAATTTCCTTTCATCAAGGAAGGGACAAACATATGGGGAGATGTATAATCTTATTTATCAAGAACCATTTGTATAATTAAACACGAATATCCTAAAAGGTCGCCTCGGGTCGCCATTTGCATGAGGAAGTAATTTGTCGGACGTCAGGTACAATAGACCAGGTGGATGGATGTGCGAGCATATAGGGTTAAATTAGGCCCAATAACAGCCAACCACACAGTGATCAATCAGAATGATAGATGGCAATGGCAACACGAGAAGACTGTGTCTCCAAGTGGTATTCCTTACTAAGCTCTCAGGTAAAACTCTAACTTCAGGGAATTCTCGTTGGTTGTCTTTTACTCTGTTTATTAAAAAAATAACAACAAATTACCATGGGCCTTTAAAGACAAGTGTGGGAAAGCTCGCTTGCACTCTCCGGGGGTGCAGTGTTGGGCGGCACGCAGATGGTTTAAAAGCAGGCTTATGCTGGGAAAGAGAGTTTCGGTCTTGTTTGGTTCCTGCATCAGTACACCTTCTGGAGAAGAAACGCCTTGGCAGACTTTTAACAGGGAGGCCAAGTCCGATTGGTGTTTGTGTTTCTGTCGGGGCAGAAGCTTTGTGAAAGGCGAGTTCTGAGGTTGAGCTGCTGTCAAATGTAAATCTCCAGCCCCTTGCTGATAGGGTTGCTGGCAGCTCCCTTTTCAAAAGAGAAAAACTAACCTGCTTCCCAGTGAAGAGGCTCTTTAAAGGAAGAGAGCTCTCTCTCCTCATTTGCATAGAATCACTAACTTTTTTTTATAAACTCTTTTTTTCAAAGCAATTTAAACTATTTTATGTTGTGTATGTGTGTGCACCGTGCATGGGGTTTTTCGGTGAGGGCTGGCATTGTACTCTTCCCGGTAAACAAGCTTTGGATTCTGTAGGTTGCGGCTATGCGTAAATAAGATACCAAGGCTCTGAAAGTCTAGATTAACGTGGGTCCCTGAATGTGCAAGGTGAAAGACATGTTGAGTAAATTGTCTCAGCTGACCTGGTTCCCTGTGAGATAGGCTGGGAAGTGAGGAACAGGAGGCTTGTGTCCAAGTCAGAGTACCACCCACGCTGCTCTTGTGCCCTCTGCAAAGGCCAAGGGCAGACTTACAGGGGTCAGATACTATGTTACTGATGAAGAGATCAGATGTCATGCCCCAAGAGGGAGGGTGCCTGGCTCAGGGAGCTGGAGACCAACCACTTTAGGGCCCCTTCCAGGGATGGAGCGGAGCGGCTTTCACAGCAGATGCAGGGCAGGCTTGGAAAAGACAATATTCTAGGGAAGATGTAAAATAGAGTGCAAAGATCAGTATCAGATTCCCTGCCAGGAACGGGCTCTTGGCGATTTACAGGTATGCTGATAGTAATCAGGGTCACAAGAAGGAAGCCTGTGGAAGGAGGTTTGATAGCGACAAATCTAGCAGATAACCACTGCTGGACCACGAGGCAGCTGCCACACAGGTGGGAAGCTGAGGCACTAGCCGGAGGTCACTAAGGGAAGTACAGGGCCAGTCTAGCCCAGGGGAGAGAACATTCGGTTCTCAGTTCTCTTCTTTTAATATTAATTTTTAAAGTTAAAGCACAAGTAGACTTCCTTTTGGCATTTGCATAACACATATCCTATTTTTATGTTTTTCTATCTGTGCTTTTCCACCCGCTGCCCTTCCCTGCCCCCTTGTCTTCTTGTTGGCCCCCCGATTCCCTCTACATAGCTCCCTTTCATTTCCATCTCAGATGTGCTTCTGTGACCCTCTCCTCTTCCTGTTTCTACACATACACATGCGTGTATACACACACAGTCTAGATTCCCACATATGAAGACAGCATGCACTATTTGCTCTTTTGAGTCTGGCTCATTTTGCTCAACACAGTGATGTTCAGCTATGTCCATTTTCCTGCAGACATCGTAATTTCTTTCCTTTACAGTTTAATAAAATTCCAGTATACGTGGGCCACATTTTCTTTGTCCATCTACATCTATAGATGGATATCTAGGCTAATTCCATATATAGGCTACTCGGAGCAGGACAGAAAGAAACATGGTTGTAAAAGTGTCTCTGTGGATGTTGGCTTAGAGTCCTCCGGGTGTGTGACTGGAAGGGGCTCATCATTTTCCACGTAGATGCAGCGTGGGATTGTGATGCTATTCTTGGAGTTAGCACTGATCCTCATGCCATAGACTGTGCCATAGACTTTGATCAGGTGGAGTCTTTAAGATGTGATATAATCTAATAATTTTATGTTTAATTGTGCATGTTCGTCAGTGTATAGCTTATGTGCACATGAGTGCAGCTTCCTGAGGAGGCCAGAAGAGGGCGCCAGCTCCCTGGAGCTGAAGTTAGAGACAGTTGTGAGCTCCCCATGAGGTTGCTGGGAACAAACTCAGGTTATCTTTCCAGTCTTCAGTCCACTATACTTGAAAACAAGTGGGCCTCAGTGTATAGGTTTTAGTGTACTTTGGGATTTTATCTTCCAGAATATAGACAATATAAAATCTCTGTCCAGAAGCGAATCTATATAGGACCTAGTATTCTTTCTTGTCTTTGACAAGAGACCTTCATCACACATTGCTCTTTTCCCCTAGACTTCCTTTTTAGTATTCAATCAATTTGAGATCAAAATAGCATTCATATGAATCAACATGCTTATGCAAGGCTCAGCCGATTTACATGAGCTGCAGTGAAAATGGAAATGGTCGCAGCGAGGGGAAAGCTGGGGACGGCACTGCAGCATGGTGGGTCTCACGGCAGGAAGGGTAGTGGTGTGTGCCATGCCACACACCAGAAGGAAAGGACAGAGACTCTGTGATGGCGGCTTTGCTCACTCTCTGCACTCTGCCCCACCCTCTTCCATGCCTGCTCCCTGTTACGAAAAATAAAAGTCCTATCAAAAATTCATTATTGTTTTTAATCTATGCCCAACTAAACAAGACATGGACTAAGGTATGTTCTGGGCTCATAGTTAAAATATTAACACAGATTATGCTTGTGATATCTTCTTAGAAATAATTACCGAATTTGGTAACACGCAACAGGGTGGCATTCTAGGTTGGATTGTAAGTGTCCACCAGAAGGTCACATGTTGAAGGCTTGGCCCCTTACAGGTGACAGCTTTGGGAAGGGATTGGATCAACTCACTTAGGGTTTTGAAACTTAACGGAACATTGGAAAGTTTTGGAGGTGAGACCTAGTCAGGAGAAAGTGGTCATTGAACGGCATATTCTGTCCCCGTCCCTTGTCGCTCCTTCTCTCAGTTCTGGCTGCTGTGAGGCGAGCAGCTTGCTGCACTGTGCCCTCTTCACCATGATGCTGTGTTTGCCACAGGCCCAGAAATAATGGATCCCAGTCGCCAGGGCCTGTGACCTCTGAAACTGCCAGAGTAAACATTCCCTCTTTAAGTGACCTCAAGCATTTTTTGGTGCAGTGGCAGGAAGCTGGCTCACACAGATGGAGAAAGATGGGGAAATTATGGGCAGGAAATGTTGAATAGTGTATTGGTGTGATTTTTTTTTTCTTTTGGTCCTAGGAGATGAATTTAGACCTCATGCACGCTAGGTAGGCATTCCACTGCAGGACTGCTTTCTCCAGCTCCCGGGCCTTTCGGTTTTCATGGATCAATGTAATAACCAGAAAACCGAGTCCCTTCTGAGGGGACACAGAGTTACCTACTACGAATTCCATGACAAAGGGGATAAAAGGCAGTGCATCATAGCATCTCTAAATACACTTGCCCAGTCAACAAATTAATGATGGTTAAAGTTTCCTCTGAAAGACTCGTTATCTACATGTGCTAACACGATATGTGCACACAAGTTAGCAGACCACCACAGGTTACACAGTTCAGAGCTTCTCAGTAGGGGACTGTTAAAAACGTGGGCAAGTCAGGTTGGATCAAGTTGATTTAAAAAAAAAATGTTTCTGTGGTAACAATGGGAAGCATTATAGTGTAAGATGCAGAAACTACAAATATTTTTAATGAATATAAAATAACGGAAACATTTAACCACGGATACTATTCTTGGCAGTGATCAGCATATCAATAATGCCAGCTTGATTTGCTACCTAGATACACACACATTGCTGTTTTCAGTGCAATATGTATTTAACTACTAATGGGTATCATCTTTTTGCTTGTTGTCCATTAAAAACATCGGTGGTGGCACATGCCTTTAATCCCAGCACTCAGAAGGCAAAGGTAGGCGGATCTCTGTGAGTTCAAGGCCAGCCTGGTCTACAAGAGCCAGTTTCAGGACTGGCTCCAAAGCTACAGAGAAATTCTGTTTTGAAAAACCAAAAATCAAACAAACAAAAAAACCGAAAACCAAAAAAAAAAAAGCAAACAAACAACAAACAAAGAGCAAAACAAAACCACGAAGCTGTTCTTTGATTTACTCATTTCTCTCAGAGACTTAATTACTATATCTCTCCTTAAACGATTTTAATTTCATGAAGTGTGAACACCTGCCACTAAGCTGCCACACCTGGACAGCTGTAGAAACAGTAAACACTCCTTGGAAATAGAGATGGTCTTTGCGTGGAGTGTGTCAGGAGGGGTTCCTGGACCAGGGTCTTCCACATCATTTTGGGCCCTTGCTCCCGAACATGGGTTCTCAGCATACTTCCAGCTGATTCTTGCACCCAATACTCTTTGCAAAATACTATGGAACCAGGAACAGAAATCTAGGCACAATCATGTTTCAATTTCTCTTCATAGAGTGTTGTGGAATCATCTCTTTTTACACTGTGAAGTAGTATCACTCTGATTGGTTTAATAAAAAGCTGAACAGCCAATAGCTAGGCAGGGTTTCCAGGCCCAGAGGATGCTGGGAAAAGGACAGAGACATGGAGGAAGCAGGAAAGCAGGATGGACAGTGCATAGTTGAGGTTAACGAGCCTCTGGGCAGCACGTATTTTAATAGAAATGGGTTAATTTAAGTTATAAGAAGTAGCCAAAGACAAGCCTATGCTATCAGCCAAGCTTTCATAATTAATAAGCCTCCGTGTCATTATTGGGGAGCTGGCGGTCCCGACAAAAATGTTTGACTACAAGTGTCTGTGTTTTAGCATCAGGACTACCTACAATCTTGGAAACAAATACTAGTGTGTGTGTGTGTGTGTGTGTGTGTGTGTGTGTGTGTGTGTGTGTGTGTGTGTGTGTGTGTGCGCACAAATCCAAGGTAACATCAGGTGTCTTTGCCAATTACTTTCCACCTTATATTTTGAGATAGGGACCCTCCCTTGGAGCTTGACTGGCCAGTGAGCCCCAGGGATCCTATCTGTTTCAACAGCACTAGTAGTATATGCTACTACTTCTGTTTGTCTGTTTGTTTGAACTAGATCCTAGGGGTTCGAACACATGACCTCATGATGGCATGGAATCCTCTTAACTTTGGTGACATTCCCTCACATGTCTCCTTATGGAATGTTCGATTAAAAACATTCCTCATGGAATGTTTGATTAGACAGCATTTCAATAATTCTGAGGACAAACTCATTTTGGGTAGCAGTAGGAAAGAGCCCTCATTGTTTATACAAACCAGAGAATGAAAATACAGTGCTAACAATCCACATCAGAAATTGAAAAAAAATACAGCATGAGCAGCCATGCCAGTCATTAATCAGCAGAGTAAATAGGTCGCATGTTAACAGGCAAACAATTAAATTATTTGTTTCCCAGGGGCATGGAATGTGATTGTTATCATACTCCCACGAGGGAAACAAATAGATATTAAAAGGGTCTTTCCAATACCTGTATTGGCTTGGGCCAACAGCTAATTCAATAGATTCGATCACAATCCGCACTTCCTACATGGCTCCTGATTTATGGCTTTGGCACTCTTTAGTCATCAGTCAGTGCAGTTTGCTCCCCGGCATTCATAAATTATGCCTCATAAATAAAAAGATACAATCAAGGAACTCCTATCGGTCCCTCTACAGTCTTGGAGAGCATTCCCTTGGCATTCACACTAAGGCCTTTTTAAGCAGTAGCTTGCCGTGGCTTTTGAATATGGTTGAGTAGTAACACACCAGAATGGGCTTTTCCAGAACTGGGTAGAGCGGCTCATGGCTGGAGACAGCAATGAGTCTGCTATTATACGGCCACGGGACTGGACTGTTTTATTTTGTGACTAGCCTACAGGTGCCAGCCAGGCAGGGCTACTTGTTGGAGGGCTTTGTGAAGCCACCTGCTTCACTGTCTACCTTTCTGACCCGCCTTCATCACCAAATGGACTTTGCTCAGTGCCTCTGTTTGCCAGATAACCTCGCTGAGAACCTTTCTTGCACAGAGTCCCTGTATTCCTGGTTCCTTTCATCCAGAACACTTTGGATCAGGCAAGAAGGAACATGATTTTATTTGAATTCTGGGATGCAGGGAAAGAAGGGGACAGTGAGTGGGTGGGTTGAGGGAGGAACAGTGTCTCGCTTTTTACTGGCACTTTTGAAATTCGGAGATATGAAGTAACTAAGCAAGTTAGGAGACATTTTCCATGTTAGAAATGGCCACCTGCTGTCTACCGCTGAGGCCGCTGCTGCCCTGGTTGGACTGCTCGGTAGATAGGGTTAGGACTCTGTTCTAAACCACGAGGTTGGAGAACCGGCTTGAACACAGCATGAAACACTGAATTAATCTGAGTCCACACTTCATAAGAGTGAAGGTTTGGAGTTTACTGCTTGCTAAGTTTTGCACTGTCTGTTCCACTTTGGAGGAAACAGGAACTTGGTATCAATCAGCTCTCAGAGGGAATGCACAGGAGGTGGAAATCGGCTCCCTTTGCCCTTCAGCTTGCTTGTCGAAGCGCTATCAGGTGTGTCTGACCCATAGGCCCCCTGGGCACCAAGGGAGAAACTGACCCAACACAAAATTGTAAACTTCCTGAAAGTATTGTGCGATTGTTGTTGCTGTTGTAGCTGAACTATGTGATCTCCCCAGCATGAACTTTGTAGATAGAGAAGCAGGCTGCGATGTCAAGAGTTTGATCATGTCCCTTGTAGTTCATTGTTCAATCAAGGTATTTAATCATTCCAACAATGCCATACAGTTGGCATTAATACTCTCATTTCACAAGGAAACTGAAGGGCGTAGATGTTTATGCCATTTGCTATGTGTATCACACAGTCTAAGTGTGTGATACAAGTGCGAACTCCTCATGACCCCTTTCTGTGTAATTCTGTGATAGCTAATTCCAACCGTCAGTTTCACAGGATCTAGGGGGACTGGGAAAGCAGTCTGAGTGAGGCGCTGCCCGGGTTGGCCTGGCCTCTGAGCACATCTGTGAGGGATGGCCTTGATTATGTGGGGGTGAAGCGACCCACCCTAAATGTGGGCAGCAGCACCTCACCACTGGGCCTTGGGCTGAATCGAAAGAGGGAAATGACAAGCCTCCACCTCTATCTACTTTTTGAGGAGCGATTCCATCACGCTCAGTCCTGAAAAGACGCATCGCCTCCACAAAGAGTGGCTAGAGCCAGCGAAGACTGGGATCGCCAGGAAAGGAAGACTTCACCGGGTGCTAGAGTTGGAACCCTGTTGCTCTGATGAGACACCCCGACAAACGCAAACAGTGGGGGGAGGGGCTCATTTGGCTTTACCTTTTCAGGGCACAGGTCCATCGTCAAGGGCCAGTAGGGCGAGAACTCAAGCTGGGGCTTGAGGCAGAAATCACAGAGGAGTGCAGCCTGCTAGGTCACTCTGACTCTCTTGAAGGACCATGATTAGCTAACTTCTTATATGCTTGCTAAGGGATGGTGCCACCCAGAGAGGGCTGGGCCCTGCTACGTCAGTTATCAGTTAGGGTAATTCCTAACAGACTTGCTGACAGACTCACCCAATGATAGTGGTAATTGAGTGCGGAGGCTGCTTTTTCAGGTGATTCTAGACTGCATCAATTTCATTAGATGGCATTCTCTAATTTGCCTTATTGAAACGTAAGCCCATCTCTACCCATGTTCAGGTGAGTGGTTCCTTGTGTTCAGATGCAATTGTAACTGTGTTCAATGTGTGTGTAACTGTGTTCAGATACATGTGTAAAAGGCTCTCCCGAGAATGACGTGACCAAGGCTAAATGGGATGTGGTCCATGGTCCAGTGGTAGCCCTGAGTTTGCTATCTCTGAGAATGTCTTTGGGGGCCAAATTCCATCCGTGCACTCATGCTGTGCTCTACCAGGACCGCAGACAGGCTGAGTTAGACGCTATCAATAAATCATTTAAGACCTTGAGCTGTGGGACGCGAGGCAGAGGGAGCTCAGTTCTTGTGGGAAAACTAAACAAACAGAAGCCTCCGTGCTGGTCAGAAATACGTTAGTGAGATTAATACCTAATTAAATGCAAGTCCAAAGCCAAACAGAAAACATGCTTGATAAGTTGCGGCTAAGTGTGGTGCAGAAAACGCGTAGGTGAGGGGTCTGAGAAAGCAAGCAAGATGAGACAAGGAGCCAGCACAGAGTACAGTAAGACTCTCAGTGATGGGAGGCGGTCCTCGGGCTGTGTCAGTGAGTGACCACTTCACTTGATTGTTTCCCTGAGACAAGAAAGGATGAGCTGTAAGGAGCTAAGGAGCACCCCCCTCCCCGTTCAGCCACTCGTGTTCTTGATTAGAGATTGATACAGTCTACTACTGATTAAAGATTCACTGATGCAGACCAGAGTTCTCTTCATCTCAGACTGGGGTACAGCATGGGCCTAAGACCCAGGCATCCTACTAATACAGAATGTTTACTCCCAAAACACACCTGAATGACACAAAGGGGGCCACGTGAAGTTAAATGTCACCCAAAGTTTGTGGTGTATGCATGCACAAGTGTGTGTGTCTGTGTACGTACGAGTGTGTGTGGGTGCATGTGCACATGTGTACAGGTGCAGAGGCAAGACCTTAAATAACCTCAGCTTAAATAACCTTAAGTAACCTCAGCTGATTTTCTTCAGCCATGATCTACCTTCTTTTGAGCCTTTGTGGTCTGGGGCTCCCCCAGTGAGCCCGGCTGGCCCATCAGTGAGCCCCAAAGATGCACTTGTCATGCCTCCGCCTCTGCTTCCTCAGTCCTTTGGTTACAGGTGTCCGTGGCTATTCCTGGGGTTTCTTTTAACACGAGTTCTGGGATTCGAACCCAGGGCATTGTGCTTACACTGTACAGCTGAGCCATCTCCCCAGCCCAAATTTTTGGATTCTAACTGTTTTCTTTTAGAGAACAGAAGTTGTGAGAGGTGAAGAAACAGGGGTCCATATCCTTCACAGGTGTCTTTACTGTGAGGGCTGAACTGTGCAATTCTTGCTTCAGATTGGAAGCATTTCCCACACACGCCACGTGGCCTTGATGGAGAAAGTAGACCGTGGATGAGGCATGCTCACTGAGAGCGCTTAATTTTCTCAGTTCTTAGGAAGGCATATGGTATAACAGGTCAAGTGTAGAGTTCTAGGGCAATCCCCTTCTTTATTAAGGAGGAAGGGTGATAATAATAACCATTATTATAGTGGTTGAATTATATTCCTATCTATGGTGCTTTGAGCACATTGCTTTTATGCTGGTTTAACCCCAAAGCTTGCCTACGCGTTACACCGCATGAAGCTTAGCGAGCGAAGGTCCTGAGTGAACGTACATTGTTGACAGGCCACAGCCATGCCAAGGTCTCCAAGGCCTCGGACTCGTGGGAATTGGCAGTCATTCCTCATGGTGGCTAGGCTCAGGCAAAGCCTCGCTCGGTTCAAATGCTGGTCTTGCTCTGGTTGATCAGTGTGGACAAAAACTAGGAGCTGCTGCTTCCTCCTCCTGGATGCTCACAGCCTGAGGAGTTCACACACCCTTCCCGACCCCAGCCTTCTGCACACACGCCTGTCCATCCTTCCTTCCCTCACCACTCCTAGTCATGGTTCCAGGACCCAAGCCAAGTGGGGCAGAGCATAACTGGCTATTTTTTTTTTTAAATTCTGAAGATGGCCTCCTGGTCCCTTCTGTATCAGCACAATTTTAAAGCCAAACACTATTATTAAATGAAAGTGTTTTAAGTCGGGGTTGATTTTGTCAAGTTTCACAAGCTGTAGTTCAAGAGAAGGTAAAATTATCACAGGGTGGCACACGTCCCTAATCCCAGCACTCTGATGACAGAGGCAGGCAGAGCGCTGTGAATTCAAGTCCAGCCAGGGACTTAGCTACATAGCAAGACCCTGTCTCAAAATAAGTAAATAAGTGAATAAAGAAATAAAAAGTAAAACTTGATGTGAATCTCTTTGTACTTGTAGAACTTGGAGCTGGAGGAGGAACTGCCTCTTATGATGGGATGCTCCGTACTAGAATAGCTGCTGAAAATTCCCGCGTTGAGTCTTGGTCCCGGTGTGAGGGTCCACGGAGTTATCTCTTAGAGTGGTGAGCTCCCGCAGGATGGGGCCCTCACGGACGGGACTGGTGCCCTCATGAGAGGAGACCCCCCCTCTGTATCCTCTCCCTCTCCGCCCTGCATTGTGAGATGTGATGAGAAGAAGCCTTGCAGAGTGGTTCCTCACCATACACGGCAGCTATGGGCACTTGGGCCCTGGATTTGAAGCTCTCCAGGACTGTGGACAATGGATGTTCACGGTATAGGCTGCGTGGTCCGAGGTGTTCTATTATAACAAGTGCTAAGGCGATGAGGGAAGGCTTGGAGAAGCTAAATTGCTCAATCATCCGAAAGGCGAGATGCGGCTAACTCTCTCCTTCTCTTCTGCTCATCGCCTGTGCTTTGGCAGCTTTGATGGACTTTAAGGATCCCTCCTGCTTCCTTCACAACCTTCCCTCCATCCTCTTTTTGAGCAACAACGTTGGTTGGTTCAGCAGCAGCAGCAGCAGCTCCCAGCGTGCCCTGGCTCCCTCGGCCTTAGCCTCAAGACCGGACCCTCGCATCAGTGAGTCAGAAAGTCTTCTGCTGAGCTGGAGATTCCCAGGCACCAGGCACCAGGCAGAAGCCCTCAGAGCCTCTGAGTGTGTGTGGGTGCTCACTGCAGAAACCTGTCAATGTGGGGAAGTTTCAGGAGAGCTAATTAAGTCCCTGTCAGCACGAGTCAGTGAAAGGGAGCCCGGGCAGGCCCGGGCAACTCCATGGTGAGTCATCGCCTTAAGCGAGAGCATGAATATGAATGCAGAATTACCTGGAGCTGCTCATTAGCCAGACATCTCTCCCTGAGGTAAAAGCTAAAGTGCAGGGCTGGGGGCAGAGCTCAGTGGTAGAAGGCTTGCTCGGCTTGCACATGCAAAGCCCTGGGTTCCACCCTCAACTCTGTAAAAACCCTGGGACAGCTCAGGAGGGAGGCTCACCAGGTTCTTCCTGAAGCCCGTGGGAAGACCACTGCCCTAACTGGCCTGTTCATTCATCAAGAACTTTCTGACAGAAGTTCGAGGTATAAAGAGTATAGCTAAGCACAGTCCAGTTGGGAGGGGCCAAAGTAAAAAGTGGTACTGTAGGAGAAAATACCAATTGAGTGTGTAGGTGTCCCCTGGCTCTACCTCGTCATGTGATACCCATTTAAAGAACAGTCTTTTCCTGGAAGGATTTCATTCAGCACGGAGGCATGAAAACACACTTACGGGGTTAAGAATCAGATTCCAGCAGACAACCCTTCATTTGGCACTCCCATGGACTGGGTTTCTAACAGGACTCTGTATGCCTTGTTCCACAAAGCCACCTACCCACCCCTGTGAACTATAAACAGTCGTTTCCTAACACCCTCCACTCAGATTCTGTATCTCACGTGGTTTTCTTTTCTACAACTTATCTTTCAGTGTCTAAGCCTTTAGAATTTCAGGCTCCCAGGAGGTTGTGTTGAAATGGAGACTCAACTTGTCTCAACTCAGAAAGACTTGTTTCACACAGTGTTAACTCTTATACCTCCAGAGGATGAGAGAAACAAGGCAAAACAGTGCAATAACGGCAGGAAGGGAAACAGGTTTACAAGGAAAACACGTCGTTTGATGGAGACAGGAACTTTCCTAGTAAATGCTGAGCTCCGCAGCATGAGTTCTAAGAGGTCTTCATAATAAAAGCCCAGAGTCAGATACAGCAGGAATACCGAGAGATCAGTGAGACGAAGGAGCCAAGCCACTGTCACCTTACCTCTCAACTTCCTTCCCCCCCTTATCATTTTCTCTCTCTGCCCAGCCATATCACTTTCTGTCTGTCTGTATAGACCCCCAGCCCTCTATGGTTAGCTAGTGGCTAGCCCCACCCTCTGATCTCCAGGCAAGCTTTATTTGTACAAATAAGGTATCACCACAGACCTCATTTCTACCTTCATAGGTAAAGAGTGGGACTTTCCTTTAAGAAGAGTAGAATGAGATGCCCATTGTAGTGCTTGACTTTAATGCCAACATTTGAAGAGGCAGAGGAAGATGTCTGTCTGTGAATTCAAGGCCGGCATGGTCTACATGTGAGTTCTAGGCCACACAGGAATACAGTGAGAGCCTGTCTCAGAAACGAACTAGAATAAGTTGGATGTGACAGCTCACACTTGCAATGTCAACCACTTAGGAGAAGTGATAAAGGAGACAGCTGTGACTCAGAGCTGGCAGGAGTAGCTGCAAAGGCAACAGCCCCCTGTGAGGGGGCTGCAAAGGCAACAGCCCCTGTGAGGGCTTCCGCTCACCTCAGCCTCTCATGTGGGTCCCTTGGGCAACAGAGAAGCCTGTGAGAACCTAACTAGAGATACGACACATGCCCGAACGTAGATGCCTTCAAAACGGAGCTGAGACTTCTATCATATGTGGTCCTGCTTTACCCCAACGACACAGCACGGGCCAAGGAGCAGCGATCAGTGGCTGATGTGCAGTATCTCTGAGTGCCAGTTTCACCTACTCAAGAACCCAGCTGAGAGCTGCAGGGTCTTTGACAACTAAGCACTTCCTCGTGAAGAGAATGAGAAGGGAGAAAGGGAGGGCCCGGAGTGCAGGGCCCGGCTCTGCCTAACCATGCTCTGACTCTAAGGGTGGCAAAGGCAGGTACTTGTTCTTTCCAGACACCAGCCACAGTCCCGCTCTACAGCTCTGGGTTGCTGTGCTTTCACATCACCTTGAGGGGCTGCAGAGAGGACATGGCAGTGAAGATTATACTCACCGAGCCTGGTTCCGAGGACACACAGTGGGCAACTCTTGAGTGCCTCTAACTACAGCGCACGTGGATCAAATGCCCTCTATTGGCCTCCACAGTTATTTGCACGTACAGGTACACACAGACAGACAGACAGACATTCACATAGTTAAGAACAAGAAGGTAGCAAAGTTTGTTTTGCTGTTTTGTTTTTTGTTGTGGGACAGGGCTTCTCTTTGTAGCCCCGGTTCTCCTGGAACTTGCTGTGGACTAGGCTGACTTAGAACTCACAGAGATTCACCTGCCTCCACCTGCTGGGATTGAAGGTGTGCATTACCACCACCCGGCAGAAGATAACCAAGTTTGCTGTATAATTGCTCTAGCATTATCTGGGCAGTCATCTTATCATAAAACAGTATTTCTGTGGACACATACTCATATGTAAGTGGGAAAAGTCAATAAATACTATGAATAGCCTCCCATCTATTTAGATTAGGTCTTGCAACCAAATAGTTGGCACCTAACCAAGAAAACACTCTGGCTTTTAAGAGAGTTTTTAGATTTGTAATTACAAACAATAAATTTAGATTATTTGTGTATATTTCTCCAATTCAAGAGTTGATTTACATTTGCAATACTAGCTTCCTCAGGCAACTTATGAAAAAACAGTGCTGTCTTGAGATAGTCTTTTCATGTATAAAAATGTTACCTCTAACCAAATCATACTTCTTTGTCTCTGTCACATTCCTGGTCATTTTATTGTTATTTCTGGTCTTTATTCTCCTGCCTCAACCTCTGGAGTGCTGGGATTACAAACAAGCACCATCACGCTGTATGAGGGACCTGGGGAGTCTCGCCTGCTAGGCAGGCACTGTACCAACTGAGCTACAGCCCCTTGACAAGCTTTTTGGGCTTAATATATATGTTTTTTAATCTGAAGATTTTTCTTGGTATTTGCCTGACTTCAGGGTTTACCCATTTAGCAAGCGTCTCTGAACTGCAAGCTAGAGAAATCAAGGTTGCTTAAGTAGAAGAGACACTGTGGGAGCCTACAACACTAAAGAGACAGAAGGAGGATGGTGCTCAGAAACAGTGTGGAAAAGAGACTTTGAATTGGACCTGAAGGGTAATTCTATCAAGACTTCTAACCTTTGTTATTCAAACTTCTGAGTTGCTGGGTAAAATCAAGCCCCAGGTGTGTGGCTGAGTGTAATCCCGTGTGCCTCACTTACTAGGAGATACCAAGACATCAGATCCATCCTCCTTAGGAAATGCATTGCTGCTGCGGGAATATTGCACGCAGATCCCATGGCAATCAAATCTCGCATAAGTCTCACAGATTTCAAAATATTTTTGAATATCATTCTCAATTCCCAGTCTTTGAAGAGATACGTGAGGTATTAATACCACTGACTGATAGATGGGCTGCTCTTTAAATGTCTTTCTTTCCGCAGGCAGATTAGGGACAGCCTTTTGGTTCCTCTCAACATCTCTGCTTTCTCTTGAACACTGTGACTGGCCATGTTTGCCACTGTGCTTTGCTTTGCTTTGTTACGAACCATGAGCTCTTTCCCTAGGGATGGTTTAAGGAATACTTATAACCGAGGTGACCCAGGTGGAAGGAAGCCTAACAGTAGAAACCATATCACTGCTACAGGATCCACCTGCAACCCATAGCCAAACCAAGCATGTGGAAGAAATGAAGAATGTAAATGAATGGTCCTCCCTCCCTCATTGGCTGCTTAGAAAAACTAAAGGGATATTACAACATTCTGTAAAACTACATTTCACTAAGTGGCTTTTGGAATCGCAAGGGATAGGGTAGAAGGAATCTCTGATGGGTACACACCATCCCAGCTTGAGGTTTTTTTTGTTTTTTTTTTCTCAAGCTGACCTCAACCTTTGGGCTTCTCCAGTCTCACAAGTGCTGCTGTTGAAAGTTTGCATCAGCACGCCTGCTTCTAAACACTGCTCAGACTGCAAATATCAGATATAGAGGATTAAACTCATTCCAAAAACAAACAAAAAACCTGAAAGCCATCTTGACTGCAAAGATTTTGGGGAGTTGGATGCAAGGGACAAGTAGAGCTCCCACCAATGCAAATGGCTGACGTTCCTAAAGGACGTTTTCCCTGCACTCTTTCTAGGCGAAGTTCTTTTTTTATGTATATATAGTATGTATTTAATGTGGTAGATGGCCAAAAGCTATTTTTTATTTTACTGATATTTTATTGAGCTCTACATTTTTCTCTGCTCCCCTCCCTGCCTCTCCCCTCCTCCTGTCAACCCACCCCAAGGTACCCATGCTCCCAATTTACTCAGGAGATCTTGTCTTTTTATACTTTCTACTTCTCATGTAGATTATATCTATGTAAATCTCTCTTAGTGTCTGCATTGTTGTCTAAATTCTCTGGGATTGTGGTTTGTAAGCTGGCTTTCTTTGCTTAATTTTAAAAACCACCTATGAGTGAGTACATGTGATAATTGTCTTCCTGTGTCTGGGTTACCTCACTTAAAATAATGTTTTCTAGCTCCATCCATTTTCCTGCAAAATTCAAGCTGTCGTTATTTTTTTCTGCTGTGTAGTACTCCATTGTGTAAATGTACCACATTTTCCTTAACCATTCTTCAGTCGAGGGGCATTTAGGTTGTTTCCAGGTTCTGGCTATGACAAACAAAGCTGCTATGAACATAGCTGAGCACATGTCCTTGTGGCACGAATGAGCATCCTTTGGATATATACCCAAAAATGGTATTACTGGGTCTTGAGGAAGGTTATTTCCTAATTTTCTGAGAAATCGCCACACTGACATCCATAGGGGTTGTACCAGCTTGCATTCCCACCAGCAATGCAGAAGTGTTCCCTTTTCCCCACAACCTCTCCAGCATAAGTTGTCATCAGTGTTTTTGATCTTGGCCATTCTTACAGGTGAAAGATGGAATCTCAGAGTTGTTTTGATTTGCATTTCTCTGATGACTAAGGATGTTGAACATTTCCTTAAGTGTCTTTCAGCCATTTTAGATTCCTCTGTTGAGAGTTCTCTGTTTAGGCCTGTACTTCATTTTTTTTTTATTGGATTATGTGATCTTTTGGTGTCCAATTTCTTGAGTTCTTTGTATATTTTGGAGATCAGACCTCTGTCTGATGTGGGGTTAATGAAGATCTTTTCCCATTCTGTAGGCTTTCTTTTGTCTTGTTGACCATGTCCTTTGCTTTACAGAAGCTTTTCAGTTTCAGGAGGTCCCATTTATTAATTGTTTCTCTCAGTGTCTGTGCTGTTGGGATTCTTTTTAGGAAGTGGTTCCCTGGGCCAATGCGTTCAAGTGTACTTCCCACTTTCTCTTCTATAAGGTTCAGTGTGGCTGGCCTTATGTTGAGGTCTTTGATCCATTTGGACTTGAGTTTTGTGCATGGTGATAGATATGGATCTATTTTCATTTTTCTACATGTTGATATCCAGTTATGCCAGCACCACTTGTTAAATATGCTTTCTGTTTTCCATTTGATATTTTTTCTTCTTTGTCAAAGATCAGGTGTTCAAAGATGTGTAGATTGATATCCGGGTCTTCTATTCAGTTCCATTGGTTCTCTTGTCTGTTCTTATGCCAGTACCAGGCTGTTTTCAGTACTGTGGCTCTGTAGTAGAGTTTGAAGTCAGGGATTGTCCAGCTTGAGTTTTATCCGACATACAGAGTTCTTCCCTGATACTCGTATTCTGTGAAAGGTGTTCCAAATCCATAAATGAACTTAAGCTTCCACTGTAGGCTAACAATGGACTGGTCTTTCCAGGATGGGTTTCTATATAATCTTCTGTATAATTCAAAGTATAGGATTTTTCCACTGGGCTCGGGGTCTTGCCTCCTATGGCTGTAATCCTCCTGCAGCTGTCTGCACCTCCAGATGTGGGGCTGGTTGCATCAGGGGTGGCACCTCTGTGGTCTGGGTAGATGCCCAGTCACTGGAGGCACATCCCACGGAGGTGCAGGCTTGGACATGAATTTCATACTTACCGGAAACAAGGTAGAATCAAGGGTAATTCTTAGTTATCTCTGGGACAATTTTTAAAAAGATCACATTTCAAAAGAAAAGGAAAAAGTTTATATTTATTAACAGCTAGCTTTAACATCACGACACAGTTCTATTTTTATGGAAAGTTTGAACAGTTGCAACCTTCTGATTTGCAGACTCAAAGACGGACCTTCATCTGTTCAGTGGTCAGTTCTGGCCTAGAGAGGGATGTATGGAATAAAGAAACTCTAGGTCTCCTGTCCAGCGAGAAATTCTAGTGCTGTGAAAAGGTACTGAACACAGCAGTGATACAGCTTTGTGTGACCCTGTCTCCTCCTACCTGCTAGGCAGAGCCAAGCGACTCCCTGGGAAGACTTCCAGATTATGAAGGCTCCGTGGTAATGGACACCTGACATCTTAAAACAGGCTCCCTTAGCTCACGCGAAGACCTCTGGGGGGCAAAGTTAACCCCCCTACACACTACATTATCCATCACAGAGACACCTTATCACTACCTAGTCAAGCCCTATTAATCAATTATGTTTTGCCTCATAGCCAGTATCTACCGCTTGGAAAGGCCTGTTTCCATGGCAGAACCTTTCCCAACACAAAGGCCCCTGGTTAGTGCTGAGTGCCTCTGGTGGCAGCAATCACTTGCTGCTCTCTTCCCAGGGCGATTGACTTCACCCAACCTTTCCCTCAGGTGTGCGGTCGGTCACCTTTCTTCCCTGCTCACTCCTCTAGGGTCCGGTTGCGTCTTGTTCTTTTCCGCTTCCTCTCCTTTTGTCCATGCTTTCTGTTCTCCATTGCTTTCTGTTTTGCATTTTTGCCTTCTTAGTTATGCTTTTCTTATTTATGCTTTTCATTTCCTTTGTGGCTCGGTTAATGTTAGCATGAACTGTCAGCTTGACAGGATCAGGAAACACCTAAGTAAAGAGCCTCTGGGCACACCTGCGAGGGATAATTAGCCTCTGGGCATTCCTCTGCAGGATCCTGTGGACTGCCTTAAACGAGGGGAGAGCCCCTCCAGAAACAAGCGAACTTGAGAAGGTGAGTTGAGCTCAGGCACTGACCTCACCCTGCTACTTGACTTCGCATGCCATGTGACCAACTGCCCTGGCTGCTGATGGACTCATCAGTGAGCCCATGTAAGCCCATCCCCCACAAAATTACTTTCGTCAGGGTATTATCGCTGAGACAGGAAAGGTGCCTAAAGCAGACTCTTTTTCCTTCTCCCTCCCTCTCCCCCCCTCTGTTATGCATCTCCATGTTGCCATTTGCCAGTTCATCGGTGAGCAGATTCACCAGTGTGCATGGTGGGCCAGACTGATAAGCAATGTTGGTTTTCTGCACAGGACTGCTTTTTCTGGATTCTCTGTGGCTCATTTTAAAGTCCTGAGTCAAGCGAGGAGGGTTGCAATTGGTAGAACACTTACTGAGAACAGATGCAGGCCTGGACTCAGTCCCTAGCACTGCTTGGTTCAAGCAGTGTGTCACCTGTAGTCCCTGCATGGAGTGAGTGGAAGAATGAGGACCAGAAATGCAAGGCCAGCCCAGACTACAGGAGACCTGTCCTAAACAGAAACCAACAAAAAAGCCTGGATGTGGTGGCCCAAACCTGCAGTTCCAGCCCATGGAAGGCAGAGGCAGGAGGACCAGGAGTTCACGATCCTCGACCTTGTAGTGAGTTCTAGTCCATAGTGGGCTACATGAGACCCTTCCTTAAAACAACAAAAACAAGCAAACAATCAGAAAGTCCTGAGCCACTTTCTTTCTGGTTCTCGAAAATTCCCAAACTGCTTCCTACTGACCAGCTGGGGGTGCCCTAAGATGAACACACTAATTTTCATAAAACCCACAAAGACAAAAAGGACCAGAAATCAACTGATACAGCTTTGGTACTCCGTTATAGTTCACCAGCTTTGGTACTCCGTTATAGTTCACCAGTGTCAAAGCTTCAGCTGTTGGGGGAATTGACCTCTGCATGTCTCCTTATGTGTCCTCACTAGGATGGCCACATTAGTCTTTTCATTTTTCTCTAGAAAGAGTGTTATGTTGACATCTGGGAAGCCATTTTCTCCAGGAATCCTTTGAGATATCAATGCTCAGATGGGCGCAAGATGGATATGATTTTAACACCTGTGTTGTGGTCACGTAAAGAGGAAACCCTGACAAAACGCAGGGCTCCACCCCAACATAGGCCTTTAAAATGTCCCCAGTAGTGGGAGATAAAAGGCAACTCACATAGCATGTAGATTAGCTGTGGAGAAGAATACCTGAAGAGCTTTTAATTACCGTTTAATATTTGATATGATGCTAAATAATTGCCCTGAGTAGATGCATAAGACCACGAATGCTTCATCCTCACAGCTCTGTACCCACAGATAATTATAGCTGTGTTCCATCTACACACCGGGCATCAGAATCATAGCCGAGCTTTACCTGAGGTGGCTGGACAGCAACACTTTTGCAGACTTCATTTTTTTTTAAGTGATTCTATTCATTTTACTAAATTTTTCACACAAAATGTCTTTTTGTCCTCTCTCTGGGGATGTCAGGCACCTGACATGGGATGAGGGAAAATGCTCAGGGGTTGGGAAGCTACAGAAAACGTGTTGCTTTAGACCACTTCCACGCATGTCATGGAAGCCAGGCTAACCTAGAATGACACATATCAGCAAAGTGGTACCATCTGCAAAGTCATGAGTTCAAAACCAAGGGAGTTCTGTGGTGGATACAAAACTCAGATACCCCATTATCCCAGGAAGAGGTGTTAGATTTGAATGAAAGAAGGCTAGCCTCTAGACAAATACTGGTCCAGTATTCTTATGGCTATGTGTATGAATGTGTGTGTGTGTGTGTGTGTGTGTGTGTGTGTGTGTGTGTGTGTTTAGAAGCTAGAGGGCAGCACACGGGGCTGTCACTTTTCACATTCTTTTTGGAAAATAGGGTCTCTTTGAATCTGGAGCTCACTGACTCACCCGTCTGTCTAGCTCGCTTGGTAACCTGGTGGGTTTGACTCCCCCACTCATGTGCCCCACCAGATGTGAGGCTATTGCAAGAAGCCCCTCTGTTTATGTGTGTGTGCTCGGGATCTAACCCAGGTCTCCCTGTTTGGGTAGCAAGCCCTTTACTGACTGAGCCATCTCTCCAGCCCTCCTTTCAGCTTAATAACTGTTGAGTGCCTGCAACTCAGTGGAGGGGATTGGCCCTGTGTCTTCATAACATACTCCGGATGACAAACTTCCAAATTTTCCAGAAAGCTGGCATCGAAACATCATGTGTCACAGTTCTGTTCTCCAGAGACTGTGAAAGCATGCTGTAGTTAAATGAAGGTGGGACCTGTCTACTGTCCATGGCTGACGCACAGGAAGTGACGTGTGCACCTGGCCCTGGGAGCCTTTACTGGCACACAACAGAAGGGACAGTGACTTGTCTCTAGAAAGCCCAGCTTGTCTCCTTACCTGCGAAATGGCTTCAGGTCCTTGACTGTGAGTGACTGCGCATCAAAAGAACTGTGCGTTGTATTAGTGCACAGCATTCGGATCTCTCAAACAGCTCACGCATGAAGAGGGTACAGTTGATGATTTCACTGTTTGTCCTCACTGGAGAGTCCCAGTCTGCTAAGATCTCAAGAGCGCCCCCGGCCTGCAGCTTTGGAGGCTGTAAGCCTGAGGGGGCTGAGGGGCTGGTTTGATCCCTGACAAGTGGACTCAAGACACTCCCCTGGCTGTTGGTGGCAGTCACCGAGTAGCAGCATTTTACACCTGGGACAAGGGTAAAATCATGGTAGCGAGTTTCCAGCCCTGAATTCACAGTGGCTCCATCTCTCCGAAGCTCATAACTTCTGATCTGGCCATGTGGGTTTCTTGGAGGTTTCCATGCAATTTCTATTGATTCCGAGCCTGTGCCTTGCAGTACTGGGCGGGGGTTGCGGGGTGGGGGGGTTGGTCCATGTTCTCTGGTGGGGCCTCCATTGTCCAAGCAGATGCCATCCCACTAGCAGTGCATCCTCCAGTTGTGCAGGCCTCAAGGGAGATGTTGTCAGCGTAGTTGAAGGTGCTGGCATCGAAGCTGAAAAGATGGAGCACTCATGCCCCTGAAGTCCAGAGGACTGGATGGCACCATTAGACTTTTGGGGTGGCATCCAGGAAATCAGCAGTTTGTGGGGGAGGCTTCACAGACACATAGGGTATCTCAGTTGGAGCAAGGCCTTCTGGGGGAGTTTGCAATGCCCTTACCACAGTCCAAGAGCTACAGGTGTGCCTTGCAGAATTCCACATGCAGATTCTATAAGCATCTTGCCTTCACGTCTGTAGACCTGTGTCGTGTCATTAAACACCCAGGAGTCCCCTTCCATGTTGTATTTCCATGTTCCATAAAAACAACGTTTTCATTCACCTGAGTTGTCCCATCTCCCCAATCCTCTCTCTCCAAGCATCTGTGAATCACTTCACAACGAGTTATCTTCCCATTTGGCTTAGCTGACTGAGACCACTGTATCCTTACAGTGATGGACCCCACAGACTGGATGGTAGCAGCCAACTGAGAGTCTGGGGGGCTTCGTCTGTCCAGAGAGGCTGGGGCTCTGGGTGAGCTTGTTGCTGTGCAGGCCTTGAGGGTCAGAGTGTAGAGGGTGAAAGGGGCCAAGCACCTGAAGAGAAACTGTCATCCAGGCCAGAATACTCCAGGAGCCCATTGCTGAGGACATGGTATGCCTGCAAGATGAAGAGAAGAGGAGGATGTGAGTGGTGTAGGGTTCTTGGTGTAGCTGTTTGGTCGGCCTGAACCACTCACACCTGCCCACCTGATCCCACTGGTGCAAATCCATTAGCATGCAAAAGCTGGCTTTAGACGTGGGATCTGCCACGATTAATGTCAAGTCCATAGAAAACTTTCTAAAAGGTTGGATAAAATCTAAGCATTGACCCAAACCTCAGGCTGGTGAACGCTATGGCTTACAGAGCACTCATGAGGTTTGAAAGGCAGGAAAAACATTCAAATCTCCTATTTAAAGACACTCCACGCCTCTGACCTCATCCGATCTAGGGTACATGTGGTTTATCTGAACAAGCTGCCTTCCTCTGAGCTTTCTGTGAAATGGAACCGCATTGCTAGTCACCCTTGTTATAGGATGCTAGGGTTGAAAATGTGCATCTACGGGTATATGCATGCGTTTGTGTGCAGGCTCACATCATGGGAGCCTGCACATGTGTACAAATATGGTCACGTGTGTAGATATAGCACACCGATACACATTTACATAGTCTTAATAACAATATGGGAGATCATTTCTATGCACTGCTTTCTCTTTGAAGTCATAGAAGCATTGATGGCTTACATGGTGGGCAAGACCACGTGAGCTCATTATAGCCCCACTCTTAACCTCTGTAGCAATTGTTTGTAATTACACGGAGCTGACGGATACTGGCTGGTCTTGCTTTAAACCTCGTCTGGAAATCTCTGGTAGGTAACTATCAAATAGTAACCCCATCTTTCCCCTTTGCATTTGCTCTTTCGTTGTCCAAAGTGATTATTTTACATCTTATCCTTTCTCCCCTACCTGCCAGCATGCTTTTCTCTCCCTCAGAGTTAGTTGTTGACGTTCCTGCATGCTCCATTGAGAAGGAGCTGAAGTCAGAAAGGCATGCTCTCATAGGACGTATTATTGCCAGGACATGTTCTGCATTCTTGTGAATCCTGAGTCTTATATTCCAGTTGGCCTCTTACTTACTCATCTCAACTTCAAGGTTAGCTACAGTCTGGTGAGAGGACATAGGGGAGCAGTCATTTTTCTCAACTTTCAGTTTGATATTCAACAGATTGCGTGGTTAATACTTTATCATAAAGGAGTCTTTGTGGGAGATGATTTTGGTCTTCTATAGGCTAATTTAAGTGTTCAAGAGAATAATTAAAGTAGGCGAGGTGGAACTCTGGTACTAGGGAGGTTATATGTTCAGGATACACTTTCAGTTCAATAATATAATCAACTAGGTATCCCAGCGTAAGGTGAAGAGTATCTGTGGTCATCTTGGCTTCTGTCCCTATGACTAAAGTATCTATGCTCAATTAAAGGCCATGCAGGCCGTCAATCCCCCTTCTTTTCTAAGGACTCCATTCTTGTAATTATTCATATTATCTCTTCCATCACCGATTCCCCTCCCTCTCTGGCTTTTTCCATTAGTGTTTCAGTGTGCTCTAGTATCGCATTGATTTTTACATAAAAGTCTCAACATCCCAGTCTCCTGGCTACTGTCCCATTTCTCGGCTGCCACTCCACTCAGGTGTCTTTCTCTAGCACGTGATCTTACTGCCAAGGTTCCAGGGACCTTGCTCTTCCCCAGTCCAGGTCACCTCAACAACATTCAGCTCCCTTCTCCTCACATTGGGCATGCACGACTCACCTACCCATCCCCAACATCCTGTCTCATCACTCTCCCCTGACTACCTTTCCTCTTTGTGACCTCCAAATTCCTCACGCCCTAGGGCTTGACCCCAGGATCTCCTCATCCCTAGTTACATCCTCTCCATGGTGATGCTGTCCATCACTATGACCTCCAAATTCCTTGTACCCCAGGGCTTGACCGCAGGATCTCCTCATCCCCAGCTACATCCTCTCCTTGGTGATGCTGCCCATCACCATGGTTTTACACACAGCCACCTGCTAACAGACTGCAGATACAGATCTCATGGACGACTTCTTGTGGAGTACTGAGCTTGGACTCTGACTAGCTGCTGGCCCCTCAAACCTGCCGCTCTCCCAACTTTCCCTTCTAAATTAGCTAACACCCCAAGGTCAAAGCCCAGAAGGCAATCTGAAGAGTCACCCTCTCTCTTTCCTTCATGCCTCATATCCAGCCTATTAACAAAAATCTCATCTCTACCTTCTCTATTCATTTCCAGTACCCATATTTCCTGGTTTCACGATTTCCACTCTGATTTGAATTCTACCCTGAATTCTCCAGTAGGTTCTCAACTCTACTAGTTTCTCACAGGTCATGAGTGTGCAGCCAGAGTGAGAAATTTGATCATGGCATCCCTTTGCTTAAAGCCCTCAGTAATGTCTCACTGAACCCTGAACACTCTCCCTGCTCCATGTCACAGCCCACAAGGCTGGGCCCACCCTGCCTCCAGTCTCTCTTGCTGCCATCTTTCCCTCCTTCCCAAGGTTTCATCCACACAGGCTTTCTTCCGTTTCCTTGAGCACACCAAGGTCATTCCTGCCTTAGGGCCTTGCATTTGCTGTTCATTTTGTCTGGAACATTTTGCCCCCATATCTTCACATGACTGCCTCTGCCTTGTCATTCAGGGCTCAGCTCAAATGTCAACTCAATTCAAATGATTATCCATTTTAAAATAGCCTGAGCAGGCATAATTACATGACTCTATTTAATTTTCTTTATAGCATCCATGGCTCTCTGAAACTCCCTTGCTTGTTTATTTACTAGCTTACAATTTGTGCCTCTACCCCTCTTTGACTCAACTCTCCCCTGCATTTATTCACACCCATGTAAGGGCCTTGACAGCAGGGGCCTTTCCCCATCTTGGTCACTCTTGAATAAGTGCACAGCACTTAGTAGAAGCTCAATAAATATTTGGTGAAATGCAGATGGGGAGTCAATATTCCTATTGTCAATCATTCTCAGGAGAGGCAGTGGCTGGGAGGGGGAATACACGCGGAAAGAGCTTTGATGGGTGAAGGGCCGGGGAAGCTCTGTTGCCTGGGAGGGCCTGAGAGCTGAGATTCAGGATTTAAGGTCTCTTGCCCTGGAGGAGGGTTTGTTTGGCGTCTACTGGTGGGAAGTCTCTGAGTTTCTGTTACTGGCTGCAGGACCTCCAGCTAAGCTGGGAGGCAGCCCAGAGAAAGGCTCAGAAGGTCAGAGCTGACTCCAGAGCCCTGAGCTGTTGATATATTTCCTGTCTCATTCTTCTTTTGGGGGGGGGGGATGAGGTGAAGTTTAGTCTTAACTGTTTCTTGTGGAATTAGCATGGGGATTTTCACTCTCTGGGGAGAGTGATTGGAGCAGGCAGTGGATACAGCAGCTGCGGCTGGGGATTCTGCCACCCTGACCTGTGGAGCCACCAAAGAGGGCAAAGCCAGAGGGAAGAACTGGGGGGGGGGGTGAATGGCTGCCAGCTCTTGAAAGAAAATAAAAAGACGAGGTGTGTCTACCTCATGTGGGCAAGCGTTGAATACTTCAAAGTGTGGGTAGAACATGGGAATTCTGTCTCCTTTACACCCCCAGGTTGGTGAGGCAAGGCTTTACATGTGACATTTAGAGGCTAATTTTCATGGCTACACGGGGAAGCCAAGGAGTTAGCAGACAGCGCTGCAGAGTGTGAGTTAGGTAAGGCTTGAGAAAAGAACCCAAAGTAAGGCAGCAGAGGAGGCAGTGAGGTCAGGGCCAATTAGAGTTCAGGGCTTTGGGGACTTCTTGGCTTCAAATCCCACCTCAGCTTTGGCAATATTGCCCGAAGCATCTACTTAACCTTTATGAGCCTCCTGAAGTTGAGTGGCCCCACCTAGTGGGGTTGATGTGTGGATTAAATGAGGCAACCTCAGCCCACTGCTGGGCCCACATCAGACCTCCCTCCCCGAGCTGTTCTTCACTGATCTAGGAGGAGGTGCCAAGAGGAGCCATCAGGGAGAATTAAACCAGCTTCCCAGTGACCTAATGGCATGTCAGGGTACATGTATTTATCTGGAAGATGACCAGCGGGATTCCCTACACAGGATGAACTCTGCCTTGATCTCTCCATTGGTTCTTTCCGGCTCTGACCACTGGAGCAGCAAAGCCTGCCCATTCTCTCTCAGGTCAGCTGTAAAGTTGATTAGTTCACTTGGGGAAGAGTCTAAAGTTCTAATCAGAGTCCAGGGGCTTGACTCGCGTCCTGCACTGTTAACAGCAACCACATTCATGTGGTATGTCATGAACAGTTCTAACCCAAAAAGATGAGCTTCGTGGCTTGTTCCCTGTGAAAAAGTTAACAAGTTAGGTGTCCGTTAGAAGCCAATAGAAGGTTATTCTCTGGACTTCACGACGATGTCAGAATGCACGGCATTCACAATGGCATAGATACACAGCAAAGGTTTGGATTCGTGTTAAGAAGAGGGTGAGTGTTCTTTCTGCTTGCTCTTGTCCACACTGAATATATCAACTAAGGCAGTGCTTCTCTACCAGTATGTCACGGCCCCTTTGGGAGGTCAAAGAACCCTTTCACGGGGGTCATGTATCAGATATTTACATCATGATTCATAACAGTAGCGAAATTACAGTTATGAAGTAGCAATGAAATAATTTTATGATTGGAGGGGGTCACCACAGCATGGGGAACTGTATTAAAGGGTCGTAGCATTAGGAAGGTTGAAAACCACTGAACTAGCGAGCGATTTCAGATATGTGGAAAAGTTGTATCCAATGGGACCTGTAGACTTTCAAAGCTTGAAACCTACAAGTTGCAGTGCCCACGACCAGAGCTGCATTTAACTTAACAAAGAGCAGTGACCCCAAGTTGCATCCTAGCAACTGTGGGGAGGTGGCCAGCAGGTTCATGGGAAGTCTTCGTAGATTTAGCAGGGGCACGCCTAAGCCTCTAATCCGCAGTGCTGCTTATTCAGACACGAGACCCTCTACTCCCCAGCCTTCCCCACTCTTTGTGTGGCTGTGCATTTGTATCTTACAAATTTGATAAAACAAACACAAGAAAACAGCAATGAGCCCATTGGACTATAAATGTCCAAACACCCTTGGAGAAGCCTGCTATTAATGTAAATGTGAAATTATTCCTATCTGTCAGAAGCAGCGTAACTAAAACCATGAAATGCGCCCAAAGTGATTGCTATCTAGGCTTTGAGAATTTTGCCTTTGTTGGTCTAAAGGAAAAAAAGGGATCGCAGAATTACTTTTGTTTGTTTGTTTGTTTCTTGCTCACAGAGAGACATTTAACATATTTTGCATAACTTAACTGGAGCTAAGAATCTTAACACTCTGAGAGGCCCTGGGGTGTTCTTGCCAATCTGGGCAGGATGGATATGTCTGTTTAAGGTAGGAATTATGCCTGCAACAGGGGGTAGCAACATATGCATGCGTAAACACACACACAAGCACGCATGCACACACACACACACATTTTGAGAGGGGCATTTCCTACTGTGGACTGTGACCACTGACTATGAACAGTCATAACTAAGTTTTGTCTGGATGATGATGGTGACTTGTAATGACATGTGATCACCTTGGGTTTATGAGATGTTTAAATGTGACTTTGATAACCTATCAAGTGCTTCTTTTTCTTGATGGGTAAAGGTAGGGAGAGGAAGTTATTTCTCAGGGTAGGTAGCTGAGAACATGGACACAGTTATGAGGAAGGATTTCTCCTTAATTTGAAATCTTCCAAATGTCATTTTTGGATGAAACTCTAAAAACAAATACAACCAAAAGACAGTAGACATAGTTTTTGATTTTTCTCTTGTTCCATGAGAAAACTGGGTAAAGAAAATACAGTTTCCTTTATGGATCTGAGACTCATGAAGTCAATTTTCCTGTTTCAGTATGTCCCATTATGACATTACACGCTAACCTCCTGAAATCTTTTAATATTTAAACATTTGCTAAGCGGCCAGACTCTGAAACAAATTTTACAGAAATATTAATTTCTCTTTTTTAAAATATTAAAAGTTAGGTCATGAATATTTAAAAACTTATTTCTCCACAACATTGGATTGGTCTTTTAGATAAATATATCAGCGAACCAGGATGACCACAGTGAATATTAAATCCGACAGTGCTTCCAGTCCTGATTACAAACATTCTTTCCTGACAAATGATTTCTTTTCTCTGGAAATAGGGCAAACATGGGTAAGATTAATAATGCAAAAAAGAATAATTCTTTGTTCAGAAGATTTGGCAATAGATGCCAATAGAAGCAGAGGCCCCAAAGTGAACCGGAATCGCCTCTAACAGATTATGCATAGGAAAGTGGGCTGTTGGGGCAGACTTGGAGATGGTTTTTGTCACAAGAAACTGGAAAAGCATGTGGGCTATAAAGCAAAACCATATGTATATTGTCAATCGTGGCACCTGCTCCATTCTGGTTTATTTCATAGCAGAGACTTCCATTCAGCCCCTAGGTGGCAATGCTATCAAACACTTCTCATAACATGAGTGCTTAATGATTAACAGCCGGCTGTTCTGTCTTCCAACATACTCCCGGCAACCGTTAAAAAAAAAATAACACAACTGATTTCATTATAGATTCTTCTAATAAACATTTATGGCTCAGATCCTTGAAAGCGAAAGTATCCCAAATGCCCCCGCCTCAGAACCTCCACCATCTAATGTAGAAACATGGCCTGTATTAATCAAGTTCAAGTTCCAGCGTGTGGGGCACAGATGCTTCAAGGTGTGATCCTGTAAAGGGTGATTTTAATAGTGCCTTTCTTAATCTGGTTTACACTTACTTTACACCACACACACACACACACACACACACACACACACACACACACACACACACTGCACTTGACTGAAGAACAGTTCCCTTGTTATTTCTGGTTTACACTTACTTTACACCACACACACACACACACACACACAGAGAGAGAGAGAGAGAGAGAGAGAGAGAGAGAGAGAGAGAGAGAGAGAGAGAGAGAACTTGACTGGAAAACAGTTCCCTTGTTACTTTGTTATTTCTGAACAGTCTTTCCCTCACCCCATCCCCACACACTACATTTGACTGAACAACAATTCCCTTGATACTTTGTTATTTCTGAAGAGTCCCTCCCACCCACACACTCTTCACTTTTCTTGCTTTCCCTCATCTTCTTCAGGTTTTGTATTCATCTCCTCCCCACTTTTCTCATCTTCCTCTTCAGATATTTTCAGCTTGGCATATTCTCTCTTTCCTTTTTTAAATTTTCATTATTGTGTTCTTTCCCACTTCATTATCTTTTCCTATTACTTTAGCTATTAAACCTGGTATTTGTTGTTTGAGGCAGAGCCTCATGTGTCCAAGGCTTTGGATTTGCTATGTAACAGAGAATGACCTTGAACTTTAAATTCTGTGCCCACCTCCCAAGTTTGAGTGACGGGATTGCCAGTGTGCATCACCATGCCCAATGTTATGTGGTGCTGGGCTGAAACCTAGACTTCCTGCTTATAAGGGAAGCACGCCACCATTTGAGTGACATCCCTTCCCTGCGGGTTCTTTTGAGCTACATGTATTGGATCTCTCACCTCTGGGTTATCAGTTCATGCTTGCTTTCCATCCCGGCCTATGTTGGTACCCTTCCCACAGTCTTTATTACAGAAGTTTATCTGCGATTGTTACACAGCAGATGGAGAGAATAACTCAGTAAAAGAGGGTGGGAAGGAATTTTTACTGGAACTAATCCTGATCTGCTCTCACCACTGAATCTAAAGAGATTCAGCCTCTTTTACTTTTTAAAATTTATATGCAGACATGTCAGAGCTGGGATACAAATCAGTGTGTCATTTATGAGGCGTAAAGGCAGGGCTCTCTGGAATGCTTGGCCGGTTGAGGCTCTGCTGCCAATTTGAACTACATTTTAACCTCTCAACTCTGCTCCCGTGGACACATGAAACCACTTGGAGTCTTCAGCAGTCTGACAATTTTACACCATCTCCTCTGATTATTTTTGACGACTTGAAATGCCCCAAAGGTGGCCAGGGGGTCAATAGGTTTATGTAGGTTGAAAATGATCAAAAATTACCATTGATCTGTAGCTGTCAATAAAAGGCTGCATGGGGATAGTCCCTGCACAAATGTTTAAACTGCAGAAAGCTACCTAACTTAGTCACCTTTGAGTCTATTGATCTGATGATCCAGCAGTTTCCAGAGCTTTCCCTCTGGTCTTTGTGGTGTTTTTTCACTAAGCCCATCTACTTCAGCCGTTAGGAAGCCTCTTTAGGCTACTCACAGTAATGAAGCCAACGTGGCGAGGCTTGGGGGCTGAGATGCCCATCAAGGAGTCTTATGTGTGCTTACTGCAGTTTGGAAAAGGGTTAATCTTCGTGGGCACGATTCGCTTCATCCCAAGTCAATGGGATTTCTTCTGCCTTTGCCTTTTATTTGCTATTCTCACTTTCCTTGGCTCCTGATCCTAAAATGGATCCGTTCTGGCTTATACATACAGACCAGCTGAGGGGTGTTCCTTTACCCCTCAGTTCTCATACATGCAAAATCCCAGAGAATAAGTGACTTTGAAAGGGCTGGGGAGAGTGCCATGTGGGCATGAGGACCCAAGTTCAAGCCCAGCACACAGAAAGTGCTGCGTGGGAAGGCACATGTGTGCAGCCCCAAGGCTGGGGAGCTGGAGATGGGAGGAGCCCTGGACCTGCTGTCCAGCCAGCCTCGCTGAATCCATTAACTCGGAGCTCAGTGATCGATCCTGCCTCAGAAAAAGAGGTGGAGCATAACCAAAATAGATACCTCTGGCTTCAACACACATGACCACACATGTGCGTGCATCCACACACACATGAACACATGCCATGCACAAAGAGAACTTTAGACAAACCCACATGTCGACCTCCTAGATTCTTTCTCAGCCACATTTGCTTTCTCATGACAAAATCAAGGAAAGGCTGTGGATGGGATCTGGCTTAAGTTTCAGACTAAGAACATAAGCAAAACACGAGAAGCCATTCAGGCTTCCTGTCCAGGGTCTCACGTACTATTTCCTAAAGACATGGGTTTAGAGGGGGCAACTGCAGCCAACTGGGCACCTTTTCTATGTTCTGATGCTATTGAAATATTTTTTCAGTTTTCTCAAGCCCAGATAATCTGATTTGTGGGTTATGCAGGGTTTTTTTTTCCCTTCCTTTCTTTTCCATTTAGGAAAGTAACATTTGAGTTCCTCAAAGGTTGATCAACGTATTTACATCTAGTATTTATTTTGCATGCGTGAAAACAGTCTTAAGAAATGACATCCTTACTCATTAGCAACATCTCAATCTTGGCTAAATAAACCCACAACGAACCAGGCTGAAAAGTGGGTAACTTCTTCATTATCTTTACTGTAAGCTTCTCTGCTCTGTGCTGGCAGGAGAAGACGTTTATGGATGTTGGTCCACGTGCGTGCTGAGCCTGCTGTCAATCAGAGATCAGTTCACAATACAAGAAAGGGAAACAAGACCCATTCCAGGCTCCTGGCCTGTGGTTTCATGTGTGTGTGTGTGTGTGTGTGTGTGTGTGTGTGTGTGTGTGTGTGTGTGTGTGTGTGCAAGGTGCCGTCACTATTTAATGAGACAGAACTACCTAGATGATGGAGGCATGCAGCATTGCCAATGAGCAGCTCCATTCAAGTCTTTAAATGTTGTTAAAATTACATTTAAAAAGTTATTCTCTGTGTGTTTCTGTCTGTCTGTCTGTCTGTCTCTCTCTCTCATGTGTGTGTGTGTGTGTGCGTGTGTGATGGTGATTGTGGTGGTGGTCAGTTGTTCAGCCTGTGGGAATTGGTTCTCTCCTTCTACCATGTAGGTCCTGAGGGTCACCATACCCTACAGAAGGCATCTTTGCCCTTTGAGCCATCTCCTGGGCTCCATAGTCTTTAAACATTTTGAGCCTTTTGTGCACGAAAGCCTTTGTGAGGATGGGACATAGATGGAAAGTGTAAGCCCCGGTCTCTGGCTCCATCTTTGAAGGCCCTGTCCCTGTGCCCACCATGTCTTGACCCCTCCCCAGAGGAGGAAGAGAGGAGGTGACATTTTGGAGAAGATGCAAATTGAAAGTGGGGTTGAATTCAGGACAGGAAGAGCTCACCATGGTGGTGAGCAGGAAAAGAACAACCCTGCAACTATGCAGGTTCAGAAGCAGGGTTACGACTTGGCCCACCCCAACATCCACCCCATCTATGGTCTGCTGGAGCACGTGAAGGGACCTGACCCACAGATCCAAAGCTGCAGGATCCACAACACAGGGCATCCAAGAGGAGTTTCAGTGAGGGTCCAGCATTGATGGTGTAGAAACGAGAGGCCTGGAACCAGATCATTGACTCTGTAAAGAACACTTGCAAGTAAAGATGTATGGACAAAGGGGTTTACTGTGTGACTCACTGTGTCACACTGCAGCTTCCATGGCAATATTTTTAATTTTGTTCCCTCCCCCCTTTATTCCCTTAAATTTTGTTTTATTTGGGGAGGTATGCAAGGACAGAGGGTAGATGTGAAGGGATGGGAAAATGAATGGGATCAAAATACATGGTGTAAAAGACACATAGAATAAATAAAACGTAAAAAAGGAATCATAAAAATATATGTTAAAAGCTACTTTTTTTTGTTTTTTGTATTTTGAGACAGGGTTTCTCTGTAGCTCTGGAGCCTGTCCTGGAATTCATTCTTGTAGGCCAGGCTGGTCTCGAACTCTCAGAGATCTGCCAGCCTCTGCCTCCTGAGTGCTGGGATTGAAGGCATGCGCCACCACCACCCAGCTATAAGCTAAACTTTTAGAATCATAAAAACACTAAAGAAATTGCCCTTGGTAGGTTGACCCAACCCAGTGGAAAGCCACACATGGACAGCACAGACTGGATCTGATGGGTGGGGGTGGGAGGAAAAGGAGGACATAAAGTTGGATGGGTAGGGAAGCGGGGGATGAATCTGGGAGGAGCCAGGGGAGGGGTAAATACGGTTAAAACTCATTGTGTGAAATTCTCAAATAACTATTTTTTTTTTAAAAAAGGAAAAGAAAGCAGGAGTTTTCTTTGGTAAAACAAAATGTGTGTGTGGTAGGGGAAATGCTTGCTACAGCATGAGGAAGGACCCCAAGTCGGATCCCCCAGAAGAACACTGTCACCTCAGCTGCCTGGCCTATCCAAAATGATGAGTTCTATGATCAGTGAGAGACCCTGGCTCAGAAAAATCAGGTGAAGAAGTAACTGAGGACAGCCAACAACAACTTTTGGCCTCCTCAAGTGTCTGTATGGGCAAGCATGCATACACACACACATAGGCAGACATATATGCATAAAGACAGACATACACACACAGAGACACACAGACAGACAGGCAGGCACATATACACACACATGTGAAGACATAAAATGAGTTCTAGGAAGGTAGAAAGTGAGTTAAATTCAAACAGGGTGTTCTATCCACTTTTGAATCATACCTGCCCCATCTGGACTTTCCTGTTTTGGACACACGTCTGTGTGGAACTTGCCACATTCTTGCCCCAGCATCTTGCAAAGATCAAATATTTGCAAGGTATTCAGAAATGATTAAAGCTACCGCTGTTGGCTGGGAAGCAAGGTTAGTTCACAGGCCATGTAAATACCAACGTATTCTTAGCGCTGACACTAACACACAACGAAGAATTCAGGTGCAAGACCAGAAAAATACATAACCACAGAACTCCTCCCCTGTTGTAAGAGCCCGCTTGTTTGTTCCCGGCAGCTCAGCCCCGAAATAACCACACAGAAACTGTATTAATTAAGTCACTGATTGGCCAATCACTTAAGTGTATTGCTAGCTAGCTCTTACATTTAGAATTAACCCATTTTCGTTATTTTATATTTTACCATGAAGCTCATGGCAAGGATCCAGCTAGCACCTCACATCTTTCCCCTTTGGTGGCTACATGGTGCATCTTTGACTCTGCCTACTCTCTCTCTATATATCTCTTCCAGCTTGGCTATATTCTGTTAAGCCATTGACTGAAAGCAGCTTCTATATTCATTAACCAATGAAAGCAATATATATACAAAAGGACTTCCCACACCACTCTCCCACATGACTGTGATCTGCAGTATCCTAGTCTAGGCTGAGGCCCTTTACTGTATCTATTATATACTTCCAACTTAAAGCAGTCAGAAGTTAGACCTGTCATTTCTTAATGCCTTCACTTGGCCAAACATCAACACCATCAGTTCTCAACCTGTGGGTTGCAACCCCTTGTGGTTGAACTACCCCTTCACAGGGGTCACATCTAAGATATCCCGCATCACAGATATCTGCATTATGATTCATAACAGTAGCAAAATTACTGTTAAGAAGTAAACAAAAATAATTTTATGGTTGGGGGTCACCACAACACAAGGAACTGCATTCTGGGGTCACAGCATTAGGAAGGTTGCGAACCACTGACCTCCACAGAGAGGAGGAGGGTACGGGGGGAGAGCATTTCTTCTCTCCCTAAGTATATCGTTCATTTCATAGTGAGAGGGGTCAGTAGAAGATGAAGATTCAATTCACAGATAATATTCTTTTTGTTTGTTTTTTGAGAAGGGTTTCTCTGTGGCTTTGGAGCCTGTCCTGGAACTAGCTCTTGTAGACCAGGCTGGCCTCGAACTCACAGAGATCTGCCTGCCTCTGCCTTTCGAGTGCTGGGATGAAAGGCATGTGCCACCACTGCCCGACTCCACAGATATATTCTTGACTGGAAAATTGGCTGTATCAATCAATAAAGCAAAAACTAGAATCTTTACAATATACAATAATGCCCCGCTACCACAAAAACACTGAGGAAAAGAAGAATGGCTCGGGGTGGCACATTTGTCAAAGGGGAAGATAAAAAACATTAAGTTCGTGATCATTAAATTTTAAAGCGGCAAATCAGTCACACTAAATATTAAAAAGCAGCACTTCCGATCTATCAAAATTAAAAGTATGCATACTCCTTGACCCAGCAATTCCACGGGAAGCTAGAAGAACTGCGATAACACACGTGTAAGAGACTCTTACCAGCCAGTATGCAGGGTTTATGCTACTGTAACTGAGCTGCCCTTCGAGAACGCATGGATGTATGACACCCTTCTAACTTCAGAAGCCAAGTCACGGGAAACAGGGACAAGCTCATTCAGTTCTGAACTACAATGAGGGAAATGGGAAGCAGGGAGGGAGAAAAAAGGGAGACAGAGAGACAGAAGATGGAGGGAGGGGGAAGGGTAGGGAGAGGGGGGGAGGGGCACTGCAAGAAATCCAGAAGAGAATGCCACCAAGAAATACCACCTGGTGTCTGGCCCTGACTGTCAGGGACAAGCCAGTGAGGTCACTGGTATAGCAGGTGAGGGGGTCCTTGAGGAAGTCGTGCTTAGGAAAGAATACAGAGGATGCCAGCCTACTGAGGCACCAGGGCCAACACGTAGAGGCAAGGAGGACTTGCTTAATGGTCTAAGATGGTATCAAGCTTGGTGGTCATCTAATAGGAATGTGTGCAGAGTTGAGACAAAAAGGGTGGGCAGGGGTTAGATGATGTGAGCCCCGTGGGCTGAGTCCAGGCCTCAGATCTGACTCCGGGTTCTGTGGCATAGCCAGGGAGCAGTACCACCTCTGTGTGGCTTAAAGCGATCGTGATCATCTGGGTCCTTGGTGATGAAGGCACATAGGTGGCTGTGAGTCTGCTCAGGCCAACAACAAAATACCACAGCTTGAGTGTAGAAAAGATTCCATGGTTCTCTCCTGGCTAAGACTGGTTAGTAGTGTCTCCTTTGAGGGATTCCTAACACTTCATTGGAAGCAAATGCTCCTGAATCAGGTGATGGCTTTTCCATTCTAAGGACTGGCGAGTCTGTGAGTCTTTGAGTTCCTCTATTACTCTATTTTCTGTAACCCCTCTTCCACAGGAGAGAATTCCTTTTTATTTTCTTTCTTTCTTTCTTTCTTTCTTTCTTTCTTTCTTTCTTTCTTTCTTTCTTTCTTTCTTTCTTTCTTTCTTTCGTCTTTCCTTCCTTCCTTCCTTCCTTTTTTTTAAAATCATCGTGTTTCCCTAGTATCAAGAAGGTGGAAATCGCTAAGACTCTGACCTGGAACTTCAAACAAAATGGTACCTAGACACACTCATTGCTTCTAGAGTCTACTTCATTGTCAGGGTCAAGTAGAAGGATCAAAATCGAACCTATCATTTGCAAGGCTGAGGAATGCCGGAAGCACAGGAGGTCCCAGCTCCATGTCCTCAGTAGTAAGTACTCTTGCAGCCTGCCTCTCTTTGCAGGCTCTGCCCTGTGCACCCTGCACCCCTGCCCTTTGGCTTAGTGTACTCCCCAATGAAGCTTTGCATTTGCTCACAGTGCACCCTATGCAGAGTGCCCTTTCATGCTTAGGAACTCCCCACCATCTCAAAAACACCAGTTTAATGCCAAGTTCCATTCTGAAGAGCTTGGCTGCCCAGCAGAACCATTTCTCTTAATTCTCTGCTTGTTCTGTTGTTCTTATTTTGCAGTATCAGGATCTGTTTAGCTTTCTTTCCTTCTGATGAGGTCTTGAGTCTTAGAGGACAGAGACTGGGGACACAGAATATTCTTAGCACCATATGGGTGCTCAAAAGATGTCTGTCGAATGCATAAATTATCTTTTATTTAAATACATTATCTTATTGGCAATATGCTAGCTATTTTGAAAAGAACATCATAGCCTATATCTAATATTTTCTAATACATCTATAAAAATTCCTTGATAAAAATGAAACAAAACAATCATTTTATGTATCCCCCAGGAAAAAAAGAACTTCTAATTAAATGTAAATATAAAACTTTAGAGTTTTAAATTTTATATTTGTTGAGACTCTTAATTTAAGCTTATATGAGCATAGATTTTTTTTTAAAAAAACCTCACACACAGATGAGCTGATTCTGGCCTATTTTGTGTTTATGATAGTTTTTAATTTGAATACCAGCATCACCGTTTTGAAGACAGTTTAAGTGATGCTTAAACCCAGCTCGAGCAGTTGTGCCAGCAGTAGCACAGCTCAGCTGAAGTGATGTGTGTACGGTTGACACTGACTGAGTCCCTGCAGGTATGAGCAATGACAACCACATGAGAACTGTCACCAACACCACAAGAGATAGTCAAGTGTCCATGATTCCAGAGCTGGAGAATTATTGAGGGAAAACTTCATCCTTAAATGTGATTTCCTGACTCTCCTTTCCAAACATAAAAGGGACACCCCTACCTCACCCCCAGACTCCCAACCCCCAGTGAACGTGAGTTCATTTAGCAGAGTGATTGGACTTGTGTTTTGGTCACAACACTCATGGGACCACAGGCTGGTTAAGACGCAACGCATATTGCTGCTTGATCAGAGTGTGACAGCCATGACACTAATGAAAACCAAATAGACACAGGGATGGCTTGTGGAGGGTGGAGAATGGAGTCCTTAGGTGTTAGGCTAACAGGCATGGCTGCTCTGAAAGATGCGCCTGACCACTCTAGCCAGTGACGAATACTGCTGCTCTCAAAATCACTCACAGCTCAAGTTCTTTGCTCTCTGAATTCTTTCTTTCTTTCTCTGTCTGTCTGTCTGTCTGTCTGTCTGTCTGTCTGTCTGTCTCTATATATATATCTGTATCTACATATACACACAAATAGCACACACACACATACACACATATATGAGAGGGAGAGAGAGAGAGAGAGAGACTAATTCAGGAAGATGATGGACGAGAAGGTTGTTGAAGCAAACTGTCCATGCACATCAAATTATCAGGGGCCGAATCAGGATTTGATGGAAGGCATTCAGACTAGAGTGTTTGTGCTCATGACCTTGCAGGCATTTTGGGTATGACTCCATACCTCTTACTGTCTCCATTAATGATACCATACTTTGTAAGGCAATGTTACTGCATGTCACATGTCACGTGTTCCTTTCAGCCACTCAAGAAAGGCCTCCTTACTGCTGTGTGACCCAGGCTTGCCTACAGCCTTTTCCCTTCTGAGGAGTCAGGTTGTACACTAAAATAAAGACGAGTAGGAGGATTGTTCTAGAAATAAGGGCTTTGGGCCTGGAGTGAGAGCTCAGGGAAGTACACGGCTTGCAAGCCCACGAACCTAGGTTTAATTCTATCAAGTAAAATTCTAGGTGTGGTGGCACATAGTTATATTATAATCCTAGCCCTAGGGAGGTGGAGAAAAACAGATCCTTGGGGATTGGTGACCATCTAGCTACCCTGCTTGGTGAGCTAGAGCCAATGAAAATGAGTGGATAGCACCTGAGATGTGACACACACACATACACACACAAGCACTCTAATACACCTACATGCAAATACTTATACACAAGTACCCTAACACACATAAATGCACACAACACACAAAACCAACAACAATATCCCTGATGACAGTTTGGCAATGAATCAGGAAAAACACATAAAAGACAAAAATATGGCAGCTGAGGTAGACAGGACAGCTATTGGAGGGAAAGCATTGAGAACTTCCATAGCTTACTTGTACCAGGCTCCAAAGGGTTAACTGTTCATAAAGCTTTAGACCCGGATGGTTGGGTAGACTTTAGTGGCACACATCAGCAGTTGTTGCATGGTGATATTGAGCTGTCGCTTGAAAAATATTTTAATATAATAGGATTTAAAATTCCCCCCTTTCCTTGGATTTTTCAGTTAATGTTGGAATTAAATTAAAGCATTAAGTCAACCAGCTTAGTGTAAAGCAAATTATGTCAGGTTTAGCGTTGAGAGCTTTGTTATAGCGTATCTATTGACTCAAGCTTATTAACTCGTAAATCCTCTAGTTTTAGATTACGATCTATTGATTATCTGCTTTTATTTGCGTTTTAAATGAATAAACAAAAAGGAATGATCAGAGTTTAGTCATTATACCTTAAGAGAAAATGTCCTTAAGCTAAGTATACTTAATTCAAAATAAAAACAACTTATATTTGTTTTGAGAACTCATTGTGCTTTTTACTTTCATATAGGCAGATCCAAGATGGTTTTCAATTTATACATTTCTGCTCAATATTTCAATAAAACAGAGGAAAATTCTCACTGAAGACAGAAGGCATGCTAGAAATCTGGTATTTTGGGTGCTTAATTCATTGTTCTAGAATCCATGATTTTTACTTTTTTATCTTTTCAAACAGATAAAAACAGATTCCTGTTTTATAAGAAAGGATAATGATCCCTCAAAGTCCTGTGAGTGACATCTGGGTGAAGAGGCAATTTTGAGATTCTAGAACCCTAATCCAAACAAGAGTTACTTAATGACCAAGGCTGGAACTCAGGTCTTGGTTTTGTCCCTCATCACAGGGACACTTTAGGCACATAATATAATTATTCTGTGTCTTGGCTCCCAACAGTCTCTAACTTCCCCATGAACTTTGTGAGAAGTAGGTGATAATTCTGAAAGTGCCTGGCATACCTTTGTGACTCAAAAGCAGGGATTTCAGTGTGGCCTTTCTTCTGGGAGCTGCTCAGGAATCCCGGAATTCTGATGACTCAAAAATGCAGCTGCCTAACTTGGCTTTATGCTTCGTCCAAAGAAAAGCACTGACATCAGTTTAGGACCCGGAGGCTTCTGGAACCTCAGTCCGATGTTTTCTTTGATGACTATTACTTCCCCAGCACAGATCTGAGTACTATAGGGAGCAGGGAAGGAACACAAAGGTACAAAAATCTTAGCTCCTACCTCCTTGGGAATGAGACTCACATTCAGGAAACTCATGTGCAAATAGATGGAAACTGAGCACAGACAGTGTATGAAGGTAAAGTCCTAAAATACCACATAGCATCATTGGGTTTTAAATGTCAACATGCAGGAAAAGTATGAGATCCAGGATCAGATGTGTTCAAACTGTAGACCACAGGCTGTATTTATGCTAAGACAGCTGCAAATGTGGCCAGATATATTTCCAGGTGACAGTGACATATCACTGTCTCAGTCTGAGTGATTTCATTAAAATTCTCTGCTAAGCTTAAAGACTAGAGCGAAAAAAGACCAATGTAAATATAAGTGTTTTCCTTGGGGAATAAAATGTTTGTACTGCTGCTCCCTCCTATGCTGCCGCTCCCTCCTATGCAGCTGCTCCCTTCCTCCTATGCTACTTCTCAGATCTCATAGAATGGTCTACACCATGAAGGGTTCTTGCTGAGAGCGATTCAGGAACTGTGGGTACAAGGAGTTACCCACACCATGGAAGGGATGCTCAGCTATTGAAGTGGCTGTCACCCCAGCAACTGTGGGAACACATGACAGATGAAGTGGAGTTGAATGGAAGAATTTCCCTTGTCTCGTATCTTTCTTTGATAACCAGGCTGACTACAGAGCATGAAAGATGATGGCTGCCCAATTCAAACCAAAGCACGTAGCTGCCATCTGGGCATCTTAGAAGTAGGACACATGGAATGTTCTGACGGATCCCCCAACTGGGTGCAATAATGCAGCAGTAAAAAAGAAAGCCACAGAGAACTATGCTGCCATGTTGTTGCAAGGAGGGCTTGTTTGTCCCAGTTTCCCAGAACAGAAATAACCACACAGAAACTATTATTTAAATCACTGTTTGGCTCATTAGCTCTAGCTTCTTATTGGCTAACTCTTACATATTAATTAACCTATTTCTATTAATCTGTATATCACCACGTGGCTGTGGCTTACTGGCTAAAGTTCCAGCGTTTGTCTCTAGCAGGGCTACATGGCTTCTCCCTGACTCCACCTTCCTTCTCCCAGCATTCAGTTTAGTTTTCCCTGCCTACCTCTATTCCATGTGCAGGCCCAAGATAGTTTCTTTAGTAACCAATGGTATTCACAGCATACAGAGGGGAATTCCACATCACCTCCCTTTTTCTGTTTAAATAAAAAGGAAGGTTTTAATTTTAACATAGTAAAATTACATATAACAAAACAGTTATCAAGCAAGAATTATAGTGAATTATAGTTACAATATTTATATATATCTTATCTTTTATCATAACTAAAGAAAATTATATCTATTCTTCAACTCCATCAAAGACTCCAGAAGGATATAATATTACCTAAGTAAACAGGAAGTACATTGTAACCAAATTCCAAAACTCTAGAATTGACAGAGACTTCTTGCTGCCTAGACAGTCACCCAAAGTTTTTCTGTAACATTGAGGCATCCATCTTCAGCCTACAGGCCCATATTATCCTTCAGACTTTTCCATGAAGCAGGAAATTTCAAAGACAGTTCCACCTATATTGGCAGTTTGTCAGTCACATTTTTCTGTGTCCTGCAGAATGTCTGGCAGACTCTTTCATGAGGCAGGAACCCCAAAGGACCATCTCACCTTTAGGCAAGTTCAGCAGTCATTTCTCTGTGGGTCCTGTATGTCAAGCAGTCCAGACAAGAGCAGTTTCTTGCCCAAATGGCTAGCAAACTCCATAAGGAGCCTCTTCAATGCCCATCTTCTTCTTGAAGTAATTGGTGCTGCCAGGAACAGATGTGTTCCACTGTTATAAAAAGTCCTAAGTTCTTAAACATTTTAAAAGCCATATTATGTAGTCTTTGAAAGGTTTGAAGAATACCTATCTAACTGAAATATATCTCTAAACATCTAGAAAACCTAACTAATGTGACTACAAGCTTGACTATTAGTGCCCTTCATGATCACATTAATATAAACTACATACACTCTAAGCTGGAGAACAGAATGAATGCTTAAAACTCTAGTGAATTATCAATAAACCAAGATCAATACCAATGCAAATCTTTATAGAATATCCCCCTTTTGATGTAAACAAACATTTATAAACAATATTTGGGAATATGGGCATAGTTCTTCTCTAAACTGCTTCCTGCTGTTTATTGGGCAAAGTAATTTTTTGAGGGGTGTTCAAGGTGACCTTTCAGGGGCTCTTGGTCCATCAAACCACATTAGTCTGTGAGGATTCCACAGTTTCTCATCCTCTGTGGAAGTAAAAGAAGAACTTCTTTTCCAAAGCAATATATCCTTAGACCCAAATTCTGAAGTCAAGATACATGCTGGTTTAGCTTAGCAACGCATACAATGAAATGTCTCTCTGTACTTAGCTCCTTCACAGTCAAAAAATTCAAAGAAAACACAATAATATACATAACCCAGACTCTCTATGCATATTTCATCTTTATGTGACTTGTTTTTACTCTATTATTTTTTAGTATTTATTTTATTATCTTTACTCCTTTAATTTATGGCTGTCTGTACTCTTTTATATTACATTACTATCTCTTTACTCTTTTTCTTCTCTTTCCCAAGCCTACGTACATTTTTTAAACATTGTGACTCATTTAGTGTTCTTTTATGTCTGAATCTGTCCTGTTGTGTATCTGTAATTCTTTACCATCCAGGAACACTTTTTAAAATGCTAAGCACTTCTTAAAAACTTAAGCTGCACCATTGCTAGGGGAATATAGCACCACCTGCTTGCCCCGCCCAGCATGGTGGAGCTGTTCACTGCCTCAGAGAGGCATGCACAATGTCCCATCTCTAGGCACACAGCTGGTCCATGTTGCCACCAAGAAAGCTGTAGCACATTGCTCACAAACCCCATTCAAATGCTTGGTCTCCTGAAAGAGCCAGAGGTGGTGCTGGCAGCGTGGCCTAGAAAGCTAGTATTTCAAAATGGCTTGGCTTTTTTTTTTATCTATAGCTGAGTCAGGAAAACCTCTCTTAAAGGAGCTGTAGCATGCCACCAGCAAACAGCAAGAAGCTGTGTTAAACAGGGATGAACAAGCCCCCCTTGCAACACCGTGCCATCATTCTAGTTCAGGAAGGGGCAAAGAATGTTGCAGTCAAAATATTTTGTGTATGGATGGTTCTGATATCTGATTTGTATGGTATATAAACATGCACCATGGAGGGCATTCTTCTAGCAAAAAGGAAGAGGTCTGTGCATTCTAGACAGTGGGGCTCAAAAATGGTTTCTTTAGGCTTTAAGCACAAACACAGACATGTCCAAAAGGAAGACCAGCTGCTGAAGTCAGTGCTGACTTTTGGATGTTAGACATGCCATTCAGAGGCATACCATATTTAGCCATTTCCCTCAGACCCTTAATTTCCTGGCTGAAGATTACTAAATTACTTTAAAGTGAGGAAACTAAGATGCTTAAAACTATCTTTTTGAAAAGAAGGTATGTGAAATTGGGAGCAGGGGTAAGAGACTGCCCTAAGAGGGGTCAGGGAAGGAATGGGAATGAGTACAATAAAAAGTACAATGTATATATGCATAAAATTTGCAAAGAATTAATAAAATAATATATTTTAGAAAATCACTTTTTTTTTTAAAAAAAAACTATCTCTGAAGGTACAAGTTCAGAATTTCTTATTTCTGGACTCTTGTAGATCTGGTTATCCCATGGAAAAGCAATGCTTTATCAGGTGGAGAAAACTCAAAAGCCTCCCTTTCTTTTCATGTGCTTTTTAAGAGCAGGGGTGGAGGGCCGGGAGAGGAGGAGAGGAAGGGAGGAAGGGGAGGAAGGGAGAGAAAGGGGAGTTTGTCTCCATAGGACTCCATGGCACAAACACGGTGTCTTTTCTTGAGGCCACATAGTGAGGCTGTATGGATTAATACACTTCCATCCATCTCAATCACCTTGAATTAGAGAGCCCCAAGTCCTTTCATATCTGCAAGAACCTTTATCTGAAAGATCAAGTGCTTTCTCAGGTTTTTCTCTGCTGAGCAAGGAGGAGCAGCTGTTGAAGGCAACAGAAAACAGCGCCTCCCACTGCAGACCCAAGGGAACTGCTGCTGAGGATGGTCACACCCCAAGGCTGTGCAGAGAAAAGGTGCCCTCGGGAAGCACAAAGAGGGGATGGACCTTAGGGAGGCAGTTTGTGCCACCCCCACCCCAAACTCCCAAACCTTTCGATTTAAAATTTCTTGCTTCTTCTGTAATTCTAGCATCATTTGAACTAAAATTTCCTCTGGACTTTGTTTCTGGAATTCTCCAGTGATCTCATTGTTCTTGTTTTCCCCTTTTCCCTCCCTCCCTCCCTCACTCCCTCCCTTCCCTCACTTCCTTCTTTCCCTCACTCCCCCCTCACTCCCCCATTCCCTCACTCCCCCCTTCCTTTTCTTCTGTATCTGTATCTTTTTTAACTTTTTAAATTTTGCTCAATGCTAGGCATCACTGGAAGCCAGTCTAGCCATTCCATGTGTCTGCCTATCTTGGGATGAAAAACTAGCACACACTGTTAATTGGATACCTGGGGTTCAAAGATGGGAAATACAGAGTCGATATCTGAACACTGTAGTGTGCTGACAGCGTAGTAACCACACTCTGCTTCACAGGATTTAAAAGCAAGCCTCCTCAGCCCCATCGCACCTCCCTCCCCTCACTCTGCTCTTGACCGTCTGTGAGACTAATATAATTTTTTAAGTGATTTATTTCTAACAGATGTGATCCTCTGCACAATGTCCCCTAACAATTTTAATTTCTGAATATAATAAGCATCCATTCCACTAATAAATAATTATCACTCTGCTAAGGACAAATGGCAAGGCTTACAGCATGATGACCAGGTCGCCCAGAGCTGAAAGGACAAGGTGTGTCTCCTGAGGCTCTTACTGTGTTGAAGCCAGAAGTGCTAATTACAGCATTTCTACAGCATGATAGGCCACAAAGGAAGAAAATTAGCCACAGTGTAATGCACATAGTGTTTTAGAAAGCTACTCACTTCGGGTGGTGTTCCTCAGATTCCATCCATGCCTTGCTTTTCTGAGACAGGGTGTCTTGGGATGTTCCCAGTAGGCTAAGCTGACTGGCAAACTTTGTCTCCACCTCCCCAGGGCTTAGAGCATGGAGACGCGAGACCATGCATAGCATTTTATGTGGGTTCTGAGGGATGCAACTTGCGTCCTCATGCTTATTGACTGAGCCACCTCTCCAGAGCCAGACAACCACTTTCGGGCTTCCCTGTGGCTTCCTATAGATGAGAGGCAACAGGTGGTCAGGAGAGAGAGACAGCAGAGTAGGTCCTGGGAGAGAGATCTACAGGTCCACCTAGTTATGTCAGGGGCCCTTCTACCATCTCAAGGGCAAAACTGGGTTTGGGTCTTCATTACATTCCAGGGATAGGAGGTGTTCTTTGTTAAAGGTCTAGTGAGCTGGACCTGGCACTGTCACAGTCAATGTCAATGTCACCGGCATCCCCCATGATGTTCAGACTGGCGTCCAACATTGTACTAGACAAACTAAGTTGTCCTTAGGACACTGAAGACCCTGGAATGGGGGTATTCTCAGTGAGTTTAGTATTTCAAGTTGAGTCTCTGAGAAGCTTCCTGTAGTGTTCCAATGAGTAGCCCACCTTCTTGGTTGGCTTTGTCTTTCCTTTTCCTAGTGGGGTCAGTGGTGGCACGGCCATTCTGCCATGAGTGAGAACTAATCTACCTTGTTAAAGGGACACGGCGTTGGGGAAAAGTTCTTGTGGAATGAAGAAGCAATGAGAAAATAACTTTGGTTTGGTTTGTTTTTGTCTTTTGAAATGGGGTATGCTTATTAGCCCAGGTTGACCTAAAATTCTCTATAACCCAAGCTGTCCTAAAACCTAATACTCTTCTGACATAGCCTTTAGAAGACTGGGATTATAGACATGTGCCACTGTGGCATTTTTGTTACTTTTTAAAAAATTTAATTGCGTATGAGTAGCTCCAGACAGTACACATAGCAGAAAAAAAGTCTTCTATTTCCTACCGATGATGACTTACTAAGCTGGACCAAATACTCCTCCATCCCTGCTTTAGCCTGCCTGTCAGCATCGTCAGGAACCAGCTGCTGATGCACAAAGCAGGAGAGGATCCCGGCCAGTCTCCAAGGCTGGCTTGCTAAGCACAGGTCCTTGACCCTTGCTGCTGACTGCTTCCCTGGGCAGCTTTATCTGAGGGGGTTCTTTGGACATCTTTTAAAAGTCACCAGTTTGCTATCAACCTGACAAGTGGGACCGGATTGGAAAGAGGGCCCATCTTGTCATCCCGGAATAGGACGTTGCCATCAGATGCTTGAACGAGCAGACCCGCTGATGTCCCTGATGGTCAAGCTTCTGTGGGCTGCACATCTTTGGTACACAGTTTAACACACAGGCCTCTGAACCATCCTGGCCCAAGAAATCGTCAATGCATTCAACATTTTATACATCATTTGCTATACTCATTCTGGCAACAAATCATGCCAAACCACGAGGAATCTGTCTTCTTCTGTGGTTTTTAGCGATATTTAGTTTTCCATAAACAGCATCTTGCTCCTTCAGGCAACAGCTGAAGAGGTGATGTTGACCAGGTGCAACACTCACTTAAAATCGGAGCTAGCCGCCAGGGTCATAGCCCCGCAGCAGGCTGCGCGGCCTTACACCTCTTACTCAACCTTTCTGAGATTCTGTTTCCTCACTAAGAGCAGATAGATTCTGACGCTCCATGGTGATGGTGGGGATAAGAGGAATTGGGATTTTGTGAAGTGCCCGTGTGGCTTATAAAGGCAGTTCTTGGCTTACAGGTGGAAATTGGAATATAAAAATGATTTGGCTGTGAACATACAGATCTCCTTCTATGATAAAAATATACATTACTGAGCAATTTTTTAAAAAATCTCTAGAATATAGTAGTAGCCTGGGTGTGGCAATAGACAAGCCACTTCTGGTTTATTGTATTTCAGCCATTCATTAATTCATGACTCGTTAACAAAGGTCTTTGTAAAACTGACATTGTTCTCGGCCCTGGAGACAAAAGTCTGTAGGGACTAGTCCCCAAAGCACAGGCTCACACTCAGGTTGGGGAGACAAACAGTAAACAGGGTGGAAAAAGAAAACACATCAATAGAAGAGGCTCAGTGTTTTAGAGAAAGAGGAAGTGTGCGCCAGGCAGCAGGTTCAGTTTGTGAAAGTGTCTGCCACAGAAGCCTGAGGACCAGCACCCCAGGAAAGCTGGGTGGGGTGCATCTGCAATGCCGGCACTCACAGATAGACTAGTTATCAGTGAGCTCCAGGAGACCGGCAAAGAGCGAGCTCTAGGCAGAGGCGGGCGGGTCCCTGCGTTCCAGGTCAGCCAGGTGGGAGCAATAGACAAAGACCTCCAACATCTACATACGGCCTCCACATGTACATCCATGTACATAGCCGTACAAACACATGCATATATACAAAGAAAGCAACACACACACACACACACGCTAAGAAACAAAAACTTAAAACAAATACAGCAGGTAGCCATCAGCCTACCTGGGTAAAGAACATTCCAGGCATAAAGCGCTTCCAATCACTCTCCCTGCCCTTGACACCGCGAGGAGGCAGTTACTTAAGACTCCTCATGAATATTAATATTGTATGTAAATGTAGCACGCTTTGTTTCCTGGCCGATCTTTTCCCTTCTTTTCTCCTTTTTCTTTCCTTTCATTCTTCCATTTAAGGGTAAATTAAACACCAAAACTTTCCCTTTGGGGACATGGAAGAGAAAAACCGGGAAGAGTTTAAAGAAAACAGGAATTAAAAGCTTTCCCGCCGCGTTCTCCGTGCATCTCCCCGCACAGAGTTTTTCTCCAGGAAGTTTAACCTAACAGTACCTGTTCCCAGCATCTGTGACAGCCAGAGTGGAGGGAATATACACTGACATAAGCGATGTGGGACTGTCTTAAGTTTCAGGAATTTTTTTTTCCTTTTGGTCTAATTAACCTAAAAATATTAGAAGAATTCAAGTCTTAATCAGGATCTTTACTGTGATAGTTCAGGGCACAAGAACAGACTGCATTTAAATACTATGTCCAAATGAACAGGGTTGCTTTCTTGAGAATTACAGGAATACTAGTTCCTGATGAGGAGGGGCGCAGAGTCCTGTATCTCCTGGCCAACCACAGATGAACTTTGCAAGGTCGACAGGCATCCTTGGCTGGGAACTGGTCACACCTCTGCTCTGCCCCTCCTCTCCCATCTATGTGGGGAGGGTAGAAGGGCCCAGGATAAGACACATAAGTCAGTTCACACACTCACAGTGAACTTCGGAGCTTACTTTTGGGTGAGATAAGGGAATTAGAAGAAAGCACGAGATAGGACTCTTCTGAAAAACTTCCAGAAGGTTCTGCGCACTTGACATTACAGGAGGAGTTTTCCACACACTCCATCTTTCTGATCGGGTTCTTTGTATGCTGCTTTGGCTGCTGTTATGTTTATGTATTTCTGACAGTGTTCTTAATGACACACTAACAGATTGTAAAACATGCTGCCGGCATTTACTTGTTTTTTGTATTTTTAAAACAATGTCCTTCATGTAACAGTAGTTAAGCGCGGCAGAAGGACATCATTAGAGCCATGGTTAAACTGTAATTTACACCATTAGGAAGGCAGGAGCAATTTTTATTGCCTGGCAATTTTCTTGCTGAAATATTTGGACCATATGGCTCAATTTGTGTAATAACCTTAATTTCTGCACCCTTCAGGTCCGCCTCCATCTCCCACGGAATGGTAAAATACGCTTTAACAGAAAAGGCAACTGTCTATACTTAGAGGGTTGAGATTAATAACATGTCACGTCCTGTTTTTGGTGAAGGAATTCGAGCAGCGGCCAGATGGTATCTCTACAAATAACTGTCAGGGGTCTTGATCTAATCAATACAAGGTATTAATACATCTCCCTTTGCTGTTCCTCCAGGGGCAGGCACAGAACATCTGGAAGGGGTGGGGGCTGCCGAGGAGAAAGCCGATTCTTTTCAGAATCAAACTGAGTCCAATTAATTTTTCATGTATCCTTGATAACTGTTTCATAATGAGCTATGCGTCTTGACGGATTTGGGGTTGGCAGAGCAGGCTGCCCCTGCTTTCCATCCCCATTCAGTCTACTTATAGAAACCAACCCATTAATCAAGCTATCTGGCATAAAACCTGAATCTCAGCTCAGCAAGAGATCAATAATATCATAAAAAAAAGAACCACAGAATCATCCACTAATGGGCATAGGTATCCAGCCATGACTTTAGTAATTGCTTCAACAAAAATAAAACTCTGGGTCATAATCACCCAATAGGAACTTATATGATAAAACTCATTACTTGTGTCTTGTCGAAAGGTAACATTTACATCTGTTAAAAATATACTGTCATTTCACTGTCTAGTCTAGACCATTATCTTTTAGGGTAAGACAATGTTCCCCTTAGAATGGATTAAAATTCTCTGATTTGGTAATGTGAATATTTAATAATCCAAGTATCATATAAAATGTTTAAAAATGAGTTATTATACTCCTTTTACATTCAGAGTGCCCATGGGGTTTCTTCACATACTGTACCCTGGCTGTATAGGACATGCTACTGTAAATGTGGTATCATGTCATCAGACCTCATGACTCTGGTTGGTTTAGTGGTAACATTTACAATTTAATCTTTAAATCCTGTCACTTCCCCAAGTGGGATGGTTTCACCGAACCTTCTGTCTTTTGCTAAACTCTGGTCAGTTCTCAGAACTCTCTCTGCTTGGTGGCTATGCTTTGGTTCTGTTTTCAAAGGACCCTCAATGACTCTGTTAGGGAAAAGGACTCGGAACAACTTAGGGAGACGGAGGAAACCCATTATCTGCTTGGTTAAAACATTCTTATTGGCTCTCAGACAACAAGCGGAAACCTGTTCCATCCCTGGGAGATCCTCAGGTACTAATTAGAAAAAAAATCTCAGGAAACACTGCCAAAAGATAGTCATCCACTGGCAGATCGTCTGACCAAATCCTGCCAAGGTGACAGACAGGCCTCAGGAATCACCGAGGGATGGAAGGGTGAGATACCATCCATCTTTGATGACAGTGGGGCTTTGTATCATGATGCCCCTGCTTGTCCTGTCTGTGACTTGTGGTCTTGTAGCATGGCTGTGTGTTCAGGGGAGGTTGGAATCAGAGGTGTGACTTAAAGTCCTCCTTGGTTCTTTTAGGCATCGATAAGCAAGGAATTGCTTATCACAATATTTTTGTTTTTTTTGTCTTTTATTCTTCTCCAGCTATACCAGGCAGTCTGGGAAAATAGACTCGCCCTTTGTATCCATTATGGTTTCTATGTGCAGATTCTCAGCAGAAATGCCACAAACAGCTAATTAATGGATGAGACCCACAATGTTTCTTGGTCATGATCATCAAATTAGATCTGATGTGTTTTTGCCCTCCATTGCAAATAGCATGTAATTTTCATATATTCATGAGATTTCAAAGATGCTATTGCCCAGATTTTCAACTTTCATTTTGTTTGTTGATGTCTGGTATACATAAATACAAAGCATTCCAGTTAGAACAAACTCATAGCGGCTTCAATAGCGCCAAGACAGAAAGCCCCTGAAAGAGAGAAATTCCATAATGACATCTGAAGCGTCTGATCCACATTTCCTGGCTTCTAGAATTTTCAATCAACACAGTGTCATTATCAGGATAATTAATTTATGCAAACCTAAATCCTCTAAGACACAGACAGAAAATATTTTCTCTGCTCTTCTCTCAACCTATAGACTGGATCAAGGAGCCTAGCAGCCTCGGCTTTGTGTTAGCCAAGGAAGACTTTCCCAAGATGTTTCACCTTACAAAACGATAAGGAGATAAAACGATTCATTTGCAAGCCTATCACAGAGTACTTGCAGGTGGAGGGTGTGGGTCATTGCATTTAGATTAAAAAGGAACAGTCTCTCCTTCCAGGAGAGGTCGGCAGCTTGTGTTAGGCGAAATCTTTTCGCTGTTCAGCATGATTAGAATATTCCAGCAGTAGCTTGGGTAATTTAGAAATCACAGTATTGTTGTAATATTTTTCTAGGCTTTAGGAGTTCACAATTGTTTGGCCCAATCAAATCCGGGAACACTAGAGAAGTTATCACCCATCAAGGTAATTACTTTCAAGTTGAAATAATTACTCTATCAATGTTAATGGTCTTTCAACTTCAATAAAGCACTCACCTGCCGATAATCACGGCTAACCTCTGGCTTCACTGCAATTCCCTCTCTATTTAGCGGGTTATATTACAGCCGTTACAGTGGTCACTTGTCCTGAACAGCTGCTGACTTTCTCTTTGATCGGCTGTGAACCATAAAGAATTGGTCATCTGTGTATGATATCCCCTCACCCATCAGCCCTTGCAGAGCCCAGGAGGTGACTGTGGGGCTGTAATGGGGTCCTTCAGGGGCAGCCATCTTGTCTCAGGTAGTGGCCACTTTCCACTGGTGACAAGAGCAGAGTAGTTCAATTAACTTCTGCCCTTCACTGTCATTTACAGCTTGCTGTCTCTGCTAACTGGCATATATTCTGAATTTATAGTGTGGGCCCATCACCGCATTCACAGTACTTCCTCACAGGTTGTGGGCAAGGCTTCTTGGGGGTCCTTGGGTGTTGGGGTGAGGTTCAGAAAGAAACACCAAAGGCCTCTGAGTGGCTCCACCAACTGTCCCCAGGTACCGAGAACCTGCTATTTGGCAAGGGTGATGCCAATTTGTGTTATCTGAGGAGTAAGTGGGGGGTGGGGTGGGGCTAGATCCTATTAATATGGAATGAGAGCCGAGGAAGCACAGGGCCCTTAGAGTGTCACAACGCGGTAGGTAAACAGAGTCCTGTGAAGAGTAGAGCACTTAGGGCAGGCTTGAGCTGCTACTGTGGCAGGGATGACAAACATCCACTTCAGGGAGATGCAGAGAACAGATTCTTGCTTAGCAATTTGCAAAAGAGGCTAAACCAAATCTGGTGTGTAGGGAATGACCTGGAAGTTGTAAACTGAGACTTTTGCTGCAGGGTTGGGAGCAAACATAAAACACATCTTCACACTTGTGGCCAATTAGTTTAGCTGTTTCATACAAACCACAGCTTTATCTACATTTGCCAGCTCATCTCAGCCTTGCACATCGCAGGACATCTAAACTTTCAGTTTGCTATATTGCCATTCACAGCGCTTTGCATTTTAAATGCTGTAATGCATTAGTTAATGCAATAAGGCTATGAGGCACATAATAGTTTAGTTCAGACTGACAGTATAAAGGACGATGTGTCAGGGCAAGGCCACCCTAGGAGGAAGAAAGGATAAGGGTGGAGAGCTATGGGATTCAAGAAGGAATCAGCACAAAGTGTGGAGGTTGACTCGAGAGGATTTAGGGAGAGTTGCATATGGCAGCAAGGAAGCCTCAAGATGACCTGGCTTGAGCAGCCAGGGGGAGGATGCGGAATGTATCTGATGCGGGGCCTCATGAGTGAAGCTGAGAAAGCTAAGTGATAAGAGCCGACTGTGCTGATTGGTGGTTATAAGTCTCAGCACTTCAAGACTGAGGCTGGAGGAGCTCCTGTTCCAGGCCAGCCTGGACTACAGAGCAAGTTAAGGAAGTAGCAGTGACTGCATACAAATCTTAAAGAATCAGCCCTTGGTCTTCATGCCTCATCTTCCTATGTAAAATAAGTCATGAAAAAGAATGCACCAGCTTGGGCTGGTGTAACGGGTAAGGGTATTTTTTCCCAAGCTCGGAAACCTGAGCTAGAACCTTGGTCCATGTCGTGGAAGGAGAGAAATGATTCCTCCAAGTTGACCTCTGACCTCTATACACACACTATGGAATACACTTACATAAACACAAAATAAATAATTTCTTTTTGGTTGAAAGCATGTTTGAGCTCAGGAAAAGCCAATCCAAGAGGGGAATTCAGCTGATAAATGTGATCACTGTTTATTTCCTTTCTCCCTGGGGGAGGAAATATAGTGGTTTTTCCACTATATTCCAACTCTGTGAAGGCATGTGAGGAATAAATATCTCAGAGTCACTTGGAGGAATCAAGAATCCCAGGAAAGGAGTGACAGACATCTACTCTTGACATGGTGTTTCCCAATGCAAAAGAGACTTGGGGTATTTTGGATCTAGCCACAAGGATGGAGAAGGCTCCTTGGACGTTCTTGATGCAGTTCTAGGATTTGATGATCATGGCCCAACACAGACGCTGACAAGGGTCTTGCCTCAGAGAGTTGCTCACAGACATTCAATAGGGACGATCACTGTGGACAAGATATACTTTCATCATTTGGTAGGACAAGGCCTCTGTAGGTATCATGGGTGCTAAGAAAATAATCCCAATGTGACAGGTCAGGAAGTTAGCTGGGGTGGCGGGAGGGATAGAAGAGAAGTGGTGGGGTTGACTGCTGGGGCAGTGATGGAAAGAAATGCAAAAACAATAGCAAACAACCAGTCAGATCACCTGCTCTGTTCCCATCAGCGGAATATGGGGCACAGGAGTTTTCATGGAGTCCTGTATATAACCCACAGAGGGAAAAGATCCCATGAGACATCTTTACTGTGGTGGCGATGGATACGTGAGAACATGTTATTGGCAAGGCTCTGCTTGTTCTTACGTACTTCATCACCCCTTCTCTTCCTCTCCTTCCCTTACTCCCTCTCCCCTTTCCTCTCTTCCCTCCTTTCTCATCATTCTGAGGAAATCAGTAAGAGAATAGGAAACTAAGGAAGGAAAAGGCATGTGACCATGCTGTCTCCTCTTCACTGTAGACCCCTAAGCATAGGACAGCAGATTTAGATTATATGGTTGGGTGCTTATCAGCGAAGAGTAACTCAAGGGCAAACCATGGGACCCACCTTTGGTGTTCTTGATGGGTAGATAAGGGGGTCTTAGTGGGGCTGGTCAGAATAAAGTACAAGGAGAAAAAGTTTTCTCAGAGAAGTAGTTGAAGGGAGATCATACAAGGCTAGCAAATGAAGAGGCAGCATCACATCAAATACATCCTTACAACAAGCATTCATTGTGCTATGTAACACCACCCTACCCACACTCTGAATCTTTCATGTGGTGGTTTGAATAGGAATGGCCACCATAGACCTGTGAGTGTGAAGGCTTGGCCCATAGGGAGTGGCACTATTGGGAGGTGTGGCCTTGTTGGAGGAAGAGTGTCAGTGTGGAGGAGGGCTTTGAGGTCTCATATGCTCAAGCTATGCCCACTGTGGATACAGACTCCTGCTGATCCCCACTGATCAAGATGTAGAACTCTCAGCTCCTTCTCCAGCAACCTGTCTGCCTGCATGCCACCCGCCATGATAATAGACTACACCTTGGAATTGTAAGCCAACCTGATTGAAAGTTTCCCTTTGTAGGAGTTGTCGTGGTCACGGTGTCTCTTCACAGCATTAGAAACCCTAAGATATTTCATAGACTAGGAAGAATAACTTTATTAACATTATAAAATGGGGAAAATTTGTCTATAAGACAAACATGCAAGGGACTCTTGGTGGAGTTTCCATTTTTTTTTTTTTTACTGTACCATTGTTTATCATGCTAGAAAGAGATCCTTCTAGAACGCAACATCTTACAGAGCCTTCCTAGCACCCTCTGAATGGGTATGAAGAAGAAAGGCTGAGAACCATCACACTGTCACAGCTACAACTAATTTAAGATCGTACATAAGAAGCAATATCTTACATTATAATAAGCCAAAATCAAAATGGGATTAGAATGAGTTCATCAATTTACTCACAAACCTTCCATAATAGGGCAATTATGAAGTACCTCATAATGTGTTTTGGCTACAAATCTACTTAATGGTAAAGAGATCTGGGCCAAACACATGAAGAAGTTTTAAATGCCTCCTCCTTGACATTGGGAAAGGGAGTTTGGCAACCAGAATGTAGAGACTAGTGTTGTAATTTTGGATTTTATGCCCAGAAGAGAAGCCAACTCTTAGTGACCCAAATCATTTGCTTAGTCCATCAGCTCTTTATGCCTGACTCTACATATGGAGTGAGATACCATCTATCTTTCAGGCTAGTGGCCAAAGGCATGTTTTGGGCTTGGTGTTTTATGATCCTGTAGGGCAAGCAGGGACGTTCTCATAGCACTAACTAGCAGGCAAAAACATCTTTGCCTTTAAATCCCAAGTTATTTCTGCCAGAATGATGTCAGGTGCCAGTGAGCAAGAGCAAACAGACCTGAGTGGTGGTGGCAGCCTCGCCAGCCTCGCCAGGAGTGTTCCTGCAAGTAGCACCATGGAACTCTTGCATGCCAAGCGAGGCTAAATTCAGCCTCTCTCCTGACATTGCCCCATCCATCACAGAGCTAATGGGGGAAGTGAGCTTAAGGACTTGCAACCGAAGCCTGCTTTCAGTAGGGAAGGCTACTAAGATCTGAAGACAACCTAAGAATTTTGGTCTTTTCATTTGAGAAAGACCTCCTTGGACTCAAAGAGAGACGGCTTTTCATGATGTTGAGAGAGAAACTAGTGATGCATTAAAAGCCACACGCTCCCCGTTTCTCCTCTCCTGCTGCCTCTTCTGCTGCTGCTGCTGCTCCTGCCAACACATCCACTCTTCACCCCCATGGAGGGCCCCTGCTGCCTGTTCTCCATCCACTGCCACCTCCACAGGATCCATGGCTCCACTGCACCTGCTTCCTGTGGCTCTCCCAGCAACCTCCACCTGCTTCTAGACAACTCTGGGGGGACCCGGGCAAGCTAGGGATCTGTTGACACCATGGGTGATATTTTGGTGGTCCCTTGAGTAGATATGGGACCTCAATAATCAAGGGACTAAATGAGTGACGTTAGGGACGTCTTTCCCAAGTCTGGGTTGATTTGCTTTTCTGAAATCGTGTGTTTACATTCAGAGCTTCATTTACACTAACCATCACCCCTTTGCTGGGGAGATTTAAGGGAGAGTAAGTAGATCCAAGAGGAGTAGGAGTATGGAGCAAGATTAAAAGGGAGTCCTTTATGTACGCCCAGATCGAAGACACACAGTAGTGAGGGGCTTAGAAACCTTAGTGCCCAACTAATAACCTGTGCCTCACAATTGATCACCCACCTTCCTACCTAACCACTGCTGGGCTCAGTCTCATAGTAGGCCCTACAGTGAGTACTGATAACACAGTGCTCAATGACTATTTATCCAGTTTGATTGAATGTGCTTGACCCTAAAGATTTTTTTTTGCAGCAATAGAGGGAAGTCATGTTGTTCAGAAAACAAAAAAGAATAGGCCTAAATTATAGAAGAAGATATTTGGGTAGTGTGATGGTTATTTTATTTTATTTTTTTCAACTTGACACAAGACAGGATGATCTGGGAAGAGGCAACGGAGGAAATGCCTCCATCAGAGTGTCCTCGAGGTAAGTCTGTCCATCATTTTCTTTCAGTCCACTGTGTAAGGGGGTTACCACTCCTGAGAAACAAACAAATTGGCCCTGGGTTTCAAGAATAGAAAGTTTCAAGCTGAGCAAGTCTCGGAGAAAAAGCTGGTAAGTAGCGCTCCTCTGTGGTCTCTGCTTCAGTTCCTGCCTTGAGTTCACGCCCTGACATCCCTTCATGTTAGGGATGTGTAAGCCAAATAAACCACTTCCTCCACATGTAGCATTTGGTCACACTATTTATCTCAGCAACAGAAAGCAAATGAGGACAGTGAGGGTAAAGGATACTTCTCTCTGTAGAGGGTAGGAGAGAACATTGGGTATATGGTAGAACTTCCTACTTTTAGTCTTTTAAGGTTAAATGTAGCCTCTACGATGGGAATATATGAGTGGATGAGATTCATAGGCCATGGTCTATTTGTCTGATGATTTCTTTCAAAGTATCTGTCCATGTGAGGTCACAGTGACTAGTGCCCTGGGGATTTGGCCTGGTGGGCTAGAATGTCTGAATCCTGCCCTTATGGAACATGGCCTTGATTGCTTGAAGACTTCAGATGGAACTTTCTGAATGAATCCAACCAAATCTCTGAGGAGTTCTGCTCCAGAGTCAATGATCCAGAATGCTGGAAGGTCACTTGGAACGAATACACACATTCAAAACTACGTTGTAGGAATTTTATAATTTCTTGATTATTCTGGCTAGTCTCTTTGGAATCATAAGACATAGTAAGTTTTAGAAAAACAGAAAAAGTGTGCCTGATGGGTCTATTAGAATCGGAACATTGAAGACAATGTTAGAAAGCTCCATGCATTAAGCCTTCCACCCCCACCCCATGCAGCTCACAGTTGGAGGCCACAGGGTGGCTTTTCTTCTAGGAACATGTTAGGTTTTCATAAATAGAGTGAAGAAAGAAAAGAGTTTTTACATCCATCAGAACCCCAAATCATGTGTTTTATAACAAAACCAGCAAAGCAATGACCCATAGGGTATTCTCCTAATGAATTCCAATAGAACTGGGCGGAATTTATAATTAGTCATATATTCTTGTAAGTTATATTTTGAAAGAACAAAGGTTTGGTTATTGTTACTGGTGCCTTTGATGAACATATATTTATCATAGTATCTCAATAGTTTAACCAGAATTACTTTACAGGTGAAAGAACAACTAGAATACAAGTTCTAAGGATAGAGTTTAAATATAGCAGGTTTCCATGCAGATCAAATTATTAGCTAAAATGGATCATTACTATGCAAGACCATGGCTCATAATGCTTATGAAGAAGTATCCAGAAATGAAATGGAAGAGACGCTGATAGGAAAAGGATGTTGATGTGGGATGTCCTTCTGCACATGTGTTGCTTTTGTTGGTTGACAAAGCTGTTTGGGCCAATAGCTTAGCAGAGTAAAGCCAGGCAGGAAATCAGAACAGAGATATAGAGAGAGTAGGCAGAATCAGAGAGATGCCATATAGCTGCCAAAGGAGAAGGACACGCTGGAACCTTAGGAACCGCATCAGTAGGCCACAGCCTCGTGGCAATGCACAGATAGAAATGGGTTAACTTAAGGTGTAAGAGCTAGGTAGAAATATGCTAGAGTCATTGGCCATTGTAATTAATATAGTTTCTGTGTGATTATTTGGGTCTGGGTGGCTGGGAACGAAAGAGCAGTCTCTGGTTACAGAATGCCAAACATGAAAACAAAATATCAATTCTGAAATAAGACACAGACTTTAACATTAATGCCTTCTCTCAAATGCTGCTTCTGGTTGACTCATGTAAAAAACTAAACACGAGCATAACGGAAAAATTAAAACTCCAGCATTTGCTTGCAAAGATTCTTTTGGAATTACATTATGATGCACTGACCAGGTGCTATTCGTCTATTCTGGATAAACACGAACTCCTTAGCTTGTGTATAAATTGGACTGCCATAACCTTGAATCACAGGTGTGTGCCTTTAGCTTTTAAAGTAATACTCAGTGCTAACCTGCTCATCTTATCTGAAAGGGTCACTCACATTTAATGACATCTTGGCATGTTTTGAAAACCATGAATTTCCTTCCAAGACCCTAACATTTCATCTTTTCCATACAGGCTCCTGAGCCTGAGGACTTCCTGTTAACTTCCAGGTCATTTCCTGTGCAATGCTTTCCGGATGATACCTGTTCTTGCGCTGTGACTCATGTCTGGCAAGTTTTGGGGCTCAGGATCCAAGTCCTAGTACAGTGGGCACTACAAGTTTTATTATTTTTTTAAGCTGTAATTCTCATTTCTACAATATTATACAAATGTTTCTAAGACAAGAGCCATCACATTTCTGCACCTCTCATAGAACACAAGGAAATTCCGGGCATAAAGAAAACTCACAGGAAATACTAGGTGAGCTAATGAAATTATTTTATCCCTCAGGGGGAACAGATCAGAAATGAATAATCAATTCCTTGTTAGAATACATGTGTCTTTTCTAGAGCATGGAATATTATTGCCTTCTTCTCTGTATGCATATAAACACACATACATGTAATTTAAGATTAATTCTTTGACAAACTAGACAATTACATGTTCTTATCTTGACATCATTCCTATGCAATATTGAGGGAAATACTGAATTATTTCCATTTAGTGGGTCTGTAAAGTGGTAATCAGGCAAAGAGAAGTGGTAATCAGGCAAAGAGATTCATTTATTTGCTTGTAGTAATGCAAATAAGTTCTGGTCCTGCCAACTGGTCCCCAAATGCTCCTCATACTCAATTTATTATCTTATCCCTAGAAGCATATTGCTATTTTTCAAACATGAAAATTTCATATATTTATGCTCCAAGTGAGGAACATGGCAAGCAGATAAGGAAATGGATTTTAATTTGTTAACCAGATAATCCAAGGGCTGTTTATTTATTCTAAATTCTTACTTACCGCCACTGTGAAAGCATGCATGGCAGAGTTGCTAGGTGTTGCCTCCTTTGGTTTTTCTTGGTAGATTACATGGTACCGGAAGATAATGCCATTGGAGGCCTCAGGCTCTGCCCAGTTTAGCAGGACCAAATGAGCACTGGTGACTTTAAGCCCATGATGCTGAGAGACCTTCAGGTGGGGCCTCCACGGTCTGTACTGATGACCACAGGCTGTCCACCACACCCTCGAGGTTCCAGGCTCGGATTCGGTAATCACACAGTGCAGAAGGCTGCAGAGTGTCTGCATCATCAGTGAACTCAAGAGCTCCTTCGGACTGGACAAAGAGGAGAGACTCCTCCTCAGTGTCAGCAGGATGCCTGCAAGAGAACCAGCAGAGAGTGTGACCCCTGGGCACGTGACAACAACTTTAGAGACAGGAAGAGACTGGTGGTTAGGGTTGGTCCCTCCTCACCTTGTTTATCAAGATGAGTGTCTTCTTTCAGATAATTTTTCCTTATCATGAATCGGCTACATTTTCTTAATGTAGTTGACATCGTGTGTGTTTTAAAAGTGCATACAGGTCATAGGAAACACGTAAGTACAAAATATATTGAAAAAATTAGGCAACACATTACCGTGTTGGTTACTTTTGTCACCCAGGAGCCAGACCTCTGGGTGTGTCTGTGAGGAAACACCCAGCTTGGGTGAATTGAGCTGGGGAGACCCTGTGTGCATCAAGGAAAGAATAATCAGTATCACGTTAGAATTCCTGTCTTTTCTAGTGCATGGAACATGATTTTATCCCTCCAAGCGAGGACTAAATCATGGTGTGTGCACAAGCAGTAGCATTCAGGTTCTACCTTTGGACACAGAATGGGCTATGCAATGGCTGGAGGCTGGTGTTTTCAGAATTCTAACCCTTCTGTGGTCAGTGAATTGTGATGTGAGATGCTTCCGTAGTCTCCGTGACCTCAGCTCTACAGACTGATAGGCTCCTAACTGATGTCAGTGACTGCAAAGCATTTATATAGTGAGGCTGACCCTCCTGTTGTGGGATGTTGGGGGTCACTATGTACAAACACTGGGGCTGGCATACTGTGGGACAGAGAACCCACAATTCTTCCCAAGGTTTGACTAAAATGATGCACCTTGGATTTGCCTGCAGGGCAGTTGCACAGCATTTCTATGTTTCTTGCGTGCCGCTTATTTTCTCTCCGTTTAAACTTTCTATTAATTACACCATAACCCTCGAAGCAAGGAATGTTCTCATTATTTTATACACTTGTTATCATATATCAAGAGCCACACATAAACACTGTCTTTGACTCAGGAGCAGGAACACAGAGATGAATGAGCGCACTGTCCCCGCAGGAGCGGAGCTGATTGTATGAACAGAACTGTACGCTAGTGGATGAAAGCCACACAGTAGGCGCAGGATCAGGAATTTCAGTTAGAGACTTTTAAATAGCAAAGGGCAGAGGACAACTTCCTTTTTGCTGTTTCCTCAAACCTATCACAGTCCAGAATAGTCTCAAAATAGTCTTCTAGCTGCCAGAGAATAGGATTATCCAGTCCTCTTATGGGTGAGATTTTGTTGCTATCAAAACTCAGATCTATACATTTTCTTTTGGCAATTGAATGTATAAAAAAAGCAAGAGGAAGGGTATTGTCAGCTGTTAAGATGGTCTTAATATCTGATGCTGAGTTGGGAACAGATTCTTCTCATCCAGGTGTAAAATCATAACACACCTGACAGGAAGGGAACTGTGCCTTCTACGTCTCCATATTCCCAGTGTTCGCCTCCATGAAGGATTCCAGCATTTACTTTTCAAATAATTGGCTAAAAGGCATATAATTTCGTGATACTTTTCTGCCCTTTGACCTCATCTTTATCACTTCCTCTGTCTTACTGGGGTGGAAAGGTAGGATGAGGAAGGCGGTGGTGGACAGCGGGGCTCTCATCTTTGAGCTCAGTGTCTGGTGGAGAAGAGAGTGTTGAATAAATCAGTATTTTCCAGGCTGTTAGAAGTCTTTAATTAACACCCTCTTCGGACACCGGGGAACACGCATGCTGCCACATCAGATTAACCGGCCCCATCAAAACTCAAAGGGTGATTAAGACAAAGCAAACGACAGCATCTTTCACAAGGTAGAAACAGGGTTATGGAAAATCTTTGGCTCTGGGAATCTGATGCTTCTCCAGCTCATCAATCGCTGTGGTATAAGGATGAGCAATGACAAGCCATGGAAGTGTCGTAGGTCGACCTCACGGGTCTGCTACCACGCATGGGTCAGATTCTGCAATCCATGCAGGTATGTGAAATTTGGCCCTGGTGTCTGCTGCATGTCTTGGGTACTGGGTGTATTATAGAGAGGGATCACCTCTATGTGAATCCCAGGGCTCACGGCCAAGGACTCCAGTCAGCATCCAGAAACTGTCTGCTAGGGACATGATGCAATCCTATCAAAATCTGATGGGAAAACCACCATTTCTATTTTGTCTTACTTCAGATTTGCTATGACAATTCAATTAATTTTATTAAACATCTCATGAACTACCAAATTGAGATGTAGCCATGGTTTTCATAAAACTGACATAAAAAAACCCATTGCCTGAAGGGGAATTTTAATATCTACACTATTTCAGAGACACAATATGCTAGTAACTTCAAGTTTGTTCACTAAAATAAAAGGATATAGCCAGGTGACATTTCTTACTATTGATTATTTAATAAATTAATATTACAGATGAATAGGTTGCATCCCAAGGGTGGTGTTAAAAGTCAGGCTCTCTTTGGGTCTGAACACACCCAGAGAAGAGGTTGAGGAAAACATGTCCCCCCCCCCCAATTACTAGGTGTCAACAGTTCATGGGGGTAGTCCTGTTCCTCCAGAAGAGCATGTATTTACAGATTACATGTTCAGCTCTCTGGACAGCCATGCCACTGTTCTTACAGCTTATTTGGGCAATTCTATTTCAAAGATAGTTGTTAGGCAGCATTAAGTGACCTATGTGGAGAATGAAGATAAATATGAATCTGGGAAATGCAGATTTTTAACAGCTGCTTGTTCTTATTCTGTGTATAAAATGGCCTCCTCTAAACGTTTTAAATATAGTTATTACATAGCCTAGACATTGAGATCTCCATTGCTGCTTAATCAAGGAGTTTGATGCTGGGTTCTGTTGACAATGGGCCCCAGGGGGTGACCAGGAAGTCACGGGGAAGGGAGGACTGACTCATTTCCTTTAGTAGCTTTAGTGAGCATCTTGCCAGTAAGGGATCCCTCACCTGAGAGAGGACATTTCCACTAAAGTTTGTCGAATGTGAGAACACGGTTAGATTTACTGTTTCCTCCCCAAAGAGCCAATGCCAGAAACACCCTCCTAGGAATTCAGAAACCCAGTTGCCCAGAGTTCTACGTCTGGGCTTCTGTTTTAGGAGTTCTGTCCTCTTCCTTGGTCCCCTCCGCCCTTAGGATGCCACCGGCTTCTGTGCAGCTGCCTCTTCCATGCTGCCTGGAGTTTCCGTCTCATCTTTTCAGTCACCCAATTAACACATTTGTCCTGCACAGCTACGGACATTAAATCCCTCTGTGAAAGGTAAGTGGGCTTTCTTTGCTTTCTGATTACACCCCGATTACTCCAGAAAGTGATGATGTCTACAGAAAGAGGGAAACAGGAAAATCCTAGAGAGGAAAGTCACCATTTTGCCTTTACTATTCCATTAAAAAGTTGAACATTCAGATGATCTAAGTTTCTTCTGTAAGTAGTTTAGGCTGTAGGCAAACATGACAGCTACGTCACCTCTGGCCTTCACCGTGGGGACATTTTCTTATTCTATTGACACCTAAATGTCTGCACTGCCAGCCGTTAAGATCTGTCTACTATAGTTTGTGTGTATACATATATGTGTATTTATATACATATGTGTGCATGCTTCTAAAATGGACTAGATAATGAATTTTGAATAGGTGGCATATCAGATTAATAGTTCATGAAATACTGGAGAAATTTTTTTCATTTTGTGTTTTTGTCAGGACAGGATCTCATTGTGTAGCCCTGGCTGTCCTGGAACTCTGTAGACCAGGCTGGCCTTGAACTCTGTCACCTGAGTGCTGGGATTAAAGATGGGTTTCACTACACCAGGCTAATTCGTTTTTAGTGAAGACCTAGAATTATCTTACTCCTGTTAACAAAATTAATTCCATTCTTAGAAATAGGAAGAGCCATCAAAGAGTTGGAAGAAATAATGTATTTTTAACACAATCACAAAAGATTTAGTACATGATAATAGACCAATAAATACAAAACCTCTAGTAGAAAAGTATGGCAAATATAATTTTGCAGCGCACAATGCCTGTCTGCGCTCTATGCACTACCATACAGTTCCCGAGCTTCGGGCAAGGGGCTGGAGGTTGAAACACACAAAGACATACACAGAGACAGACACAGGGACTTCTAGTCACTGGTAAGAAGCCCCTTATTCAATACCACCATGGAGGCTTATATACCCAACAGTCAGGTGGGCCAACAGGTGAAAACCTTATCCTCTGATCAAGGCAACACGTGCTCGTGAAGCTGAGCTGGTAAACAATTATGACACAGCTTTCAGTAACTCAAATCAGAAGGAAAGGAAAGATCTCTAACAGGGAAGAGCAGCTGGAGGCCAGGACTCCAAATGATCAACATCTCCCCCCTAAGTTTTTTTTATAAGACAGAAGACCCTCCTGTCTTAGGTCATCTCAGAAGAGTAAACCCTTACCCATAGGAGGACCCTTTTCTGTAGAAGCTGCCCGTCTACGGAGGAATCTTCATTGTTTGTGCAGTATTTGCAACCAAACCTGGGATACGTCCAAGTTACTGGCCAACAGGCTCAGAAGGACTTGCTAAGTGACCATATGCTGCATTCTCATGGATTGTCTGATCTTACAGAGAATTCAGAGATGAATGCCCATGGCAACAGGCATTAAGATTGCCAGCAAGAGGGTCCCCAATCACCACTGGACCCAGCCTCCCATTTGGGCATGATATTCTACCAACCCTTTGGCTGAAAGGGGGCACACAGGTATCAACAATCTGGTGTGCTAATTGTAACATTCCAAGGGCTAGTCAAGTAAACATTGAGCTGTTTCACCACATAAGAGGCATTAACAATATTAACGGATGTTCACAAAATGAACAAGACATTTGTTGTACAAGCCATAAGAAGTCCACCTGCTCCTACAATAGGGCAGTCTGTTGATTTAAATTCAAAAGTTCAAATTTTATATGGACATTCAGGGCATTCTGAGTCTGGAGAGCATCGTTGACTTGTCTCTCCAGTTTATCCATGGTGTCCGACACCAACGATGTTTGTGCCATTTGGCAGTGGTATGATGGCTGGTACCTAAACCAACAATGCAGCACTGGAGTGGTCATCCCAGCATTCGCTCAGGCCAGTTTCTGAAAGAACAACCAAGAAGATCTCCCCCGCACCAAAGGTGCTATTCCATATTACAAAAAGAAAAAAAGAACTAAAACATAAACACAGATTTAATAGTGCCTGGGCTGACCTCAAACTCGTGATCCTCCTGCCTCTGCCTCCTTCTGCAAATCCTACCAGCGTGCGCCACCACAACCAGCTCAGGCAGCAGGTAGGCTCAGAGACCTTCTGCAGCTACTATGCAGGTTTCTCGGGTGCTGCTGGAAAGCCTACCACTTGCGCTGCAGACTCTTGGGCGTGCAGAGCCTGGAACTGCCACCGCCTTCTCCTTGCCCCGCTGCTGCTTTCTGGGGCAGCCCAGCGGGGTCTGTGCTCCAGTTTGTCTCGGCTCCAGCACTTGTAGCATTTGCTGATACTGCTGGTACGGCCACGGCATCTCCCAGGCTGGACACTTACTGGGCCGGGGTAACATGCCTTTCGCCACAGCCGCCTAGCAAAGCTCTGCTCCAGCTGCCTTCTAGCCCCAGCTGCATTCATTCTGGGTCCAAACTGGTGTATGGAGTGGAGCAGAACTCAGGAAAGCAGTCTTGCTGCTCTGGAACCACTGAAGGGACCCCACTTAAACAATCTTTTAGGGAATTTGAGCGTTGTCAACCTGTCTGGCTACTTCCTGCTGAGTGGGGGCGCTGCATTCTTGGGGGTATTTTACTGCAACATTTTAGGAGGTTTCGGTGAATCAAACCACATAAATCTCGAATAAATCCTCAGGTTCTCATCCTCTATGGAGACAAAAGTAGAACCTCCCCTCCAAAGCATCAAATCCTCAAGCCCATATTTTAAAGTCAAAATACCTTTCTTAGCGGTTCCCAGAATCAAATGTCTTTCTCCAGTCCAGAACACAAAAGACAACACAATTAACACAATACAAAAACATACATCTGTACACATTTTATCTCTTAGAAGGCCTTCAATTCACCCTCCTGCCTCCTGTTTCAGAGGGTGTCCCGTCTTAATTCCCTAATACGTCCCTAGCCCGGGAAAACCCTGTCTGCTTACCCTTCTTTCTCGGTTGGATTTCCACTTGCAATGCCTGCATGGCCTGGAACCAAAACCCGAGCGAATGACGTCAGGATTAACACATACCCCAATCCACTCTTACCCTCTGAGGGCGACCTCTCAGCATTCCCTAGTTCCCAATCTCGGCGTAACCTCGATTTGCAGCACACGACGCCTGTCTGTACTCTATGTGCTACCATACAGTTCCTGAGCTTCGGGTACAGGGCTGGAGGTTGAAACAGACACAGACAGACAGCACAGAGAGACAGGGACTTCTAGACACTGGTAAGAAGCTCCTTATTCAATAGCACCATGGAGGCTTCTATACCCAACAGTCAGGTGGGCCAACAGGTGAAAACCTTATCCTCTGATCCTCAAGGCAACAGGTGCTCGTGAAGCTGAGCTGGTAAACAATTATGACACAGCTTTCAGTAACTCAAATCAGAAGGAAAGGAAAGATCTCTAACAGGGAAGAGCAGCTGGAGGCCAGGACTCCAAATGATCCCAACATAATTTTTAAAAAGATTAGGACTGGAGAGATGGCTCAGTGGTTAAGAGCACTGACTGTTCTTCCTAGATGGATCTGGGTTCAATTCCCAGCACCCAGACGGGAGCTCAGAACTGTCTATATTTCCAGTTCCAGAGGACCCGACACTCACGGCAAAACGCAAATGCACATAAAATAAATATTTTAAAAAAGATTTATTTATGTGCGCTTGTGTTTTGCTTGCATGTTTGTCTGTGTGAGGGTGGCAGGTCCCCTGGAACTGGAGTTACAGACAGTTGTGAGCTGCCATGTGGGTGCAGGGAATTGAACTCATGTCCTCTGGAAGAGCGGTCAGTGCTCTTCACCCTTGAGCCATCTCTCCAGCAACTATGATTATTATTTACATAAAAGAAAATATAACACATTAATGTTAGCATATTGAAATGATTGGTATTTACATTTACTCATAGTGATTATGTATGTCTTAGCTAGGTTATATGGAAGATATAATGACTTATGCAACCTTTCGTGCTGCTGGGGCTAAACACTCCTCCCCATCACACATGTTTAAAATTTCAGTAGTCACCAAAGTCTTATTCTGGAAGGACCAGTCTTAATAACACTGATATCATGAATATTCTAAAAACAAGAACTACTCTGGTATGGTGGTCTGAAGGAAGAAAATATACCCTCGAAGCTCAGAAATTTGAACCCCTGGTGTTCCCAGCTGGTGTCACTGTTTGGGGAGGTTATGGGACCTTCAGCAGGTATAGCCTTGCAGAAGGAAATATGTGACTGGGGCAGGTTTGGGGAGTTGATAGCTTCCCCCCACTCCCAGCTCTCCCCTGCTTCCGTTCGAGGTTGAAGATGTGATCTCTCAGTTTTTTACTCTGGTCTCCTGCTGTCACACCTGCCTGGATGTTGTGGACACCCCCTCTGGAACATCAGCCCAAAGAAACCCATAAATAGCTTTTGGTTGTGGGTTTTTCTTTTCACGGCAATGACAAGTAATACGTTTCTAAATTTTCTGATGAATATTTGTGCATTTCACCTTACGTTGCATATCTTACCTTGTGTTTAGTTTATCTTATATAGTAATAAGATCATTAGTACGAAGAATTAAAGTTTAAAGAGCTCCGTGTCCCTACGTGCGTGTATATACATACATGTATACATATCTAGCTATTTATCATCTAACTTAGTGCCCATATCTGCACCCACTTTTCCACACAGCGTCTTCAGTTTAACTGGCACCCTTTCCTCAGCAACTCAGTTAGCTAATTTATACATTCTACAGAATCGTTTTAGTCTCCTTCTTGGAAACACCAATTCACACCTTCAAGACTCAGATTTTATCCTTTAAAGTCTTTCGGAAGGACGGTTCATTGTTTTTCCCCTTCTCACAGTGCTAAAGCAACTTTGTGTGCACTTTTGACTTCTAATGCACCTAGTTCAAATATTATTATTCATTTAAAAGAGAAGAGTCTTGAGACTATAAGCCCTATGTAATTTCATCTCTATTTACATGGAAGCTCCTAGTGGGAGGAGGCAATTTTCCTAAGTGTTTTGCCAGTTCCTAAGAACTGATTTTGTATATGGAAGTGGTGAGAATTTGACCATTTGTAAGGCTATTGACCTGATGAAGTGGGTAGATCTCTCTTTGAAGAAGATGTCAACATTCAAGCTGGCTTTGCCTATATCTTGACAATAGATAGGTTACACAACACTAACCTAAACGTCCTCATTATTTATGAAAAATGCGTACAGAAAATCTCCATTATGACTTGCACCTAGTCAAGAAAGCAGCCCATGCAACTGAAAACGTAAGGTGGGACATTCATATGCAAAGTTTGCCACTAATAGGTTTCAATGATCCAAGTGTGGAACACTCCTCACAGACTCAGGTGTTTGGACACTTAACCTCCAGCAGGGGGCACTGTTTTGGGAAGCTGGGGCATCTTTGGGATATGGGGTAGAGCTGGCAGAGGTACAGCCTTAGGAACAGGGTTGAGGGCTGTGGTTGGGCTCAGTTCTTGCCTGGGCTCTCTGCCTCCTGTTGCACTGAGATATGAACAAGTGACCCCATGTCCCCACTGCTGTAGTTAGAAGCCACTTTGTCTACCTTGAACAATGTCATGCCTTCCCAACCATGAAAATGTGAGCTGAAATAGTTCCTTTTCCCTCTGAGTTGCTTCTGCTGGGTATTTTTGTCCCAGGGATGAGAAAAGTAAGTGCCAGATGGACTGTTCTGTCTGTTTTGGTGGGTCAGAAACATCTCCTTATTAAGGGAAGCACTTTCTTTTTCTTTTTCTTTTTTTTAACAGCTTGGTATGTAGAAGCAATATTAAAACAATGGAAGAGGATCACTGAGGGGGAAGGTAGTTTGGGGGACCAGTGAGAACTGGCAGATGCTTTTTTAGAATGAAGTTAGCATGTCGGCCTCCCGTGATTTAATGAGAATATCTGCATAGGCCAAGCCTTGTCTTTGGTTTGAGCCAGATGCATTTCCTGGGTGAACAATGGAGTGGGCATTGTACAGTAACATCCTCGGAAGCAGAGCAGGCTTGAGCTGTCACCGGGCAAGGGGCCCCGCATCATCACAGGATGAAAAAGAACTGTGTGTCTACATGCTATTTCTGTCCTTACAAATTTCTGATTTTTTTTCTGTAGCTATCTAAGAAAAATTTGATATTGTTGTTGTCTGAGCACATTTAAACTTCAGCTGGAATAACTGCCAAGTGATTCATGCCTCAGTAGGTGAATCTAACGATTGTATCTGGAGCCCCAGTGCGGCATTTTCATTTCACTTTAAATAAAAAACAAAATGTATCTGTGTCAGTCAGCGCCCTTCCGCTGTACTCAGAGGTATCAAACAGGCTACAATTATGATGGTGAAGTGATTGTGTCACGCTGGGGGAAGGTTTATTGCGCTGGAGTCTGCGAGGCAGTAACACATTCTGTTTCATATTCCTCTTTATATCATTGTTTGGCTGTGACTAGAATAATCAAATGCCATCAAATGCTGTCAAATTCAATTGACAGTATTTTTTCATTGAGGCGGCCTTTCTGCATTCTGTTCCCCGTTTTCCTTTGCTGGCGCGGCTGTGGGATCGTCACTGTAATCAGGAGCTTTGTTTACAGACCCGACAGCATGCTCGCAGCCACATCCTGCTCCCTCACAGTTGCAGGTTTTCCTTATTCAGAACAGGAAAGCGATGTCCCTTCCTCGTGCCATTAGTGTTTGGTAATGGACAGAAAACTATTTCTGGAGAATGGATGGGTACCTTAGAGTCTACACTACAGTGCTTCATGTGAAATGCAAATTCGAATCAGTCGTTTTTATACATCCGTGTGTATTTGAATCCAAAATATTATTCTTCACACTAATGTTGGCTGAGAAGTAGGGCTTGCTCATTTTAGGGATGCTGTTTACATCACCAGAAATGCAGCCATAGCTTCTTCTTTCACTTTTTTTTCCTCCTACAGATTCATAGTTGGTCACTGCAGGGTCTGAGTTAAAGGGTTGCAAGGCCTCTAGCAACTGTTCCTGAAGGGGCATGCTGCATGGACCAAACAGCGGTGGGTAGTGCTGAAGAGACAAGCAAGGTAGGGGAGCAGCAGGGAGGCATGGAGGAAGTGTGTTGCGCCCATGTGATTGTGTGGGCGTGGCTGCCGGAGTGGGTTTCACATGCAGAGCCACCTGCCTGCCACACCTGTGGCTGCTGTCGTAGATGCCAAGCATACGGGGTCTTTGCTTCTGACCTGTTTGGCTTTCAGCTTCCTTCTGTCTCTCTCTCCCCTACTTCTTGCCTTTTTCCCTCTCTTCTCCTTTGCTCACGCATTCTTTCCTCCACTCCACCCTATCTTTCCTCAATCATTCCCTTTGTAATTTCTCCATTCCCTCTTTTTCTGCTTTTACTTCCTTTACATTGGTGAGCTCCATGCAATAAATTCTGCACATTCTTACAAGGAGAAAAACCTGTAAATATCCCATTAGCCAACCAAGAAAAGAGGCATTAGAGTTGAATGGGAGGGTTGTGTCTGGGACTCAGCAGTAGAACACTTGCCTAGCATGGATGAGGCCCTGGTTGTGTCTGGGTCTCAGCGGTAGAACACTTGCCTAGCATGGATGAGGCCCTGGTTTTGATCCCTAAAATTGCACAAGCACAAAGAGGCAAACAAACAAACAAAAAATGGACAAAATGAGAACCAAAGGCAGCAACACTTAGGGAGGAGTCACAAAGATAAAAATCAAGGACTCTAGGGTCTCAGCTGTCAAACAGATCACAACAAAAGGCCGCACAGTGGCCCTTGGGCAGTGTGTCAGAGTTCACAGCTTCCAACTCAATCCTCACAGGCAAGTGCTCCATAGAACATGGATGTACCTCTGTCCCCTGTGCAAACTGGGATATGTGTGTGCTTCTGCAAGCCCAGGATAACAAGCATTCCCCAACCACAAACCCCTCACCTGTGAGTGACATGGCTGGTGGTGACTCCATTGGGTCTTTCAGGTGCCATCCACTTAAACTCTGTGGAAGATGATCCCAGAGCCTTCGGAAGAGGGGAAGTTAGACCCCACTGGGGCTTCTTTGTGCGTTCTGACATATGTCCTACTGTTAACTCCACAGCCTCCTAGAAAAGTAACCCAGGGCTTTAGTAATTTGCCCAGCAAGGCAGTGTCACATAGACATACAGAAGGGTAACGGTGCCATGAAAATTATCTATCTGAATACATTACATACATATTTCAGTTCCGGTGTTGTGGGTAACCATAGGATTTAATCATTAAAATACATTACCATGTTTTATATGGTTCATTTAATAACCATCTCTTCATACATATGTGGGCAAGACACCTTGGGCTTGGCTGACCTAGTTTCTGTTTCTGTTGCAGTTATCTGGCTAGATAGTGATCATATTTGGATTTTGTGAGCATGTAAATAACCCACACATCTCTTATAAACTTAACAGTACTTAATATATTAAAACTAACTACTTCTCTTCAAACACACAGACGTTGAACCAGTAAGTCTATTGGACATCCATAGCCCTGCTCTGGGGATGTGGGGATTGGAAGTCGATTTTGCCCTTAAATCAAGAGAGCATCACCTGGCAGCTATTTCCATGCTGGACCAGGGAAAGGAACAACCCACAGTTTGTAGGGTAGAGTCAATCAGTGAATCATCCAGACTGGCTTTGAAACCTGAGCCAACTCTAGGGAAACAAGACCAGGAATGCAGAAGGACAACTGACCTCATGTGGAGGAGAGACTGGTAGGCTTCTCCAAGGTGATGCAAACGACCAGATCTGTGTGAATTACATCTCACTCTGCAACCAAGTATTATTTATTTTATATAGGCTATGCACACAAGATGCAGTATTGTTTATACATCTGCTTGTTTGTTTATTTGAGACAGGGCCTTTATATGTAGCCCTGGCTGTCCTGAAACTTGCTAGGTAGACCAGTTGGCCTTGAACTCATAGAGATTCACCTGTTCTAGCCTCTGAGAGTTGGGATTAAAGGTGTGCACAACCATGCCTGGCCTTCTATGTCTGTTTAACATGAATAGCAGTGTAGTAATGAGGCGAGCAGGCTGCTTGTTGTCCCAGCCACCCTTGGCTGTGTCCTGCCACCCAGCTCCCGGTGCCTGGCTAGCTTATACCCAAAATAATTACACAGAAACTGTATCCATGGAAATACTGCCTGGCCCATTATCTCCAGCCCCTTATTGGCTAACTCTCACATATTATTTTAATCCATCTCCATTAATGTGTATCGCCACTTGACTGTGGCTTACCGGCATGAGTCTAACCAGTATCCGTCTCGGGCAGGAAAAACATGGCGGCTGCCACACTTCCCTTCTTCCCAGCATTCTTTTCTGTCTACTCTGCCCACCTAAGGGCTGCCCTATCAAAAGGCCAAGGCAGTCTCCTTATTAACCAATGATAGCAACCAAAATACAGAAGGACCTCCTACACCATAGCAGAGATGAATATTGAATGTGTAAAATGCTTTCTGGATTCCATGTCATCTTCAAAATATCAGTTTGTCTCTTCAGTCCTCCATTAGAGAGAAGGGCTGGTCACATTTTGTCTACGATAGATGTTGATGCTTTCACCAGGCCACAGTCTAAGGCACAGACCTCAGATTCATGGCATTGCTTCTAAGGAAACACCATCAAATATATAGATTCATTTGCATACGATTCAACCCCCCTTCCTTCTTGGTCTATTTTTTCAAGACAGGTTCTCTCTGTGTAGCCCTGGCTGTCCTGGAACTTACTAGAGATCTGCCTGTGTATGCCTCCTGAGTGCTGGGATTAAAGGTGTGCACCACCATGCTTGTCTTGCAATTCAACTCTTCAATAACTTCTTCCTCCTGAAAAGTTTTAAATAACATCCAGTTTAATATATTTTCTATAAAATTTATCCTAGAATCCATTTTGTTTCATATTATTAGTGGCCTCCTTGTGTGAGCTCTGTGTATTCTTTTGAAAGACCTTACAAAGCAAGGCTTTACAAAGTCACCATTTTTATGTATTTAAATATTCATGATGTAATGTGCAGAGATGCCTAATGCTTCATTGGATGCCAGGCTGATTTCTCAGGGCAAACAGTCTACCACAATTTAGAAATTAAACATTATTCTTTGTACTTAAACAGAAAAACTGTTCTTTTTTAAGAAAAAAAAATTCTGAGACACTTTTTCAAACAATCCCGGGTCAAGTGTCTAAAAGAGTTACCATTTTGGCAGGCTTGTATCCTTATTTCATACTGCGTGAATGGAACTAAGTTTTTCAGATGGGCCAATTGACAGCGTCCAACAGAGAAGGCCAAAAGCATCACACCCCCACCACTGAGTAGGATGCTGTGCTTCACTGGAATTTGGGGAACCAGGATTCCTGGGAAGAGGGAGAAGAAGAGGAAGAAGGAAGCATAAGTGCATCGTGTAGAATGGTCAACTGCTCTGCCCCTTAAGAGCTATGCACACATACAAGGTTATCACTGGAAGGTAAGGGATGGCTCCGCGTAGCATTGAAGCTGCACCAAACACAAGTTGCAAAACACTGCAGCGTACACTCCAAAGACAAGAGCTGTTTAAACATTCATAATAGTCATTTTCAAAGATACACTTCTACTGGTAAATAAAAATGAAGGCACCTGTCACTTAAAACATGAGGCCATTAAGGAGGGTATTGTATTTTCCCTACGTTTACTTAAAGTACATTAAAAAAAACTCCACCCCAGTTTGCTTGTGACAATAATTCCTCTGTGGAGCACTGTGTAAGCACCTTGTCTGACATGGATCTTTGACATAATAACCCATAAAATATCCAAATCACAGTCTACCTGGAGAATTCCCAGGGCATTAATTATTGAGCTAGGACAGTCCATTCTGTCAGTGAGACTTATGGGCCTTAAGTACATATGAAATTTAGGTCCAATAACCATCATTTTTCACCAGTACTTCCTAAAGAGTAGTGTTCTTAAAAAATTAATCTATTCACAATATATTCCTATAATTAAATGCTTGTTAACTTTTGTTTGGTCATGAGGACACATACATTTTTTAAAGGGAAAGATATGAACTTTGAATGAAGGCTCTAATAGAGGATCTGACTAGATGATCTCACTGATGGGGAGTGTTGGTATTTATGGCGTTAGTTACGTGCAACATATCAATAAGTGTGTCCTTACTATAGAAACAAGGAACTCTACAGACAACACCACAGAGCAAACATCACAGAACCTATGACACATGAGGGATGAGGTCCACAGGAGGGTGTCTTGCTGGTGTTGGAATAAGCCCCACTGAGAGGAGAGGTGGCAGACACCTGAGGTGCTCAGGATGGTGTGTACTGCGGATACAAAGATTTTTACACTGTCAGGACTGTCCCGTGTCTCTTTTGGAAGGTTCTTTTCCTTTTGTTTTTTGTTCATTTGCTTTTTTTTTTTGAGACAGGATTTCTTTGTAGCCTTGGCTGTCCTGAAACTTGATCTGTAGAGCAGGCTGGCCTTGAACTCACAGAGATCCACCTGCCTCTGCCTCCCGTGTGAGTGCTGAGATTAAAGGTGTGTGTCACCACTGTTCAGCTTCCATGGTCTCTTTTAGAAATCAGTTTGAAGGGGCAGAACCTGACAGCCCAGAAGACTGAGCAGCAGTGTGTGTGTGTGTGTGTGTGTGTGTGTGTGTGTGTGTGTGTGTGTGCGTTTGTGAGCATGTGAACAGACATGTGTGGTGTGTGGGTCATGGTTTCATGCAGAGGCCAGAGGACATCCTTGGCTGTTGTTTCTCTGGCATACTCCACTTTTTCCTTTTGAGACAGGCTCTTTCACTGACCTGGAACCCACCAAGTAGGCTGGGCTGGCTGACAAGGGAGTGCAGGAATCCATTTGTTTCTGAAACCTAACACTTGAATTACAAGTGTGTGCTGCATCACACCTGGTATTTTGTCTGTTTTTAACATTGAATCTGGGGCTTGACTTCAGGTTCTGATGCTTGCCTGACATGCTTTTTCCTATTTAAGTCATCTCTCCAGGCCTAGAATGAACATTTTCATTTTCAGTGTAGATTATTCTACTTAAATTTCCCACAACACTTGTCTTGAAAGCTTAAATTATCATTTTATCATCAATTCCTAAATTCTTTAAAAATCTTATTCCATTTTTATATATTAAATATGTGTGTATGTGCATATGCATGTTTGCATATGTGTACATGCACATATGTGACACCCATATGTGTGTAGAGGTCAGAGAGTTCTTCTCTGTGAGAGCGGGTTCTTATCTGAGGGAGCAGGGTCTCTTCTGTGGGAATGGGTTCTCTTCTGAGGGAGTGGGCTCTCTTCAGTCTTGAGGACTGAACTCGGTTCATGAGGCTTGGTTAGCAAGCACATTTACCTGCTGAGCCATCTTGTCAACCTGATCTTCACTTCGAATGTCATGTTTTCAACAGCCTGGTATATGCTTCTATGCACATTTTCTACAGTGGCCTCAATCTCCACAGGAGATTGCAATCAGAACGAGCTATGTTTTCCCCTTCCAAGTGGACCCACTACAAGCTTCCTCTTTTAGTTAATGATCACACCACTTTACATGTCCCTAAGCCAAGGGCCTGAGGATGGTTCAAGGTTACCAAGGGGTAACCTCGATTTTCTTTACTCTGGACCCCAAGTGCCCATTAGACTTTATGGTCTCTTCAGGCAATTTGGAATGTATAGGAAATCATTAACAAAAGAACCTGGATGTGTTCATAAGATCTAAACTATATTTGGAATGCAAGGCTGCCTGGTGAATGATGGATTGATACCTGAGGCTGGGGGTGAGGGGCAGGTTCATACAATGGCTTCTGCAGGAACACAAGCTAGAACAGAAGCTTCCCTGCATTCCTGCATTCCCAGAGAGCAGCTGTTCTCCCATAATAGCAGAGAGGCTAATTTCAAAAAGTTGGAAACTGTTACTTTTGTGGATGTGGCTCCCGTGTTTAGCTGTAAGCACAAAGTATCTCAATAATGTGTCAGGTGATTCAGTGAATGAATTAGACTTCAGGATAATGGTAACCTCTCGCTTTTAAAAAATATTTAATGTGGTTGCCTGAGTGTGAGTATCGTGTTTGCCGCTTTCACAGGGGAGTGTATCCAAGCCCCTTGAATCTGGAGTTACAGGCACTTGTGAGCTGCCAGATGCAGGAGCTGGGCATCTGAGCCTGGGTCCCCCAGGATCCCCCAGAGTAGCCAATGCTCTTGAACACCGAACACTTCCCTTTTAAAGGCAAGGAACTTCAGTCTCTGTCAAGTTAAAGCCTCTCGTTCTGGGTTGCATGTTGGCTTGCGGTGGGCAGTAATGATGTGGTCCAGCTGCCTTTCAAAGCTTATATTCCTACGTTGTGAAAGCGGAATCTTAGATTAAGCTAACAGGAAAGGAAAGCTATAGGACAGGGCTGAGAAAAGCTGCGTGGAGAAATAGACCAGTTTGAACCAGTCAAATTGCCATTCACGGAACAGAAAAATTAGAGAGATTTTCCATTCTAAAGACCAAGGTTCCTGGTCTGAGACCCACACATCCTGGACACATGTGGCTCCGTGTCAAAGAATACTTAAAGACAGGAACAAACACGGAACTTTCTGGAATAGTCCTTTGATTTGTAAACTAATAGACACACGTAATTGTCCTGTCTGAACCAAGGAAGTTAGCAGAATCTCACTCTTCCTTGCTCATAAAAACTGGCTGTGAGTGCTGCCTCCTATAATTCTGGAGTCTGGAAAAATGGCAAAGTCATGAGAGCATTTGCAAGACTAAGAGGTGAGAAGCAGAAGCGACTTCACAGTGAACCCCGCATAGGACTGCGGGAGAAATTCACTTTGAAGCATCCTTGCTGTTGGAGAGAATGACTCATGGGAAACTCAGAAAATAGCTTAATTTTAGCCTCTCCACATTGCCTTGAAATGAATTCACCATGAACAATACAGCCCAGGCAGGGACCAGTAGGTCTGGCCTCTGGCACTTCTGCTCAGTGTCACCAGAGAAAAGTCTATATTCCTATCTCTTCATGAGAGGATAAAAAGCTATCTTAAGATCAGATCCCCAGCATTTTCTGCTAGGTTCACATTTCTCTTGCTTGGTGTGATGCGTGCACACTGTGAATTTCTCTAGAAATGTTCTCCAAGGCCTCATTCTCAACTGTCAGATGAAACCAGGAACATTTTTAGTGTTCCCAGCAAGCTTCTGTAATTAAAATAAAGTTTGAGGGCTGGAGGAAGAAATTGATTATGGAGATCATTTGAGACTCTCAGTTCATTAACTGGTGAGGGGAACCCGGATAACATATTAAAGAACTGTGCCGTCAGGCTCCTCAATCCCTTTAAAACATCCTACAGAGAGCACTTCCTGAAGCAGGAGAGGTGATAGAAGGGTGAACTAGGGACCCTTTCGGTTTGCAATGCGACCTTTAAGCAGGAATATGTGTTTACAGACATTTCTCTCAGGAGTATCTCAGAACACCCCATCATTCCAAGTCACAGCATAGCCTATCTCCTTATTATCCCGATGCAGTCTGTAGCCATCGGAAGGAGCTGCTGTCTGCCATGTATGGCACAATGAGTGAGAAGGACTATCTGGACGCTAAGCCCATTAATGGGGTTGGCTCTCTTGGGTATTCCTAGGACCGAGGATCTAACAACACATCTCTTAGTGATGATCCAGATTTATCGCAAATTCATTCCAACACAATAAACTATGGGACTCAAGGCAAACACAAGGATGCCAAATCTGCACATGTTAGAAGATAAAATGTGAGTCTGAGAAACTGTCACCTCATGGCTGCTGCTTGAGGCTGATTCCTCAGGATGACATGCTCTTTTTGTTTCTCTCATTCCTTGGGTAGATCTTGTGGAAGAGTCTCGAAAACATGCTTATGCCAAATATGCCTTCATGTTATTGAACTAGATAAACTGCACACTGGAGTAGGGGCAGATTCTTTCTGCCTTTATTTCCTTGGTCACCACTGCACACCAAGTCACCTCTATGAACACTGCAGAGTGATGACACCAATGGCCATAGAGTTGCACACTTGTAAGGGAGACATAAAACACACACACAGTATCCCAGTACATTCCCACACAGTAGAAGCTGCTAAAAAAATCTCCATCTCTACCCAAGACAGAATACATAAAAAATACAATAAAGCTTTAATAACATATTAACCATGCTCTCCTGTGTCCTCCAACACTCCTAAAACCCTCTCTCATCTAAGGCCACTATTTCAAACAGATATGACTATTCTATCCATGCAAGTGACTGTCCTGACACTCTCTCACTGTGTGACTTTTTAAGTATGCACTTGTACACAATCAAGTTGTGGTGTGAAGACAATCTGTTATTCATCCTTGGCAGTAATTTCAGATGGTCCCTCTGCCCAATCTATCTGAAGTCAGTTTCTTTGTCTTCAGTCCGTACCTACAGCAGGCTGCTTCCAAACCCTACATCCTTCAACCTCTCTGCTTAAAAATGTCAGGACTCCCAGCGGGGCCAAGGCACAAGATTGCACTTCTACTGTGTTTCAGATATGGACACAATATTGATCTAGGTTTGAGCATGGCTAGCCACAGCATGAACCCGGAAAATGTATTTTTCACCTTGCTGTTAATGGGCAGCGAGAGCCCTTTACGTACACCGATGAGGTGTTGGAACAGAAAATGCACCTCTGAACTGTGGACATGTCAAACACTGACAAACACCTAGAAAAGAAGGTCCCACCACTGCCATCACAGTCTGTGGTGTCCCCGAAACCCCATGCCATCTGCAGCGATTCTGAGACGACAGAGCCCTCTGGAATCCTGATGACTAAATGCAATGAAATGGGCAGATTTGTTAGGATCTGCTGGGGAGCCTCACGACTTGGTTAGTTCCCAAGTTCATAAATTCCTGTCAGAGCAAAAGGAGCCGCGGAAACGCGTGTGAACCAATCTACCCTAAGTGCAAATGGCAGCTTTGTTATTTGGTGTCAGAGTTACCAGTCGCACGGTGACAAGCTGCCATAACACATTTTCTTGTTCTCTGAAGAACAAGGGTTGTATTGGTTAATATTCCTTGCAGCGCTCCTTTCCATAATTTACAACAGCTAGATGCTGATAGGTTATTTAACATTTATGAAGTTAAGATGTAATCAGAAAAACCCTGATTATCTTTACAAATAAAAAAGTTAAATTATTCAACTTTTTTTTCCCTTCTTTGTGGCTTCATTTCACAGCAGGTGCATACTTTACAATGGGACAAGTCAATCACAGAAGCCCTTTTTAAATCCTTTTCTAAGCAGCAGGAGCAGTCACAATCCTAAGAGTGAAAAAGAAATATATAACACATATTCGGTTTGATAGCAGCGTTTGCTTCAAAAGACAGCGTGCACTCAGAACAGTGTCGCTCCACTGGCCGCCGTGCTCCTCTGTGCTGCCGGGGTGTCTCAATTACGTCCTTTTGTGGGGTGAAAAGTGAATCAGGCTTCCTTCCCTTCTTTAATGGTAACTGTAGGGGATTTTGACAGAGGCGGATAGCTATGCTCTGCAGTCTTTGCTCCCTCCACAGATGGTGAGGGTCCCCAGAGGAGGGGCAATGTCACATCTTCTTTATGTCTATCAGTGTGATTCAGTGTCCCACACCCTGCCCCACCCATGAGCAGGAACCAGTAAATATATCCTGGTGGGTTAAGTGAGTACAAGAATCATCCTACCCAGAGGCAAATGAACTTTGGGACTGCAGATAAAATGACTCCTGGACCATTGGCTGGATTGACCTACAATTGTACTGTGGTCATTCCCGTTTTCTGTATCTATAACAAAATTATTTTTGTAATTTTGAACTCGATTTTAGAAGTGATAAAATTATTTTCTACATATATTAATTAGGTAGAAAAATAGAATATAGATTTAAAATATATACACACATATATACTATATATATATATATATACACACACACACACACACACACACACACACGCACACACATGCACACATACAAACAGAACAGCGAACTAGATAACAATTGTTTGGATAGAAGGAAGTGATCAGCCGGTACTGTGGGGTGGAGGGACTATGAGCAGAAGACCTGACATACAAATATGAAAATGCCATAATTAAACTCATCATTGAGTCTACCAAATATATGCTAAATTTAACGCATTTAAAATTTAAATGGTTAAAAAATCATGAGACAATATAGCCCATGTAGGTTGCTTCTGATAGCCATGTAATGAATAACCTAGAGAAAGGCACAACTTAAAAAAAATCTACATTGACCTTTCTCACTAGTGAAATATGGAAAATAGGTTGAGTGGCGGCCCAGGCCTGAAATTCCAGCCCTTGGTGATGTTGAGGCCGAGGAACAGCTGTGAGTATGGTTTGCCTTGACTATGGGGTGAGACGCTGTCATTAAAAACCCCAAACAAATGTAGAAAACAGGACCTGAGACAGGAAGTTATAGCTGCTGAGAAGGATAAGTGATGTGGGATTCCCCTCTGCATGCTGTGGATATGTTCTATTACCATTGGTTATTAAAGAAGCTGTTTCGGTCAATGGCTTAGTAGAGTAAAGCCAGGCAGTAAATCCAAACAGGGATAGAGAGGGAATAAGCAGAGTCGAAGAGACATCATGTAGCTGCAAAGGAGAAAGCCACCAGCCGCCAGCCAGAACCTTACTGGTAGGCCACAGTCTCGAGGCGATACACAGATTAATAGAAATGGGTTAATTCAAGATGCAAGAGCTAGCCAATAAGAAGCCTGAGCTAACAGGCCAAACAGTGCTGTAATTAATATAGTTTCTGTGTAACTATTTGGGTCTGGCAGCCGGGAAACGAATGAGCAGTCTCCATCTACAGGTGTTTATCTCTTCAAAATGCCTAACTCATATCAAGACTCAATAATGAGAGATACATTTACTTATTAATATGCAAATGAAACATAAACCAGGAACTTGGTTTCTTCTCTTCTTTTGAAGTTTCTCAGTTCTTAATATTTGGTAACTGCACTCAACAGTGAAAATTAAAACAATTGACAATGTTGGATTGCCCAAATTAGTGCAAGGTGACTTTTTATTTATAAAAGTTGGCATGAAGTTTGTTTTTAAACAGATAGTGTCCAACCCCATTCACTCCAGCTGAGGCTTTAACTCAACACCCACTGGGGTGTCTCGTGTCTGTAGATGGCCCATATTGTGGCTAACTAACTTTTCATCAAAACGTGATTAATAAAAAGTACTTATGTGCCCACGCAGGATTAATTAAAATGATTTCCCAGCAGAACCATGGTTGCCAATTCTTTTCTTTAATGGACTAAAAGATAAATGGGCAAGGAAAAGTGCCAGGGTTTCAATATTATGCCTTAAACTTAAATAACTCACCATCCTTAGTGAGAAAAAGCGCTTGCTGAATACGGTGGTACTGTTAATTAGGACATGATTAAGGGGTGGATAGTTCAAAATATAGTCATCATCTTGATAAATTACAATGGCTCATTATTATCTTCAGAGTTTAAATAATTTTGAATGTTTGGGTTCTTAAACAGCAGGACTGGCTTCCTCTGTTCTTTCTCTGAGTAAATGGTTTATGCTCAATGAAGCCTTTGCTTTTCAATATTCTATATTTTTTCACGAATTACAGTTACATATATTGCTGCTTTCTTTCAGCTGGATCTGTCCTGATCCAAGGTCCAAAGCTGATATGAGGTAAGGGGACACTTTAGGAGGACACTAACCTGGCCTCTCTTGCCTCTAATTTGAACAATAACGAGCTAGTATCTTTTCAGAGCTGTTTACCACGTGTTAAATGTTCACACCTCAGCAATGGAAGTTAAGTTACTATCATGACTTCGTCCAGCTTTAAAACAGACTTATTTATATCCTATATATTTTTCCATGTTATTTATTTTTCTGTGTATGGTGTTTTGCCTATGTGTGTGTCTACGCTTCATGCTCATGCAGTGCCCTAGAAGCCAAAAGAGGATGTTGGATTCCATGGGACTTGAGTTACAGACAGCCGTGAGCCACCGTGTTGGTGCTGGGAGTCAAACTTGAGCAATTTGGAAGAGCAGCCAGTGCTCTTTTACCATTGAACTGTCTTTTCAGCACTGATTTATTTAAAAGTATATGTATATGTTTATGTATATGTCTGTCAGTGAGTACAGATGCCCATGGAAGCCACAGGAGGGCGTCAGAGCTAAAGTTACAGCCGTTATGAACTGCCTGAGTGGTGTCTGGGAACTGAGTTGAGTTCTAGTCCTCAGAGAGAGCAGTGTTGGCTCTTTACCACAGAAATGTCTCTCTCTAGCCCCTCCCCTTTTGTAAAGGCAGAACCTGCACTTTGGGCACTATACAGGCTGCCCAAGGCCATAGGGACACTAAGTAGTGGGGCTCATCCTACAGTGGCGCTGTCATCTTCTGTCCTGAAAGATGAAAAATTGTGCAGCCATCAGACAATAGCAATAGCCTTTGGGAAGCATATGTATGTGCTATAATTTTCTTTACATTCTCTCGATTTCTGTCGTGTGTGTGTGTGTGTGTGTGTGTGTGTGTGTGTGTGTGTGTGTGTGTGTGGTGTTGAGCATCCATGGAGAGAGTGGTGGTCCTTAACAGAAAAGTAAGTGTATGGATATTTTTACTTGGTAGGGCATGGAATGTTTGTATTTCCTGCTTGGTAAGTTGCAGACCCCTATTCACGATTGTTTTTCCATGACGTCAGCAATTTTATCATGCATGTTGCTGGTCATCACCCTCCATATCAAGAGTAGGCATCTTAATGTTTTAGAGGTTTGAGTGTTTTGAATTATTTCTATTGACATTTATCAGGCAAACAGGGGATAAATGGACCCAGCTTTGCCTAGAACAGAGAATACTGAACCACCCTTTGAATGATCTCTTCATGGGTAGTTGAGACTTTTCTCAACCTACCCCATTGCCACCCAGCTGGGTCTTTCTGCCCTTGCTTGCTGAGGCCTGACTATTCTGTCTGAACTCTGGGCTGTGTAGGTGGAGTCTTCTGGTTCATCCACACACTTTAATTTGGTGGTAGCCTTTTACCCATAGAGGTCTCGCCATTTACCAATTAATTTTCCTGCTCTTGATTTGCTGGACAAACCATCATCCTCCCAGAACCATTGGGTTTTAACCAACAACTTGTTGGTTAACTGTTGGTTATCCCCTGGACCCCTTGGTTACCACTTTGTAATGCAGAGTGAATATCTCATGCGTTTGCAAGACTTCCAGTGAAAAACGCGAAGCTTTGGATCAAAGAGTTGAACCGAAGGCAGGAAGGAATTACTTTCCATAGGCAGCAACTGAACAAATTCACATTTGAATCCTGCCAATGCCTGGTGACCTTGAGCATATGATGTTATTATTCCACAATTCAAATTCCTAGGATGTGGATTACCTCTTAGTGCTTGCATAAGGATTAACTGGGACCTGGGAATGTCTGGCACACAGTAAGATTTAAGAATTGTGCACCCATGAAATCAGCTCTCACTATCACTCCCCTGGTGTCCTCACTCCTTTTATCAGCAGATTTATTGATGCTGTCTAAGATGTAGTTTATTGATAGCATTGGAAACATAATTTGAAAACTAGAAATACAGTTAATTACCTAGGTAATTCTTCTGTTGCCAAGCAACCACATAGCTTATTTGCTCCCAGCCACTTACTTGCCCGAGGTTACTCTATCCATATATTGATCCCCACAAAATGCAAGTGAAAAGATATCAACTAATTTAATCAATATTTTGGCTTTATACATTCATGTGGAAGCCACTGATTTCTGTCTTCAGGAAGTAGTGCTGCTGATCACTGTGGTTTGGTGTGAGATTCGGAGTTGCTAAACTTGGTGGCACATTTGAGTCATGGAAAGCTTTTTTAAAAAATCAACTAGCCAACCAATCAACCAATCAATCAACCAACCAACCAGTCAACGAATGAACCAACCAATCAACCAGCCAACCAATCAATCAACTAACCAATCAACCAATCAGCCAATCAACCAACCAACCAACCAACCAACTAGCCAGCCAGCCAGCCAGCCAACCAACTAACCAACCAACTAATCAACCAACCTACATTTCTTGCCTGCACCTCAAGAAAATCTTTTTCCATGAGCCTGAAGTGCTTTTCCTTTTGGATAGAGTCTCATGTAACCCAGGCAGGCAGACTTCCGACTTTCTACATTGCTGAGGATGACTGTAAACTTTTGATCCTCCTGCCTCTGCCTCCAGAGTACTAGAAGTACTTGAGCCAAGTCCGGCTTAAGTGATGCTTAGAGATGGGACCTAGGGCTTTCTGTGAGTTCCTAACTGAGACACCTCTTAGTTTGAGGATTTGCTTTTGAATAAGATCACCAGGGATTCCAAAGTCTGGTCATAGTTAGAAACTACAGATCTGGGCTTTTTGACTAGCTTACTATGTCTACGGTGCAATCTTTCTGACCTTCAGGATATGGGGCAAGATCTAGAAAGTTCTGGTAAATAGCTTTGCTTGAAACAAAGCTTCCCTTCTGCCTAAAATGTACATTTGTGAGTATTCAGAACAGAAAAAAACCCCACCATTTTCCCAATCATGAGGCGCTTTCTGATAGGGTCCACTTCACATGATGCGCAGAAGCGCAGTACCTGATGCGTCCTGAGCTTGGAATCCTTCCAGGCACCAGTAAAAGTATGTTTAAGATTTTTAATCTTTCTGTATATGACAATGTTTCTGTAATGGATTTTATGCATCTACAATAGTGACAGGCCTGAAAATTGTAGGTTTGTTAACAGCTGGTTAAATGGTCAGACTCAGCATGCAGTTCTCTATTTTCCCTTGGTCTGGGCTGAATGGAAATTTCCACCAGGCTCGAAGTAGGAAAGGGTTACTGTTACATTTTATAAACAAGGGTTATCTTTTATTCCATAACGAGACTTCCCTTATTGAAAACATTATACATCCAACATAAAAACATGATGTTGAATTCAAAGAAGAAAATGACACAGTGCTAGGAAATTGGAGAAATATCTTGAAAAAATTTAACACTGTACTGTACTTAGTGCTTTTAGCATTTTGAAAATGAAGGTATTAAGCTGGAGGAAAAACTAGAGAAAATACATTTTGAAGGTAAGTGTGTGTGTGTGTGTGTGCAAGCATGTGTCAATTGTGTGTGCGCAAGCATGTGTCAATTGTGTGTGCGCAAGCATGTGTCAAGATGTGGCCATGGAGGTCAGAGGACAACTCTAGCTATAGTTCTTGCTTTCCATCTTGTCTAGGCAGGGGTCTCTTGATTCTGCTGTGCTGTGTATTCCAAGATAGCTGCACTCTGAGTTCCATCCAACTACCTCCCATCTTGTATGGGAGTGCTGGAATTATAGGTGTGCACTGCATCAGACTTTTTATGTGGGCTCTGGGGAGAAAACTCAAGCCCTTAGGATTACATAGCTGGTGCCTTTTCCTGATGAACTATTTCTTGGGTCCAGAAAATAAATTAAAATGAGTTACTAAAATGATGTGTTGATGCTATTAAGAGTTAAATTTAAAAGATTATTTATATCTATAGAATTATCACATAAACCAGGTAATAAATGGCCAGTTACATAAATGACATCATTTAACCTTTGTAACAGTTCTACATGTAAATACTAATACCAGGACTATTAATCAGAAGGGGCCTAAGAAATCACCACAGAATCAACAGAATGACAAGAATTAGTACAAACCTTTCAATAATAATTCTCAGTATTAAAGTTCTCTAATGAAAAGACTCAGGCCCACAGATTTGGATTATCAAAGAGATTCCATGTTTTTGATGTCTCCAGGACATATACCTCACCACCAAGGATGGTCACCATGTTAGGGTAAAAGGCTAGATAGCAGGATTCTAAGCAAAAAGAACTGAGATGTGAACAGGCAATGACATTCTAATATCTGTGAAATTGCCTTGAAGCTCAAAACAGAAGAAGTAAATGTTATCACGTGGTGCTCAATAACAGAACACTCTAAGAGGACATTAAAATTATAGACACACACCCACTAACCATGATGCATACAGTTCACAGGACAGACAATCTATATCAAAAATCACGATTAACACCAGCACAGTGATGGGGGGGATGACTTCAGTACCCTACTGTCACCAACAAATAGATTACCCAAAAAACCCAAAGAAACATTGGAGTTAAATGACACCCTGAATCAAATAAATAAATCTAAACTTAATAAATCCACCAAATCAAAGAAACTTACTGAACATTCTATCTCAACAAAACTGGTCAGAGTTTCTTACATCAGAAGGATTTCACACACTTTTAACAGTGGACCTTTACATATCTTTAAAAGTACATAGCATAAGTTAGGTGGTGGTAGCACACACCTTTAATACCAGCACTCAGGAGGCAGAGGCAGGCAGATCTCTGTGAGTTCGAGGCCAGCTTGGTCTACAAGAGCATAGCATAGCTTTTCTTTTTAATTGTGGAAATTTTTTTTTAACTAAAGTCTAGTTAGGAAATTCCATAGTATCTATTAATAATTAGTTGGTCTACAAAGCAATCAGGTGTTACGTGTATATATTATTAATTAAATTTTTCTTTGACAATTTTATAAATGTATATAATGAGTTCTTGGCATCCCCACCTGTCCCATTCCCCCTCTTGACTCCCCATTATTTTCTTCTCCTCCATATACGTTCCCCATATCCACGTCTTCTCGTTTTGCTTTGTGACCCAAGCTCTCCACGCTCCCAATATACTCAGGAGATCTTGTCTTTTTCTGCTTCCCATGTAGATTAGATCCATGTATGCCTCTCTTAGGAGCCCAGGGGAACTATTTTTAACAGTGTGCTGGGCTGAGCCATGGTTGAACTTAGGCGAATGGCGTTTGTTTCAATTTCAATTCAAGAGTAGGAATTGAAAAGAAGATCAGGGGCCGAGGGCTCCTTGGAGTGCACACTTGGCATATGTAAAACTGGGGGTTCTATTCTAGTACCCCAGAGAGCTTAAGATCAGGCTATGTAAGCCTAGTGGTAGATGGTAGTTTCTTATATAGTGTGTGCAAAGCCCCAAGTTCTATCTCTAGTACTGAAAATAAAATAATAAAATAAAATATTTTCAAAGTGAATTTTAGACCTATAATCAGTTTTAAATTTTACTTAAACACCTGTGCTCTATGTTAAAAGATAGAGATAATTTCACACACTCTCTCTTTTTTCTCTCTCTCTGTGTTTTGTGTGTGTGTGTGTGTGTGTGTGTGTGTGTGTGTGTGTGTGTATGTGTGTGTGTGTGTGTGTGAGGGTTGTATGCTTGCACACATAGAAGCCAGAGTCAACAGAAGGTATCTCTCCCTATCCTTCCCCACCTTATTACCTGAGACAGTCCTTCTGTGAGCTAAGAGCTCGCAGATTGAGATAGAATAGCAGGTTAGCAAGCCTCGGGGATCATCGTGTCTTTGTCTTCCCCTCTGAGATTATGGTCCATGCTATCACACTCAGATTTCTTACATGGTTGTAGAGGATTTGACCACAGGTCCTCATGTGAGGATGAAAAGTACTGTACCCACTGATCTGTCCATCTTTTTTTTAACCTCTGTACTGTCTACTTGGTCAGGATTTTACCCAAGGATTATACTTATATCAAAATTTAATAATGCATTAAATCGCCAAAGCAATTTGGCATTGACTAAATGGCCTAACGAAGGCTCACTGAGCAGAGAGGCAACGTCCAGTGCTCATCACAGTCACCATGATAAGCTCATAGTTAGAACAGGATGTTGCCTTTCCACGTCCCTTGATGCCATACAGAAAGAAACCCTCTAGGCTGAAGAATTCCAAAAATGCACTGCTTTGGTAGAGAGGCAGATAGATGTATGTATCTACATATTTATATAGGTAGATATGCATGCATGTACACACATGTAGCTATATATATATTACGATAGTTTGAATGAGAAATGTCCCCATAGGCTTAAGTATCTGAATGCTTAGTCCCCAGATAGCATTGCTGTTTTGGGAAATTTATGGAACTTTGAGGAGTTAGAGCCTTGCTAGAGGAAGTATGTCACTGGGGGTTGGCTTTGAGGGTTTATAGCCATATCCCACTTCCGGTTTCCTCTCTGCTTGTGATCTCTCTGCTTCCTGCTGCCATGTATCCCCTAACATCATGGACTCTCCTTTTGGAACCATAATCCAAATAAATTTTTTAAAGCCACATTTTCATCCTTATCTCCAGCCAGTTCCCACTAAACTATGATAGAGAGAGAGAGAGAGAGAAAGAGAGAGAGAGAAAGAGGTGGTGGGGAGACAGAGGGAGGGAGGAGCTATTCCGTTTTTTTCTTTACCTGGGGCTGGCCATGCTACAAATATGGAATCAGAGCCCAGTGTGGTGACATTATAAGGGGGGGCATCTTCTGAGGTTCACATAAGCATCTGGACAATGAAATCCTCACACCGCTGCCACCTCCAGTTTTTGCTTCTAACTTGTAAATGTACCTGAAGAAATGAAAGTTATAACAAGCTGATTTTGAGACTCTGACAATGTTTGCTGGCTTCCTAACCTGCTGTTTTGCCCTAAGTTTGTGACACTTTTTGGATTTCTTCTGTGAGAAACGTTACTGGGAGTTTGGTCGTTGTGTCTAGCATAGAGCGTGCTCCTCTCTAGAGCATCGTTATTGCTACCTCCCAACTCCATGGTGAACCCCGTCGTTACTCATGGCTTTTCCTGAGAATTTCAGGAACATCTTGGGGTGTGCTACTGGGCTGTGAAAATTCAATTTAGTCTTTTCTATTTCTAAATGGGTTGAATTTTCAGGGAGATTCATTTAGAGGCAGAGATATTTAAATTGATCTGTTATTTTCCACAATAAAACTAAATTATTCTCTATTCTCTGCACTGAAACATCTGTTGACGTAAGGTTTATCTCGTGTCTGCTGAGAAATGAATGGGAATGAATTGCAAATGTGTGGCTAAGATGACTCCTGTAGACAGAGCAGAGCGAGTGGAGGGAGATAAGAAGTGGTAGGTGATGGGAACACGATTCTCCTAATCTCTTTAGCTGCTAACTGTGGAATGTAGGTTTTAACTACCATTTGATAACTTTTGAAGTTGGACATTGTATTTTGTATAATTAAATTTCTCATTCTTTCACGTCAAATAGAGGACAAACTATTTGATTTCATGTAGGCCGAAAGCAACCATCCAGCACTTTTATTTGCTACAGCATGGCTGATAAACAAGGAGATGAATTCGATAATTGAGTAACATTTTAATGGGAGGTGTTCTTTCTCGGCCTTGAGCAACTTAGAAAGCTTATAGTGTGCTTGGAAAGTTTCCCTCATGTCACCTGCTGTTGGGTTCCAGGTTTTTATCAGTGAATTCTGTTCATCAATGCCACCCACGAGAAGCAAGCTTCCATTACGCCTCAGCTGATATTGAGAAATGAGGCCGTTGGGCTTTTCTGGAGGATTCCAATGTAATTCCACGGTTGTAGAATTGATGATAATGTGTTGAGGTGTCACCCAAACTCCTGGCAAAAATGACACAATGAGGTTTTATTGTGAGGATAAAATACAGGCCTCGTGAAATGGCGCAGCTCCCTCCACGAGCCAGCTAGCCCTTATCTGGGGGTTAAAGCAATCTCGCTGTGAAAGAAGCAAACACGCCTTTCCTGTGCTCTGGGGGAGAAACAAGTCACCAAGCACAGATGTGCTCTTCCTCTGGCTTCACTTCTGAATGCTACACCACTGGCTGTGGGAAGTTTCTGAGGCTCGGGCATTGCTCTGGCTGTAATTCAGTGAAGGCTGGAAGAAGAAATGTGGGCATTTGCAACTCTGGTGCTCTTTGGGTTATGTGGAAGGAAGCACAATCAGGTATTTATTGGAATTATACCGGTCAGTGAGTTAGAATGTCTACTTCTCTCTTGTACTATGGGCTATGCATGTCCATTTTCTCTGGAATACTTTCTGGCCCCACTTCCCAGTTTCTCAAGATTCTTCAACTGTCTCTGTAAACACTGGGGTGTCTTAGAGTCCTAGGCTCTCTCTTCCCTTTGGCATTCTCTTCTCCTGCCCCCCAACAAGCTCTTCTCTCTCTGTCCTCCTCCTCCCAAACTCTCTTGATGATCTCTCTCGCTTGCCTTTGCTGAGGGCTCCCCAAGGCACATTCGACACATATCTCCCCTGGGCTTCAGATTCATGAACCCCACTGTTTAGGTGACATTGTCATTTAGCTACTTACTTAGAAATTAAAGGCTCAAAGCATCAACATTGGAACTCTTAATTTTCCTTCTACAGTCTATATAGCTCCAAGCCTGTCCACGGATTAATTTTCTCAGGCAAAACACGAACAGAATGATCTCAAGGTGCTCCCCACCCCTGTACTCCTGTCACTGAGCTCTGCAGACCCTACAAAGCTCCTCGCTGTCACTCTGGCCTTTCCTGCATGTCTGTGCTAGCATCTTGTCTTTTGCAGTTCCGGGGACTAAAGCCCAGGGTTGGTGATGAGGGGCAACCGCACTACTATGCAGCTGCATCCCAGCCACATCTCAGCTTTAAAGCTTGTCTCTGTGCCTTGGTTTCACTGTGTAGCTAGAGACCAGCCTTGAACTCCTCCTCCCCAGTGCTGGGTTACAGGTGTTTGCTGCTGCTTCAGGGATGTCTCTGCTGTAAGCCTTGGCTTTCTCGATGCCTTTGGAATTCTCTGAGCACTCTCTGATTATTTCATATATATTTGGAAATACACAACTAATTTTTTTTATATCATTCCCTCCCTATCATGGCCTCTGTGGTCCCTATTTCCTGTCATGGTCTCTACTTCTCTACCTCTAGCCCCCCCTCCCCACCCCCGGCCCAGCGCTATAGTTATCCTCATTTATGGTCCTCTGTCACACCCTTTCTATCTCCAACAGGCTTCAGGCTCAGTTTTTCCTGTTACTAGGGTTTACATTTCCCCTGGGTACGTCTGCTTTAGACATGCTAGGTTGTGCATTTTATTTGCTCAGTCCTCTGTATTGATTCCTCCATCCATGCAGCTTGCTTGAAGTTTACTGTCTTATTCTAGCCTCTTCAAGGGGGTCCTGACTCAGTTTCCAGCACACACCCTTTTCTAGTTCCCTCACAATCTTTATGACATCATGATCATCTTTTTCTTTGATGTGCTACTTACTTTGTTACGACTGAATGGTTCACCCACCCCTTTGCCTGCTTTAAAGCAAAATTATTTCCGCGGAGGCAGGGATCTTCAGCCTTACTTCTCAGCATGTATCTATGAATAGCAAACTAATATGGACAGCATATCTCCTGCCAATGTTACATTAGATAGTCTAGATAGTTATGGAAGGCAGAGTTGGCCATGATAAGACTCATTGCTTCATAGAGTTGAGTCTTCAGCATAAAGATTAAAATATATACAGAAATAGTCACGGTTCAAGGTCTATCCTTAATTATTCTTTTAAAAATAATGTTTTTTAGATTTGCTTTTTATTTTATGTGAGTGTTCATTTGCACACATGCATGTGTCTCATATATACACATCCCCAAAGAGGGCAGGAGAAGGCACTGGATCCCCTGGAAGTAGAGATACAGGTGACTGTGAGCCACCACGTAGATGCTGGGAACCGAACTCAGATCCTCTTTGCAAAAAGCAGCAAGAGTTCTTAACCACTGAGCCATCTCTCCAGCCCCCTCAGCACTCACAGATGTGGGTGGAGAATCTGGCTGTAGGATGGAGAGTCTATGGAGGTGACTGCCCTGAGCAGACCTCACACCTTCTCTAAGGGGCCCTAACACCATCCGTTCAACTAGGCTCCCAGCAATCGATAGCTTCTGGCTGAAGCAAGTGACTCTGTAAAAAGTAAGCTTCTGGCATTTTTAGAAGAAAAAAAAATGTTCAGGACATTCAAACACAATGTATTCAGCAGCATGCTGAAGAAAGGAAACAGTCTGGATAGATTTCAAAGGGCCTCACGTGCACCGGCATTCAAAGAGCAACTGATTTCTGAGAAGGAAGCTGTCTGCCTTGTTCTCCCTCAATGCTGGATAGAGCGCACACAGAGGCCTAGGTTTCTCTGCCAACAGCTTCAAACAATTTAGAGTTCAGGCTTCAACGGCACATGAGCTTGTAGATTCAGGTGATGAATCACCAAGGTTTGATCTGATTCTCTGTAGCTCATCTTTCTGTCCTTGAAGGATATATTAGAAATCACCAAGGAATGGCTGAAGTGATAGACAGTGGGCAGGATACTTGCCACTCAAGTGTGAGGACCAGAGTTTGAATCCCCAGCACCTGCATGAAGACTGATGGGGCAGCCTCCCTGCAATCTTATTTTCAGGGCCATCATAAGAGATCCTTAGAGAAAGCTAGCTGAGTACCGGAACCAACTCTGCAAGCCCTGGCTTCAAGTGAGAGACATTCACTGGACCTGTGGGGTGGAGAGTGGCTGCTAAGACACCCGATGCCAACATCTGGCCTCTACACACATGCATACATTCATGTGTTCATATGCATGTGTGGATGCTCACACACACAAACACATATGCACATGTGCGCACATACACAAATGCTGCGCACATATACACAGACAAAAAATTGCCAAAAAATGGAAAAAGCCGTAGCTTAGTTTCCAGTATGTACTCTCAAAGTAGCCTGTGCATAAGGAGGTTTTAATGAAACAAAAGGGATCTGAATTTTGGAGTTGTTTCATGTTTTCAACTAAAGTCATTTTTTTTCATGTGTTCAGCTCCATGAAACCACATGGCCACAGATTTAATTGGGAAGATGCAGTTTCAGTATGTAAATAGCGGATAGTGAATGCTATATATATATCGGCAGGATGGGTTTGGGATGTTATTACCTTAACAATTTCAAGACATAGTTGAGAGCATTAAGACCCACTTGAGTGAGTGCCAGTTATGAATTTGCCCCTCTTCTGCTGCTCTCCAATTGCAGCGATAGCACCAGAAAACTGATCCTATTCTCTGTAATAGAGGGCAGATCTGAGACAATCCCAGGGAGGAATGGACGGAAGGAAGAGAGCTGGCCTCTGATACCAGACTAGGGCTCACCAGGTAGGAAGTACGGGGACCAAAATAAGAAGGTAGACTTTACTAGCTGTTTTGACACACTGACTACCAGAAATGCTGCTTCTGGATTTGTTTTAAATTGGTCTTGAGTTTTGTGTACTAATACCCATGTCTAAAGTTCCTGCAAATGCCCGTTAACCAAAATCCCCAATGCTTATTGTGAATTGGCTTCTTGAAATCTGTTGATGAAAGCCAGGTTTGCATGAGTTCATCACATCAAGGACACACTGGTTTGCATAGTTAAAGACTATTGGCTGGTTTACTTAGACTTCTATATCCCTTTCTCTCTTAGGTACTGGGGATGTGGGGATAAAAGGCATCCTCCTTACTCTCCCCATTTATCAGGTCATGGTAAATGCAGACTCGTAAGTACAAATACTATGATGTGGGATGATTGGTGCTTAAAGCGAAGTGTGGGGGCAGGGAAAGCATCCAGGAAAGGAGTCTTGGCACAGACTGTGGGGTGAGATCAGGAGAGGTAGGAAGGAGGTGGTTCTAGGGGGACATTCTTGTAAGAGGAGCCATGTGAGCCCTGTTGAACAGTGGTTCTCTGATGGGTGACATGGGGACAGCATGTGAAGTCTGATGAGATCTACATGGAGTCTCACAGAAATGGAAAAGCATTTGGGACGATGAATACTGAAATACGACTCCCCATTTCAGGGCATGGGGTCGAGATCACCATTGAGCAGAGGGAAAACTCGGGGCATCTATTTGCTATAGAAGCATGATAAGGATTTCCTTCCCTGGAAGGAAATTAGATTTTACAGAGCTGACTAACAGGAGAGACGCCCCCTTTGACATGGGGAAGAATCATGAGGGGACACGAGAAGACTGAGAACCACCTATTGGAGAGGACCCTAGTTAGGAGGAGCTGGAGACGTTAGAAGGATGTAAACAAAGGCGGGGGGGGGCAGAAGGGATGGAAAGAAGAATGAACTGAAAAATTAAGATTTGCGGTCAGCATGATTTATGAAGAATGATGTGTTGTGTATGAAGAAGATGGAAGTTTAAGAGCAGCAGGGGAGGGGCTGAGGTGATGGGCATTGGTGGTACCTAAGAGAAGAAATCAGGAAGAAAGGCAAGGCGGGAAGGGGGAGAAGTGGGGTGAGAGAGAACTGAGCACTGAAGACAGGAGGTCTCACAGAACCGTAGATGCATAGACCTCCTGCCCATGAGGGCATCCAGTGAGGGCTTAGCCTTGGCAGCTCTCAGTCTTTATAAGAAGGCAAAGCCAGTACCCAAGATCTAGATTATGTGTACTGAGTACAGGAAGGGTCCAGAGCGGCATCAGGAAGCCAGGGGCAGGAAAGAGGAATCGGATGAGCCCAAAGCAGACTGGGTCTACTTTGCCTTTTCTTTCCCCGGTATTGATGCTACAAGAAAGCTGGGCTACAGTTTTGCCTGAGTTCACCCTAAGATGAGTTGATCTTACTGGGCAACAGGAAAATAGGGTAATAGCCTGACCTGGGTTCTTCCCACTACTGGATAAGGAGCCACAATTTCCATGAGGATAAGACTGTAGAGAAGTGTGTCCAGTCTTCCTGAGGCCATCCTGCACACTAGCACTTTATGTTTAGATGTAAACAAGAGCAGGAGGAAAAGAACACGGGCTTCTTTTAATTTTTCCCATGTGCACGCATAACGCAAATCATAGACCTTCAAACCATGTCTGATTTACTGCAAAAGTGGCATTTTATAATCAAATGTCCTTGGGTTAGTATTTAAAACTTTACTTTTATTATTTTAAATTATGAATGTGTGTGTGTGTGTGTACATGCATGTGCGTGTGCATGTGTGCATGCAGGAGCTTTTGGAGGCCAGAGATATCTGATCCCTGGAGCTGGAGTTACAAATGATTGTGAGCATCCTCAGGTGTGTGCTGGGAACTGAACTCAGTTCAGTTTTGGAAGAGCAGTAAATGCTCTTAATCACTGAGCCATCTCTCCAGCCCAAGTTAGTAAATGAAAAGGGTATGTTAACGTCATTGATGACTGATCCCTTTGTAGCCCCTAAACATTGGGATGGTATTGGTTCCCTGCAGAGGTTACTCAGGAATGCACATACACAGCCAGAGAAAGAATCTGAAGCTATGTTGCTTCCCAGAGGGAAACCTTATTTCTTTGCACAGTTATTTCTGGGCAAGGAATAGTGCAGAATGTTAAAGAGCATATTGAGGATATTTCTTACAGCCCAGTCCCCTGTTTCATCTAAAATCATAATTTTCAAGGCATAAGATCTAGACCCTTTCAAAAATTTTATAAGGGGAAGTGGAAAAATAGATAGATTTAAAAAGTAACTGAAGCATGAATTTGGTGAATAAACCAATACCAGAGACCCCCTACTTTATCAGGCTTGAGTTTTAGCCAAAGCGGGTTGGTAACACCGTGGCGATCACCCATTATCATCAGAGTATCCATTTGATGGTTGACCTTTCCAAAAAATCCACTGCTGCTTTTTTCCCTTCCTAGGAACACCAAGCTCTCTGACATGAAGCATTCTTTATATAGAGAAGATCATTAGTGAGCTCCTAGAGAGGAGCCATATGCCCCATATGTGGAATTCTCCATTTTATTCCCCATTTACTGGTAGGAAGTTTAGGTCTAATATTCCAAGGTACAACAGTCCTTTCAGCAGAAAAGTAATGAACAAGTGGTTTGGGACTCTATCATGGCAATGGACACCACGATCCTCCTTAGATGCTTATTTATGTATGTTTTGATTTCTCCATCTGTAAAACAGGCCAATAATAAAGATTAACGAATAGGAGATCCCTACCACAGGTTACTGAGCATATTTTCTTCCATAAAGTAAATGGCATCACACACCCCAGGTCCCAACCCACAGGGGCTCATTGTCGTCACAGGGACGGTAATTCCAGGTTTTTCCCTAAAGTGTATTGTATATTTATTAATCACTAGTAATGAGTGGCGTCATCTGCAACCATTTTTACACACAAAGCGATTGCCATTGCTCTCCAGCATCCCCATATGAACATATCACCTGATTTCCACAGTGTGCTTTTATTTAGCAATCCTCCTTCTCAACAATATTTGAATGGCTCTCCACATTTTGGCATGAGGTAAAATGATGCTTCCACGGCATCCTGACACGGGGCCCCTTCTGTGTGTGTGGATGAGCTTCAGGCAGAAATAATGAAAACTTAACTGCTGTGTTAAGAAATTAAGATTTTGAATTTAACAGACAATACCAATCTGTCTTCTAAAGAGGGGAGGATCTCTCTGGTGGCATGTCTCACCCACTGTGTGTGTGTGTGTGTGTGTGTGTGTGTATGTGTGTGTGTGTGTGCGTGTGTGCATGCACGTCTGTGCATGTGTTAAAAATCTCTGTTCCTGGGGCTTAACCACAGCCTATCTGCACCATAAAATCTTTCTCTATGTTTGTGGTGGGTTTTCATCTCTCCCTCAGATTATAATCTTTGCATACACACCTAGTAATTGTGTTACTATCATTCTTATTTGGTTTTACTTTCTTGAAGGCAGAGACTGTTTTTGTCCACTTTAGCAGTGGGTTTGCTACTTGTTCACTATTAAAGGGTCTATTGCTTGAGATTTTGAGGAGCTTAATAGCCAAGCATGCATTTTTCCGCATAAAAAGCAAATCTCAAGGACTTTAAGAATTTCAAGAACTTTACTGTGAGTGGCAGTGTATGGTTTACTCAAGCCTGTAGAAGAAGGGGACATGGGATATTATTTTGTTTTAGCCCATCAGTTTTACTCCTCCTGCCTTGTTTGCTACAGAAGAGCTTATACAGTTAATTAAAACAGCACGTACAAATGTTTTCTCTGAACCACAGATCCATCCTGGTTACCTTGAGGGGCAGCCTGCAGGGTCTGACCTACAGAGGGCTCACTGGAGGTGCATCACGCAGATGTACAAGCTGCAAGGGTGGCTGTAGTTTGTGTATGGCTGGAGACCTAAGAAGAGCCAATAGAAAATAAAGCACAGCTTGAGAGGGTTATTCATTAACAATTAAGCACCGGAAGTTGCATGCAGATTTGTAGATGTTCTCTGCAAGCATCCAGACTCCTTTTCAGAATATTGGTTCCTACTCCCACGGCGGGAACTTACAGCCCCACACAGGCCAGGTGGGAACCCACAGCCCCACACAATCAATTCCTCCTTCTCAGATCCCCCATACAAGATGCCATTTAAAACTGTCCCACTTTTTTGCATCAGAACATTCCACATCCCGAATAGTCGGTTACATCTTGAAGAACACCAGGGTTCCTCCTTGTTTTGTTTGAAAGTCCTTCCTTATATCATGGTGAGACATTCCTGTCGCTTCCACCCTTGGGGACCCTTAGAACCAATCCAATTTCCTTTCCACATTGCTTGTTCGTTAAATTTTTGTAGACAGTTATCAAATCGCCAAGTGTTTTTTTCTCAAGACTAACCACCTCAGCTCCCACGACTGCTCCTCAAGAGAAGAGGGGCAGAAAACACTTGACAGAAAGGTTAGATGCATCACTGTCTAGGCTCAAGCCATAATCGGTTCTTATTAACAACCAGCTACAACTTTTAGGAAAATAAAAAGCCAACCCTGCACCTTTTAACCAGGTGTATTCATGGACTGCCATTGTTCCCTTTTGTCAGACGCACGGCTTTTGTCTTTACACACAGACAGAGGATATTTCAATGAAGGCAAAGCACTTATTTACTTCCTCTGCATTTATAAAAGAATACGGCTCAGTAATTCCCCAGGAGGGCTTCAGAGGGAACAAAGAATGACTTGATCTATTTATGACAGAAGTTGTCCATGGTTATATGTCACTGCTCTGTGGCTGATGACCTTGGCCAAGTTGCCTAGCTTCTCTTTGCCTTGGTCTACTGATCTGTAAAATGGGGAATCACTATAGCATGTAGCTTATATGCGAAGACCAAATGGGATGGCAGGTAGTGCTTTATATCAGCAGGAGCAACATTAAGGCTCCGCGGCATTCAACAAGAAGTAGACTGACGCTTACAAGGTCTTTCCTGGATTCTCGAGGAAATACCAAAGCATTCTCAGAAAAATAAAGAAGATCTGTGCTTTGTCAACCATCAGATCGTTAAGCTAATTTACAGAACCTACTCTGTGCTATTATGTATGTTTTCCACAAGCTTCCCGCTGCATTTTGACACATTTTATACTTTCGATGGCATGGTTCTTCCTCCAGATTTGTTCCCATGTTATCCCGTCACTTCATGTAGATTGCTTGAGGTCTACATTTTTTAAAAATAGATTTCTACTACTCTAAACAACACACCAGTCCCTTTTATCTCCTGAAATAATTCTCTCCTTGCACAGCCTTCTGTATCTCTGGAGCACTAGGTATCTTTCTCTTGCCTTTCTTGCTATGGCTCAATTGCCGAAAGAGTCAGGATCCTGCTTTGCCTGTCAGTGTTTCCTGCCAACAGCGATGACACACAGTAGGTGCTTGCTAAATGAATGGGGGAGTCATCCCTTGGATTCACTCAGGACTGGAGTGCTGGGGTTTCTGAGGAAGCAGTGACCTGAGGCACCTGGAGCTGCTTGACATCCAGCCACATGGCCTTTTGTGTTTCCTTATGAACATAGCGATAAGATGCAAGTACTTATTTGATTATAATCTTCCATTTGGTTGTCATGGAGGATTTACATAATTTTCCTATTTGCCTGATTTTTAGATCAGGAATATGACTAAAGATCTAAACCATTCCCAAGTCATACAGCTCTGATGAAAGCTTACAGGAAACTGCTAAACTAATAAAACACAAGAACTCAGAGAAAACGGGAAGGACACCCAAGAACAGAAGCCAGAGGTTGCAGTGGCAGGCTGGTCCAGCCTTGCAGGGTCAGCCTCTCTAGCCTACTTCTGAGACACCATTGCAGCTGTACCGCTTTCTCTCCTTGTTAGAGTACACATTCTCTGCGTGCGGGGATGGCATCTTTGAGTAGTTTCTGGCCTTCCCTCCTCCTCAGCTCCTGTTCTGTGAGTTCAATGTTAGTTTATGTTAGTTCAGAGAATGGCTCCATGAACAAACATGGCCAGGGTAAAAGCTAGGAGATGTGACATCTGTCACAAGTATGATGCCACCAAACAGGTCCTTTCTTATGGTTCCACAGGCATTTCTGCCCACAGCGTCTATCATGCTTTTTTTTTTTTTTAAATTCCCCTTGGTTTTTAAACTGTTTGTTTAATAATAATGTTATCAATGTAATTTGTGAGTAGTAAAGTTTTCTACATTTATTTTTTAAGACGCAAGTGAGGAAACATGTAGGGCTGGAGGGAAGGATCAAAAGTTAAGAGTACTGCTGCTGTTCTAGTTTGAGTCCTAGCATTGACATCGACGGTGACCAGGCTACTCCAGCCCCCAAGGGATCAGATGTCTCTGGCCACACTGGGAACCTCAGTGCACCAACACACACACACACACACACACACGCACGCACGCACGCACGCACGCACAGACACACACTTAAAAATAAAAAATCTTTTTAAAAACTAAAGAGTTATTTGTGGGCAGTCTATCTTTCAAAGCTATTTTTCCATAAAAATCTAAAAAAAAACCGATAGTCCCACTTGTCTTTGTCTTCTTGTGCTCTGGCTCTTTGGTTTCAGATTAGCAGAGGATGTGAGGACAATTTTGGAATGGACATTAGAAGAGAAAACACGTCATCAGAGAGCTGTGCCAAATTTGATGACATGAATAGGATATTTGTAACACAGAGGTTAGGAAGAAAATCCGTGGCTATGGAAAAGAAAGTGTCATTTCTTGCTGATACAGCAAGTTCACAAAATGGCCCTATGAACCAATGTTATTAATAAATGGTTCTGGGAAAAAAATATTTGGGGCATTAAAATTTGACTCCAATGTCTTACCCTGGAGACAAATCAGTTTCAAACAGACTGTCCTAGCTGGCTTTCTGTTGCTGTGATGACCAGGAGTTCCTTAGGGCAGAAAGGGTTTATTGTGTCTTACAGGTTAGAGTCTACCGTCAAAAGAAGCCTGGGAAGAAACTTAGTCAGGAGCCTGGAAGCAGGAACTGAAGCAGAGACCATGGAGGAATGCTGCTCACTTGCTTACTCCCTGTAGCTCACTCGGCCACCTTTCTTAGACAGCCCAGGTACAACCTGCCCAGAGTAGGCTCCACGTACAGAAGTCTGAGCCTTCCAACACGCCCATCAATCAACAATCAAGAAAATCTCCAGAGAACTGACCACACACTAATCTGATGGAGGCAATTCCTCAGTTGGGAGTCCCTCCTACTTTGTATGTCTAAACTTGTGTCAAGTACACAACATCTATGACAGGGATCAAAGACCTAAAATGTGAGAGTCTGCACTCAGAAGCTCCTAGAGAAAATGTAGGGGAGGCACTTCAGCATGTTGGTGTAGATGATGGTGCTTTGGCTATAATCCCAAAGCAAGGAAACAAAAGCCGACAGTGGGCAGGCAGAGCCTCAGGCCTTGTTAGACTGGAAAGCTGCAGCACAGCACAGAAAGTGTTCTTTCCCCATTCCAAGCTGTCTCTTCATGATAGTCCTCTAACATAACGCTCCAGCATAACGCTCCAGCATAATGCTCCAGCATAACGCTCCAGCATAACGCTCTAGCATAATGCTCTAGTCAGAATGGCAATTATAAAAAATGAGAAAGTAGAAAATACTGGTGAGCAACCCCACATCAGACAGAAGTCTGATCTCCAAAGTACAAAGAATTCAAGAAACTGGTCATCAAAAGAACAAATAATCCGTCCGGCAGTGGTGGCGCACGCCTTTAATCCCAGCACTCAGGAGGCAGAGGCAGTCGGATCTCTGTGAGTTCGAGACCAGCCTGTTCTACAAGAGCTAGTTCCAGGACTGGCTTCAAAGCTGTAGAAAAACCCTGTCTTGAAAAAAAAAAAAAGAACAAATAATCCAATGAAAAATGGGGGTACAGACCTAAACAGAGATCTCTCAACAGAGGAATCTAAAATGGCTGAAAGACACTTAAGGAAATGTTCAACATCCTTAGCCATCAGAGAAATGCAAATCAAAACAACTCTGAGATTCCATCTTACACCTGTAAGAATGGCCAAGATCAAAAACACTGATGACAATTTATGCTGGAGAGGTTGTGGGGAAAAGGGAACACTTCTGCCTTGCTGGTGGGAGTGCAAACTGGTACAGCCCCTTTGGATGTCAGTATGGTGTTTTCTCAGAAAATTAGGAAACAACCTTCCTCAAGACCCAGTAATACTACTTTTGGGTATATATCCAAAGGCTGCTCAATCATGCCACAGAAGATATGTGCTCAACTGTGTTCATAGCAGCACTCTTTTGTCATAACCAGAACCAGGAAGCAACCTAAATGCCCCTGGACCAAAAAGATGGATAAAGAGAATGTGGTATATTTACACAATGAAGTACTACACAGAAGGAAAAAATGACATTTTGAAATTTGTTGGCAAATTATCTAGAAAACATCATATTGAGTGAGGTAACCCAGACCCAGAAAGACAAGTATCATATGTACTCACTCATAAGTAGCTTTTAGACATAAAGCAAAGAAAACCAGCCTACAACTCACAATTCCAGAGAACCTATACAACAATGAGGACCCAAAAAGAGACATACATGGATATAATCTCCATGGGAAAAAGAAAAAAATCTCCTGAGTAAATTCGGAGCATGGGGACCATGGGAGAGGGTAGCGGGGGGAGGGAAGAAGAGGGGAGGGGAACAGAGAAAAATATATAGCTCATTAAAAACAATAAAAAAGAAAGGAATGGCACATTGTTCTATAAGGAGATGAGAAAGGATGTGTGGCAAATTTGGGAAGTAATGGGCTTGTTTGTCCACCATGCTGTGATAATGATGGAAGTCATATATGACAACATGGGTTTTGTACAATTGGGTAATATATAGTTTATTTGGTGTCAATTAGACTTAATAAATTGATAACTTAGTTTTAAAGATGCATTCTTAAAAAGAGAAAATACTGGTGAGATGTAGAGGCAAAGGAATGTTCATACATTGGTGTTAGGAATGTGTATAATTGCTACTGCCATGGAGAAAACAGACTGATCAATTATATGATCCAACTAAACCAGCCCATTACTGAGTATACATCCCCCACCACACACATACACAGGGGGCAGAGAGACGAGAGAACAAACTTAGTATGTGGAAGATCCATCTGTGCCCTGATATTTATTGCAGTCTTTAAAGTGGCCAAGACACGGGATCAGTTTACATGCCCATCAGTGAGAGAATGGATAAAGAAAACATTTATCTAATACAATGGAATGTTACTCAGGCATGAAGAAGAATAAAACCCTGGTATTTAAAACCAAAATAGATGGAACTAGAAAACATTTTGTTATGTGGAATAAGCCAGGTATAGGAATACTGCATGCTCCCTTTTGTATATGTAAATAATAGAAACAGTTTTCCTGACTGTAAAACATCATTATGTGAAGCTGAAAACGTAGTGGGGTGGACAAAAAAGGACAGATGTAATCAGTGCACACTCTAGGCAAGCACTGAAATATCACACTAAAAATCATTATTACATAAAACGTTACACAAAACAAAACAAAAACAAAACAAAACAAAACAATAGTACTAAGATTTGGTACACATAATTAGGGTCTTGTGATATTTGTAGGTTTTCAAGGTTTATTACTATTATTATTATTATTATTATTATTATTGGGGTTCTTCAAGATAGAGTTTTTTTTGTCCTTCCCTGGCTGTCCTGAATTCACTCTGTAGACCAGGCTGGTCTCGAACTCACAGAGATCCATCTGCCTCTGCCTTCTGAGTCCTGGGACTAAAAACATATACACCATTGCCTGACTTCAAGGTTTAAAGCAAAGTAACTGAACCATTTGCAGACATGAGTCCCCAAGGCGAATGAAGGACCAGAAAAGGTGGGATGGAGGTCAGGGTCACAGAGGATGTTGGTCTCAGTCTATCTGACTCCTGGGCAGTTTTCCTCAATAGCTTGGGTCTAGCCTTGAAGTGTGGGCATGGATAAGGGATTGTGTGAATTAAATGGAAGAAAAGTACTGGCTTGTTTCAATGGATGACTGCCAGATGGCACACTTCACAGAGCCCATTATAGAGTCTTTTTCCTTCCTTCTTTTCTTTCTTTCTTTCTTTCTTTCTTTCTTTCTTTCTTTCTTTCTTTCTTTCTTTCTTTCTTTCTTAACAGAAAACCCCTGGTTTTACTTATATGAAAAAGCCTTTTGTGCATCATCAGGATTTACGCCTTGTTTTGAGTTGACCCCACACGAACTGAGGAGTAGAGAGAAGAGCTACCCAGGCACAGAGAGAGTTCCATACTGTCCTATGTTTGCTGCTCAGAACTGAGTGTGTGACATCATGCAAATCAATAAAGAGTCAGGTCATGGGCGATGACTTCTGTGTCAGCTGTTGGAACTTCCCTTCTCCCTATATGGAGGTTGGGAAGAGAGCTGAGCTCAGAAATAAAGACCTTCAGCATCCTGAAAATGTCACTTGGTAGCCTGGAATGAATCATGCCTAAAAGCTTCACTTTCCTGAGCCGGCAAATGTCCACTTGTTAAGCAAGTTTGCTTGAGAGGCTGAACAAACTACTAGTTTTAGAAATGACTGATGTTATTTATCTACATATGGGGACATAGTATATGTGAGACCACATATGTTACACGTGGGCTCCATAGCAGACATTATTCCCTCCTTCTGTGTGATTTGCCTTTATGTAAGACAGAATTAGGAACTCATGGAGGAGAGATTTAACAACATGGATAGTCTATCATGTGTATGAAGAGTTTTACTCTGAATATTTCCCCACATAGGAGTTGTTATTCTTGCTTCATAGACAGTAAAGCTGAAGTTCAAAGCACAGAGTGAAGGAGATGGTCAGAACAGAGCTGGGGCTAGCCCAAGCTCCACTGCCAGATACTAAGTTCTTGCATCACAAAAAGCCCACAGCTAGAGGAATTCAAGTCCACCAGTGATGGCCTCTCCCTTTGATGATCAAATGCCACCACAAAGACAGAAGAACAGCAGAAAGCCCACAATAGCCCCTTTAGAAATACTTCAGTCACTAACTTGAGTTGCATGCATTTTAGCTGCTCCTCAGTTGAAAGACATGTTGATTGGATGGAGTTCAAACAGAAGAGAAGAAACAGAACTCGGTGTTGTTTCCAGAGGTCCCTCTGATCTTCCTTTTCTTTGCACCGACCTCTACATCAGACATAAACTTTAGAGGGTTTGCAATTATATTCAAGGGAATTTGTTATAAAATTATATGGCTAGTGAAGGTGTTTATCACTAAGCCTGATATCCAGAGTTGATTGCCAGGACCCATGGTGGAGGGAGAGAGCTAACTCCTAAGGGGTATCCTCTGGTTTCCACATACACATTAAGCCATGGGTATGCCCACATAATGCACACACATAAACACATAAAATAGAAGCTGCAAATGGCATAACTGAAACACAAGTGTTTATTAAGCCCACTCCTTTCTGTGGGCCCACGGCTATCAACAGAATCAGGGCCCCTTTAATGTTGCCATTGTCTGCTCATTTCACAGATAGTGTACCAACCACAGAGAGGGGGCGGGAACCTCAGAAAGGGTGAGACTAACGCTGCACCTTGAGCCGCTGGGCTGAGTAAGGTAGACTGAGGCAGTTGAGTCAAACACCCCAGTCCTATAAGGAGAATGATGACTTGAGTAGCTCAAATTCCCGAGAATGCTTCAGTAATACAAAACACCCAAGCTGGGGGTCTATATCTCCATCTTTTCATTTTGGGCATTATCACAAGTCACATGCACTGGCCAGAGCACATGGCTGTTAGAAGCCCAGAGAATCTAGGCTGACCATTTGGGTTCTCACAGTTACCAGCCTATTAAGCATGGCCAGAGTTGAGGTGTTTGTCCTCTAGGTGCCTCGGTTTTCCCAGCTGAAGTGGCAGTTGTGAGTGGTTAACTGCCAAGTTTAGCTACAGACGAATCAAAAGAAGACACCATCTAAATGCATCATCCTTAGTAAGTTTTAGATCCTGTATTCTTTGAACAATTAGGAGGGCTGTTTAAATAGCCCACAATGGAGCATAAGCTTCCACCAGGCATGGGTGATTTACATGTACCCAGTGACCTTTCCTATCAATGACTCAGTAGAACTCAATAAAATCTACACATTTCAGTAGGATTTGCTGTCATTTTCAGTGAGCCCCTATTGGTAGTCCTTAAACTGAGATATAGATGTGAAATATTAGCAACAGACAGTGAAAAGGGCACACCAATTGAAAACTACTTGTGAATTGGCCAGGATGAGAAGAGGGAACTAAAGAGCCGTCTCAAAGGAACCATTCTGACTGTAACTTAATCCTGAAGTCGGAGAGGAGAGGCAGAAAAGAAAACATCATTCAAGTAACCAATATTGAATGAGAAGAGTAAGAAATAGCATCGCCGAGCAGAGAAAGGCAAGCGCAGGGAGACAAAGCAGGCATTTAACAGCCCAGAGTAGCAAAGATGACTGGGGCGAATAATTCCATGAATTTCCCTACAGGGAATCATGTTCTCTTTGAAAGGAAAGGGGCATCATATAACCAAACTCATTATAATCACACTTCCAACTAACATTACTTTCAAGAGTAATATGCGTCAAAAAAAGGACTGAAAAAAATCCCACTGATGGTTCATAAAAATATGATTTGGCAAAGAAAACCCATGTCGGTGTCAGTTACATTTGTGATATGCTCTAGAACGAACAGCTGGCTTCTGGTCTTTAATCTCCAGATATACTGCGAGGAAAAGGCGTTTTGTTCATTACGTCTTCAGAGAGAAAGCACTACTCTAAAGCATCCAGCTAATGATGCTGTGACGGTATCTCTTATTTTCTAAGGAGTTTCCAAATAGCAGTATGTGGGATACCACTCTAAAGGTTCATCCATGGTGACCATATGAGTTAGGAGGAGTTCTAGCATAGGATGACTACAGATAACATCAACAATGATGTGGACACATCTCAAAAAACCTTGGTCAGGCATGGTGGCTCACATGTTTGGTCCCAGCACTAAGGAAGTAAAAGCAATCAGATCTCTGTGAGGTTGAAGCCAGCCTGGTCTGGTCTACAAAGTCAGTTTCTAGCTAGTCAGGGTTACATAGAAAGACACTGTCTCAAGAACAAAAATAATGACAAAACCAAACAACAACAACAACAACAACAACAACAACAAAACTTTGAAGGAGTTTGAAAGGTTCACGCCACACTGAAACACTGTCTAAGTAGACAGGGAGTGAGTCAATACTGTTTACTCTGCCATAAACATTGTGTAATGTATATATTAGTTGGAAGATCACAGTGTGTATAGTTGGTTTATTTATGCTTTCTGGTACTAAGGATTGATCCCAGGGCTTCTAGCCTGCTGTTCATGGCTGCATAACTCAGCCGTAGCACCAGATATCTGTCTTTATATGTGGAAACAGGATCTCAGGTTTTTGTATGTTCAAACACAAAAACACAGACAGCAGAGAGAATAAGGGCTCACTAGAGCCACTGAGACAAAACATAATGAGTTAGTGATCATTTAGGCAGTGGACCTTGGAATACCTGGGAGTATTCCAAGTGCTGTATTCCTTAGAAATTAGCACCTAGGCAGTTCTTGACTATGGTTCTTTGAGCTTAATACGGCAGTCACCAGCAGGCTTAAAAGAAGGGAAAATGAATGGTTGATGCTACATTATTATTTTTTTTATAGCTTACCAAGTAAGCTTTCCTCAGCTTTGGAAAACTGGAAATGAAGTCAATTTTCATGTTTATTTTCACACTAATTTCACACATGTTTATTATCAACACTCATTGATCAGTGGTTGCACAGCACATGGGACTACACATGACTGCAGGACGGTGGGCTGCTGGCGGCTCTGAGGACATAGTCACCGCCCAGGATTTCTTTGACTCCGAGTCAATAAAACAGGTACCCTGTTGGTCTGTCTGACTAGATACCTACTGATGGTAGATGGGGTGGATTTGCTCGGGGACCCGACCTTCTGAGCCCGCACTTCGCTTGTTCTTCTGCTCTTACTGTGTTTAAATTCTCAGTAAGTTTTGAACAGTGAGGCCTGAATTTTCGCTTTGTAATAGGACTTGCAGACTGTTTTACCTCTCCTGCCTTAGATGTAGATGGGCTTGAAAGTGGGGCTTTTATCTACAATCAAGACAGGTATAAGCTTTTATGCGTTATAGTGTTCAGTTCAATATTTACTTATTCAAGAAACAGTTTAGCTCTTGAGTACTTGCTTGGCATGGTGGGGCACATCTATCATCCCAGAACTGGGGAGGTGGGGCAGGATGATCACGAGTCTAAGCTTTTTCCTTGATTATGTGACAATTTTGAAGCCAGCTTGAGCTACACACATGGAAAAAGGAATATTTAAAAAAGATGAATGACTATGAACATAAGCCAAACAGGTAACAGGAAACCATTTTCTCTGCCCTTAAAAAGATTATCTACTAATTGAGGCATCAATAAGGAAAATGTTATGTATTTGACCCCCCACCGTGTATGTATGTGTGTTGCATCAGCACATAGGTGAGGTCAAAGGACAATCTCAGGTATCAGTCCTCACCTTTCACCTGTTTGGGGCAGGCTGTCTTGATGTTCTCTGCTGTGCACCACCAGCTAGCTGGCCCTGAGTTTCCCAGGATTCTCCGGTCTCCACCTCCCATAGTGCTCTATGGGATTACAGATACGTGCTACCATGTGCAGCTTTACATGGGCTCTGGGGATTCAAACTCAGGTCCTTATGCTTGTGAGGCAAGCACTTTACCCCCTGAGCTATTTCCCAGCTCAATAAAATGTTATAGATACCATGACAATAAAGATAGCTTGTCACCACACAATGGAATTATCTGAAGGGAAACCCTTCACAAGGATTTTTTCCACATTTTGTCATATTGATGTTCAAACTACATTTTCTCATTTTCAAAAGTGATATGTATAATACTGGCGTCAGCATAAAGTTAATATTCTACTATCTCTTGTAAACAGAATTGTTAGGGTTTGTGTTACCTAGCAGAAATAACTTTGAAGCAGATGAGGGAAGGCAAATCGACTCCTGTTTACTATTTTAATGGCTGGATGTGCCTTCTGACTGCAAGGCAATGATGAACAGCCCATAAGTAATTCATTTGGCAACCGTTTACCCTGAGTTAAGAGACGCACAGGCCTCACCAGACCTGCTGCTGAAGAGCATGTGATTCATTCATCTACTGTGCTCAGTGGAGTCAGTCATTGAGATAACCCTTCCACCTTACTCTCTATCCCCAAGACACAGGCTGGCTAGCACAATCATAACTGCCATCCAAATGTTGTGTGTAGGACAGAACAGTAGATGAACTTAGCCATAAGTGATCAGGGAAGGTCTTTATTGACAAGCTACCATGTGCTGTTTGCATTAGTGAATATGAGCTGAAGGGAGCTGCTCTCTCCTGGGTCCCCTGGGGCCCAGTGTGGGGAGATAGCAGACAATGCTCCAGTTTACTTAAGGCATTGATAACACCTCTAAATAATTAACTGAGGACTTCCTGTCTTCAATTACTTAATGCTTTTTTAAAAAACATCTTTAGAGGATTATAAGCAATTTATGGGTTTCGAGTGATGAGGGCCTTTGCCACTATTCCCACAAAGCATTTATGGGATCATGTTTCTGAGGCTTTGAGGTAATTAAAAGTAAGCATGGAGACAACATGGCTGCGGCAAGGTGATGGTGGTCCCTCATGCCATGCCCAGACTGAGCTCCTTCAGCCTACGGAAAGCCTAGTGCTACAGCTTCATTAGGGCTCTGCTGCTTAGGGAATACTAGGGTTTGGAAATGAAGAGAAATCTAAATATTTATTTCAGGCATCTCAGGCAGCCTTTAAACAAACATCTGAGATAGTCTAGGAAGCTAATTCCGTTATTTTCCTTCATTCCATGAACTCAGAGAAACACCCATCATATCATAAATGCTTCTGTCCTGCCTTTGGTCGGCCAGCTGATGACCTGGTGTTCCCTGGCAGAGAATGCACACCACACTGTGGTGATCCTGATTTAGAAATGTTTGTGCCTAGCCCCACATTCCTGTTCTTATAAACAGCATTTAGAAAGCTTTGAATCCCCTCTCCTTAGGGCTCTATTGCCCAAAGGAAAGATTCTCTAACTACATTTAAGACAGATGGATGGGTCAAAGGACTCTGGAGACTCTCATAGCAGACCCCAACTGGTCAAAACTGACCCTGGGTGTACAACTCCATTAGATACATCCACAACACAAGCCCTACGCCCAGTGCTAGGAAGCACTGTGAAAGAGAACTGGAAGATTCTAAGAGCCATGTGACCAGAACATCTACTGTAACAGAGTGTCTTCCACATATGACAGAGAATCCACGCCCATAAAGTCTCAACAGTTTGGTCGCTAAGCAGGACTGGTACAATGACTACACCAGTTGGCTACTCATGGCCTTACCAGTGTTGATGTTGGAAATCCTACAACCCCCACCGCTAGGTGAAGAGCTGCAGGCAATTAATGGCTGCTGAGAGACAGAGAATCAGTCGGCCCTAGGAAGGACTTCCCCCTCCACACACACAGGTTATACAATCCACAGCGGTCAGCTCCAAACACATATGTATCTGAGCAACAGTAAATGAATGAAAATGTTGTATTAATGTATAGATATGTAGCAATAATAATTAAAGAGAAATATAGGAGGGTTTGGGGGATGTGGGAGGAGTTGGAGGGGGCAGAGAGTAAGGTATAAATGATGTGAACATAGCACTCATGTAGAATAATCTCAAAAAGTAATAAATAAAATATAAAAAAGAATTTTCACTTTATGATTTTTGTGAAAGTTTAACTTGTATATAAAAACTTTAAAATGTTAATGTTAATGCGAGGCCTTCTGGCACCAATGTGTGTACATAAATCCCTCTTTGACATGGAAATATTGATTAAGAATGACAATGAAAGGAAGAATCATGGAGCAAAGGGATTTAAAGAAAGGACTTCGCAATTATTTTATAATTAATGAGGCCATCCATCCTGTGGGTTTGTACATTATAATTGAATTTGTTTTGCTGACATCTCAGAGCTGGTCTCTGATGCAAACCAGTACAGTGGGCAACATTTCAAAGCCAGGCTACCAAAGAAGGTAGATACGACTGGGCCACAACTCTTCAGAGTTGTCTCTCAGTTTGCTGTGAAGTCAGTGTATATTGGTGCATGATTTTAGGTGGCTTTAGCTGGCTTTTAGAATTTTAATTCACATTCAATTACCATGTGCACTCAGTCCTCCGTATCGTCAGCCCAGCACCCTTCACGTCTTTTTACTGGTCAACCTTCTCTATTACCACAAGCATCTTAGAGGCCACTATGCTAATTAACTGATAGATTAAATTTTGTCTGTAAGGAATGTGTATGAGGTGTTTGCCAGTGCCTGTGCTTGTGGAGGTCAGAGGTCAACATTAAGTGTCTTCCTTGATTGTTCTTCACTTTAGTTTTTTGAGACAGCATCTCTCACTGAACCTGGTGCTGACTGATTTGGCTACATTGGCTGGCCAGTGAGCTCCAGGAATCCTCATGCCTCCACTGCTGCTCCCCAACCCAGTGTTAGGATTACATATGTGTGCCACCTCAGACACTGGCTGCTTTCTCTTTAATGTGAACATTTGCACGGCAGGCATACATTTTACCCTCTGAGCCATCTCCTCAGCCCTCACAATCTCATTTGAAAAATTTTTATATATTATTAAGACCATAACCACTGAGTAGCAGTAGGTGCATGAACACACACACACACACACACAGAGAGAGAGAGAGAGAGAGAGAGAGAGAGAGAGAGAGAGAGAGAGAGAGAGGAGAGAGAGAGAGGAAAGAGAGAGAGAGGAAAGAGAGAGAGAGAGATGGTTTCTGGCTCCCTTACAGATGGAGCTAGTGAATACTGTGCACACCTTGTGTGGGTGAGTTTTCTTCCTCTTTTAAGCATGAAGGCTACAGACTTTCTTCACAAGCATGTGGTGAGAGTCAGAACGTAACTCTTCTTTTTAGGACGGGAAAGTCATGAAGAAAGGCCAGGTTCTGCCACATAAAGCCATCCACCAATCAGTTGCTTGTGCTTGTGTTACTTTGAGTGAAACAAGATATAAGAAACCAGTATGATCCTATGAACGAACAAAAGCATTCCCGATCCATGTTATCACCAGGTTAGAGGTTAGCTCATGATCTCCAGATGTGGAGTAAGATGTCCGGGTGTACAAGCATGTACTAAGTATCTTCCTAGGACTCATGAGCTGTTGGAGAAACACCAGCCATCCTCCCAATCTGTGCGTGCTTAGAAGGCAGAAAGTCATGGAACTTAAGAACAAAATACCATGGAGTTGCTTTTCCACCTGTGCAGCATTATTTTGACTTCCGAAAAGCCAGGCATATCTTTCTAGACATTTCAGTTACTTTCCTGTAGGTTTTGTTATCTATGTGAGTAATACTCTTCGAAGGCACAGAGCCCAGCAGGAGGAGGTCATCACTTTGGGAAGTCTTAGAAAGAAATGGAGAAATAGTGGCACTTTATCAAACCATTGTCTCAGAATCTCAACTTCCAGGTGTGTTTGGAGCAACTCACTGAACCCAATAATGAATGAAATGACTTTGTCTCCAGAAGTACTTTTTTCAATAAAACAGATTCAAGAGTCACCTCTGCCCTCTTGGGTTTGAGATGGGGGTTGAGTAGGTCCAGGCTGGTGTTTAGATAGTGTTTGGTATCTATTAGCTATCTGCCCCAAATTCACTTACCTTCCGCTGGCCTGCTAAGGATGAGTGTAGGCATCAGCAATGCAGCACTGAACAGGTTGGTCAGGTCCCTGTCTGCAACCTGAATTTGCTAGTGATGGAGGTGGAAGAAAAAAAAAAAAGACAAAAACAAAAGATTAAACTACTGGGTGCTGTGAAGCCCATGATTAAACAACATGGTTAGAAGACTAAGTCAGAAATACATTTTCTCTTCAAAAGAAATATCCAAGCTGCACATGGTAAGTGTTCTATGGTCACCATGAGGGTTGACCCACCACTCTGCTTCTATCCTGTGCTATTGTAATAATGATGGCAATGCTATACAGAACCAAAATAATACAATCATTGTCAATTAACAGAAATAATCATGACAAGGAGTTCCAAGCAGCCAACAGTCAACAAGCGAGAATTCCCTATTCGCCTTGGAGCTCACTGGGAGCTCCGACATGGACATGGCTTTTCTTCCACCTCTCAATCCTTACTTGACTGTCCGAGCCCCATTACCTGTGAATCTAACCCTGGGGAATGGGAACACATCCTACTGTTTGGGAAAAAAAAAGTTAATACCGACACAAGCCCTCCCTCCACACACTGCATATCAAAGCCAAATATAAATGATTTCTGAAGTTCTCTGCTGCCGTGGCTTATTGCTGCCAGTGTGGGCTCTTCGATTAGCATGGTTTAAGTAGGACCTGACCATATGTCAAGAGAACGTGTCCTTTCGAAGTGACCTCATATATCAAACACACACCCCTGGGGGCCCCCCCAGCCCCACGGCAATGACAGCCTCCTCCCGTAGATTTCCCGTTTTGTCACCTGTGACAGTGTGCTCCCTGCTGTCATCACTGTCAGCGGAGATGAGCCCTCGCCCATCCAGCCAGAGCTGGTACTCCTCAATGACATCTTTCGTTTTCTCAGGGACACTCCAGCTGAGGCGCAGTGTCTCTGGGCCCTGGGCTGTGATGTTTGGTGGTGAGACACTCTCAGGGATTCCTCAGCGACTATCTGAGAGCCTGGAAATTAAACAGCAATTTATTGTCATTGTCCACTAGGAATCCTGATCAATGAAAACGTCGCTTCTGTTTTAGAGCCCTGCCGTCTGGCGTGGCATATCATTAGCAGAGGCTGGGGGAAGGAGCCCCCCCTTCCATTCTTCCCCTTTCATCCTATTTAAACAATGAAATCTGACCTTGAATACATTACATAAGTCTCCAACTACTATTTATCACAACAGGTCCGACAACAATTTTGAAGGCAGAGTGCGGCCCTCAGTTTAAACAAGTACAACCCGCCTGGCAGACTGTCTGCCTGGAGAACTCTCTTCCATATGGCCCATCAGTGTCTTTGCATTTTAACAGCCTGATTTTGAAACGTGAAGCATCGGTAAATACGGAGCAAAAGCGAGGTCTGAAGTTGCCCGCACAGAGCATGCTTTAAGCAGCATAATGGGCAGGCTTCCCGATCCCCTTCCCAAGACAACTGTATACCGTCTACACGGATACTCCGGCAAAAGAAGAAGTGAGAAGAAAAATCAGCCAGTTACTGAGTCAGGGATGTCACAGTATGGTTCTGGATGAAAACAAACTGTTGGGAAGACTTTTTTTTTTTTCCGACAGGATAAACCTGATTGCATGTTTTAACCAATTGGTCTGGCATTTGGTCGGCCCAGGCCCTGTTACTCACAAAATAGAGAATTGTTCAAGAATGGTTCAGACTGTGACTTTTGATTAGGCAATCAGCTGCCATCTGCAGCACGGTGGCGGGCTCAGATCAGCGGGGCTCTGTGTGCTGTGTGGTTTCTGCAGACCCCGCTGTCGGGAAGTTTGAACCGGATGAATAGCAATAGAGCCATTCTGTCGTTCTGTCTCCCGCGAAGTCGGCTCCTGAGAAATGGCACTTGCTTAATTTCCCCCTTAATTCTTTGTTTCCTCTTGGCCTCCTTTGAGGGGTTTTCTTTCTTCCCCATCACTCATCACCAGGGGTGCTCTGTTTCTGTTTCTCTCTGGGGTCCTCGATGATCCCACCTAAACCCATTGCTTTAATTTCTCAGATAGATTTTTCAAGCAAGCCCATCTCCTGCTCTGGCATCCAACTAGACTTTTTTTTTTTTTTTTCATTTACAATGGCAAATGATACCTGTTGCCATCACCCTGCTCTTTAAACACTTTGGAGAAACTTGGAGATAATCCCATCATTTTAGCATTTTTGTTTCTGCTTGCACCACAGCAACACCATCTACAAACAGCTGGAGCCACATACCTTAAAATACACACAACGCCTTACTTTCTTCTTTTCTGGGTGTACAGCCTTTTGACATTGTACTGCGACACTGTCATCTACAAAGCTTATGCTTAACACAGAATCAAGTTGAAAAAAACATGCCAGAAAATTCATAACGCTTTAAGTAACTTCTATTTTAGTGTTGGGGCACAGTCATAGCAACCCTAGGGGTGGCTATGAGCAGGGGCTGCAGGCTGGACACAGCTGCATATTCTACACAGGCTGATAGCAAATTCTGCAGATTCTATTACCTGCATTCTGTCATAACTATATCTTTCTATTTACTTATCTTTTATTAAAGATACTATTTTGGAGCTCAGGCTGACCTCAATCTTAATGTATTATTATTCGTTACCAAGACATCTGCTCAACTATTGAGATCACTAGTTTGCATGGCAGGCTCATCGATTTCTGGTTTTTAAGTGTGGGCAAACTTTGATGGCATGATATTTAGGTGCAAGTTATCACCTACATGATGATAATTCTGGACATTTTACAGCTTTGTAGACCATTCCTGAAATGTTCCATTTTCTGCCATGGTAGCAGAGTACCTTTGACCAAGAAACATCCGAAGAGAAGAGTTGTCTATTTTTGTTTCAGTGTTCTGGAATCTGAGAAGTATAAGACTGGATGGCTGCCCAGGGAGTGGGACATGATGTTAAAAACCAGGAAGGTACCCAGGCTTGTGTAAAAGCAATAGAACATGAGAGGCAGCCTCAGGATAACCTGTATCATGGGGACTCCTCTGGTCCTGGGAATGTGGTAATACACTCCTTTGCCTGAGAAAGGAGGGCATTTATTCCTGTGCCAGTGTGGCACAAAAAGGTGCCACTACCATTCAATGCTAGCTTTTGGTTTCATTCAAAATCAGAATGGTTCTTTTTTCCCCTCAGTTTTCTTTCGGTGATAGATGAACTCCATATGCTTAGAGTTGAAAGACCTAGTCATGATATTAGCATTTATTGAGCACTGACTGTTTTCTTGCATTGATACCAAACCACATGGTGAGACTGATTGGGGGAAGTATCATGGCAAACCACAACAGCTATCCAGAAATAATGAATGAGAGAGGGGTAGAAAAGAGTCACTGGTATTGGCTGAAGAGTTTGCTGTTCCTAGTAAAACATCTATATGTGGTTAAATCTCTGTGCCAGGAATCTCCCTGTTCAGCATCAACAGCCAATGAAGGAGACTCACACTCTTCTCAGTGCCACTTTGAGGGAGACACGGTTTGCTGGCCTTGAAAAAGTCATGCCCAGGTTGATCACAGAGCCCTCAAGCTGGATCCTTCTTCCCACAGTTAGGTGAGTTCCTCTCCCCTTGCTACTGACTGGTGCAAGCCTTCAGCTGGTACAAGCTTTCAGCTGGTATGAATATTACCGGAGTGACTGGATCCCCTCTGTGTTGGTGAAACTCAGCGATGGTCCTCGAAATTGCTCCCTTCTATCTAGAAGAAGAATGTAGTGAACAACAGGGCCTGGAAGGTTGAAAAACGCAAGCTGTGTGGCATGCCATGCTAACTATTTTCAAACAACATGTATGTCATCGAACTTCTCAATTACATTTATTTATCTATGCTCATACATGTGTGCGGAGGACAGAGGAGAGCTTTGTGGAGACAGTTCTCTCCTTCCACCACACAGGTCCCAGGGGCTGAACTCAGGAGGTCAGGCTTGGTGGAACAGGTTTTCTAACTGCCCAGCTATCTCACCAGCCCTGCCATAAAATGTTTTAAAGAAATGAGGTATAATAGCACCTTAAAATACAACGCTTTTCTATGCTCAAGTAAGTGGTTCTCAATTTGATTACCTGGGGAAGATGAATTCAGGACTGAGTTGTATGTTTATCTCTGTTCAGGATTAAAAAGAATTACTTTTTGCAACAGAACAATTTTGTCTTCAGTTATATTCTGCTTATTTAAAAGTAGCTCTGGTATATGTGAGGATTTGGGAATTTTGAATGATTATTATTAGAATTATTAATTATTTTGGCTTAAAAAGATGAGCGATGAGCTGATACAAGGGGGCTTCCTTTCATCTGAAAATACTTCCACTGAATAGATACATGCCAATACATAACACATTCGTTTCTATATTTTAGAAATTTACAAAGTTAGGTAGTTCTTATTTTGAAGTAGTTTAATACCATTTGACTGTATGGGCTTCTTCCAGTTTAAGAAAATTGCGTCTTCCAGTTGCCCATCCTGGCCCATGAAGGGGCCCTGACTCCTTGAGGTTCATCTTCTTTTGTGCTGGCTCTAATAGACTGGCTGAATCCTCGCCCGTAGCTGTTCCATGCAGAAACCCTGTATTCATACACAGTACTGGCCTCAAGGTCTACATCTGCAAAGACAAAAGGCAGACTCTGGGGGTTTACTCTTTTTTTTTTTTCAGAGAGAGGGTTTCTCTGTGTACTATCTCTGGCTGTCCTGGAACTCACTCTGTAGACCAGGCTGGCCTCAAACACACAGAGATGCACCTGCCTCTGCCTCCCGAGTGCTGGGATTAAAAGTGTGTGCCACTACTGCACCATCACTAAAAATTAAAGTAAAAGTCGTTTTTAAGTTTAATTTTTATTTCTGTTTCTCTGTCTCTATGTCTCTGTCTCTGTCTATCTTTCTCTTTCTCTCTCTCTGGCTCTCTCTGGGTGTGTGTGCATGTGTGCTGATGCCTGCAGAGGTCAGATGATGACACTAGATGCCATGGATCTGGAGTTCTAGGCAGTTGTGAGCCTCCCACATGGGTATTAGGAATCACATTCTGGTTCTTTACAGGGGCAGTACAGACTCTTAACCTAGGAGCCATGCCTCCAACCCCTGAAAATCAAGATCTCTAAACATTTAAAACAAATGCTTCATGCTCTTACCCCTTTGTGAATAAACAAAAATCTAATTTCTCCATTTTATAAATCCCTAGATGTGGAGATGGGAGTCTCACACCCAGGACCTCTTCATTTCTGAAGAGGGCAATGTTTATAAAGAAACAACTGAGAGGCCAGAGTGAAGGCTCTGAGGGTAAAGTGCTTGCTGTAGAAGCATAGGACCTGGCTCCATACCCAGAATGCATGGGAAATGGTAGGCTTAGCAGAGTTGTAACCCCAGCACTGCAGGTGGGGTGGAGACAGGCAGATCCCAGAGTGCTCAGCCAATGAGAGCTCTTATCTCAGAAAGTAGGTTGGATAATAGACAAAAACAAACAACATGGCCCTCTGGCTTACAGATGTACACACACACACGTGCACTAATGTACAGGTATACGTATACAAAAGAAACGATTGAAAAGAAGACTAATGTAAGGTTAAATTGAGTGTCTCCAAAGTTCGTGCGCCCCTTTATTTCTAGATGAGGCAAGTATGCCAAGGCTATTTTGTAGTTTTATCACTATAAACCTTATCAATTATTACAACCAGCGGCTACCAGGGGAGGGATGGAACTCCTGGCAAGTTCTCCAATCCTAGATGAGCCTTAAATGCATACAGGGAACAGCAAGGGCACTCATCAGAGTGTGTTTAACAATTTCACAAACCAGTAAAGGCGATGGGTGAATCAGGAGACTCACAGCAAGTTCAAGACCAGTCTTGGCAATTTAGTGAGACTCAACAAACACACGAGAAGTGGGCTGGGGACGTACCTCAATGGGAGAGTTCTCGTCAAGGCTGTGTAAGCTGCTGGGTTCTACCCCAGCGCTGCCACAGACAAGGAAGCTTGTTTCTCATGTTAAATTTATAGCATTTTTCCAGTAGGCAAAGCAACTGGGAGTCTAGGTTTTAAAAGCCCTTCCAATGTTCCATCAGTAGCGCATCTATTCATTTCGGAAGAAGGCTCCTGCAAGGATGTTCTGAGAGCCCTTCAAAATCTCGACTTGATTGCAGGTGACAGATAAAAGCTGGCAACTCTATGGAATAGAAACCCAGCCATTTAAGAATAAGGGTCCGCTACTGTGATATTTAACTGACAGCAGGAGGCCGGAAGGCAGGGCAAACTGTGGTCTGTCTTGAAGCCTTTCCTAATGTTATTTATTAAGTAATTTTTGTTTATGAGCAGTGTACTAAATCTCAACAAACAGAAGCAAAGACATTTTAAAGAACATTTCAGCCTAGTGGGACAAATGGAATGACTGTCCAAAGCAAGTGCCATGCAATAGAGGGCGTGGTTTTTGTAAGTTAGATTCCGCAGGAATAGAAGGGGCTCATGGCTGACCTGGGAGGCCTAAACCAAATACTATGATCTTGGCTTTGAGCAGAATGATGAAGGGCTATAGAAGGGGAACCAACAGTTGAAGGAGGGGCCAAGTACCCAGAAGGAAGCTCCTTGCCCATATGGAAGCTTCCAGATCTCATCTTTCAGCAGATGTCAGGTGTGGATTGGTCTGCTTCCCACAGCAAGCCCCTTTCCAGATGTGACCCCCATTCCATCACATCCTATGACCTCACTAGATGATGGCCTTGGGAGTAAGCAGGGAGAGCTGAGCTACCTAGTACAGCACTGGAGTGCATTCTGGTCAGCAGACTTGATCTCTGCTCCTCCCTCCATCTGGGAGCTTTCCTGCCTCACCTGGAACATTCCATTGCTGGAATTTGGCATGCTCACTGCCTGTGGTTAAGTGGGGCACAGTGATGGTTTGTGCTGAATATAGCATTGCTTTGTTTATTTTTCTAGAGTGTATACGAATTATGCAACTTAGGTGCTGAATATAGCATTGCTTTGTTTATTTTTCTAGAGTGCATATGAATTATGTAACTTAAACGAACTCTCTCCGGCTCTACATGCAGCAATACACCCGTGTGCTCAGGAGCAATCACATTCTGTAAGAACTATAAGGAGCAGAGGTGTTTAGAAATAACCTTCCACTCTACAGAGCTTCTTATCCGGCTCAGGCAGTGCTAAGTACCCCGACTATAGACTAACCCAGAAGTGCAAAGGGGTGCATAGATCTTAATATCTCAGTGGCTGTGACGGTTGTTCTGAGGATGATTGGCCATCCTGGGGACAGTCCCACCCTGCAGTGATCCCCTTTCTCAGAGTCATGCTCTCAGGCCTCACCAGCCATTACTAGAAGTTAACATATATAACATTGAGAACGGAAATTAATAGTCAATCCATGGAATATACCAGAGAGGCACACATGGTTTATTTACTTCCTGGTTTTATTCTCTTTCGACTTAATTTAAAATAGTATACACCCTTTTGAGAGATAGACTTAAAAATTTAAATAACTGTCTTTGAATGCATTCAGATTATGCCATTGATTACTGTGCAGTGAGTTGGCCTAAAAGTAGGACAAGGTTGATGGACATGAGGGACATTGCCAGAGAGATGGAGTCTGTGCTAGCAGTAGCCTCCCACTCAGCCCACCCAGCCACTGGCAGTGGGTTCAGCATACATTACCTACGAAAGAGAGTGTGCTTCCATGTCCTGGGAGAACCATTTCCTCTGCTGAAGAACACAGTCCATCTCTTGCTACCTTCCACACGGGATTGAGAGGTCCTCTTGCCACAGGGCAGATATAGGAGGTGGCAGTGAAGTTACACTGCCCACAGTGTAACTTCCATGGATGTTACAACTTCCAGTGTCTGTCCACGGATGCTGGGCAGACAGCTACCCGTAACTCTGGGTTCCTGTTGGGAAAGGGACAGGAAAGTTTGTGAACTTCCCTTAACCATGTAGAATGCATTTTTGTACCATTTGAATGAAATGCTTTACTCTTGTGATAAATGAACATCTTAAAACACATGGAAGAAAGTGTCTTGCATGCCAGAAAGGGCAGAGGTGCTGAAAGGCCATAGGCCTGGATTACATGTCAGATTTCTGTCTTCCTAGCTCTGGGAACTTTCAAAGCCTCATCTGTACAAGTGCATGAAATGTAAAGTAAATTCACAAGGATGGTCTTGTCTGTGAATCAAATGACCTCACACCCAAAGTGCCCAAGCTCAGAGGATGCATGACAAATAGGAGCTGTAGCCTTTGTGTGAACTCTGACATTTTCATATGTTATTCTGGAGGAAATGTAGGATGAGGTTTCTGAGAATCCAAACTTCTAAGCTATAAGAAAAGTTGGCACTGGGGCCAGTAAGAAGGCTCAGTGCATAAAGGCCCTTAATGCCAAGCTAAGACCTGAGTCCAACGCCTGGGTCCTCTGTGGCGGAAGGAGAGAACCATCTCCACAATGATGGACTCTGTCTTCTACACATCCCCTTAGATTCTCCACAACGATGGACTCTCTTCTACACATCCCCTTAGATTCTCCACAACGATGGACTCTCTTCTACACATCCCCTTAGATTCTCCACAACGATGGACTCTCTTCTACACATCCCCTTAGATTCTCCACAGCTCAAAGGTAGCCTTGACCCCAAGACACAAATAAACAAATAAATGTAATAAAAATTTAAAGAAGACAAGTTAGACCCACAACACAGAAGTTTAGAGAACCCAAGTGCTGCATATTGTCACTGTGACTGTTTTCACATCTGAGTCTTCTGTCTGAGGCACCTCTAGATGTTTCATGCCTTCTGTGAGTGCCCCAATCTGAGGAAATTAAGTGCTCAATCATTTTAAATTTGGGGCGCTGTAGAGAAGGTAATAATCACATAAGACACAGAACCACATTACATTTCTATACATGAGTAATAAATGGGTTTTAAATGGTTTTCATATTAAAATTTGATCATTTTTCTTCTCTCTTTCCTGAAAGGTTAAATTCTCTCCAAGTTTATCAAAATACCGTTTCTTCAGAAAAACATGGTGAGAATTCCATTTAAGAAAGAGAAAATGAACGCGTGTTTATCTGTTTTTGGAAACCTATCCAAACGACAGTAAGACAATGGATGTTGGCAGGGAAGGAACACACAGGCATTTCAAGTACTTGTCCGAGGTGGAAAGTCATGCCTGGTGCCTGTGCTGGGCGGAGCCACTTTCTCCAGGAAGACCCTGACCTCTCAGCCTGTGTGTCAGCAGAGGCCCTGTAATTGGGTCTACACAGGGAACTGGAACAAAGGCAGCGGAACGGTACCTGGTAGCCAAGGACCAACCCAGACAAATGTCTTCACTTTCTGAGTCCACTGTGAAGTACCAGGAAGTGAGCTGCTTGGAGAGGAGTTGCCTGGCTAATTCTGGATATAGTATGAAAATTTCTAAAAAGATAGAATCATTTTTACCATACCCCTCACTCAAAACAATTTAAAAACAGAAACTGGTATTTTTGTGGAGTTATTCATATATTAAATGGTTTGGTGAGCATTATCTAATTTATACATATAGTTCAAGCTACATACTACTCTCTCTCTCTCTCACACACACACACTCACACACACATACTTACACATATATACTCACACACACAGTCACACACACTCATACACACTCACACTCACCACACACACTTACACATACACACACTCATATACACTCACCACACACATTCACCACACACACTCATACACATTCACTACACACACACTCACACTCACCACACATACATACACACTCACACACACATTAATACACACGCACACACACATGCCAATTATATCTCAATAAGGCTGAAAATCATATTCTATGGAGCTATCACTTGCACAAACATTTGTTTTTTATATTAGCACAGTCTATTTAAGCAGTAAAACTCTAAAATGTATGGTTGACTTAGTGGTTTAAGCAGGATTGATAAACAGCAACAAAGAAACAACAGAGTAAGTAAGAAGGAGAGGAAGATGGAGAGGGAGGAAGAGAAGGAGGGAGAGGGAGGGAGGAAACTAGAGGTTATATAGGTAGAGATCTCAGGTATGGCATGGAGAAATAGAAAGGAAACTGCTGTGGGACATTGGTTTTACCCTGTAAAGATTTGTTTCTTGTACTTGTTTAATAAAGTGCTGATTGGCCAGTAGCCAGGCAGGAAGTAGAGGCGGGACAATGAGAACACGAGAATTTTGGGAAGAGGAAAGAGTGAGTCTCCAGTCGTCACCCAGACATAGAGGACGCAGATGAGAATGCTTCGTTGATGAAAGGTACCAAGCCACGTGGCTAACACAGTCAAGAATTATGGATTAAGATGTAAGAATTAATTAACAAGAAGACTGAGCTAATAGGTTAACCAGTTTATGATTAATGTAGACCTCTGTGTATTTCTTTGGGACTGTACGACTGTGGGACCTGGTGGTACAGAAACCTTCCGTCAACAGGAAACTGTGTCCCTGGATGGCTCCATGGCCCTAAGGGGGCTGTCAGCAGCAAGTGTGCTGCTATTGGCTGCAGTTGGCAGTGCATGCCTGAATGAGCCTAGCTGAAAAAGTGGTAGTGCAGATGAGAGGGGCAGGGAGCGTGCAGTGGAATGACAAAGCCAGGAGCCAGGTTTGAAATGGTGAAAGGAAGAGTCAATCTGCATGGCATGCACTAGCAGCACCCCATGGGTCCCTACCATTTCTACACAGCTGGCACCCAGGCAAACCCCACTGCCAACCTGGAGGAGAGAGACTAGGGCAATCCTGATCACGTGACTCCCTGACAAAGAGTCTCCCTGCCAGTTGACGACCCTGCTATGCTTCCCACTGACAGACAGACCATGATCAGCACAGCAAGCCCCCAGTCAGCCTCTGATGAGAGAGGCTGTTACAAACATTAGTGATTAGCAGGCCCAGGGCAAGCGACAATAAACCAAGAAGAGTCAAATCTGTGCTAAAGGAGCAAATAATGCCATTCAAAAATAAAGCAAACCAACAAAACCCAACCAAACCAATGCCCTCAGAAACATAACCATCCCCACCCAAACCAAAAAGTCCTTCAGACAAAATGGTTCCATTTCTTTTTTTTTTTTAATTAATAGAAAAGTTGAAAGATAAATGGAAGGCATTACCTCAAGGTGGTGAAAAAAGACGAATTAACCAGCGGACAAGAAACAGCTAGAAGGAAATATGAAAAGATGGATTTAAGAAGATCAGGACCGACCAAGATGTGAGAACTAAGGCAGGGGCAGCAGTAAAATATCAAGCGAATCATAAAACTGCAACCCCAGAGGGGAGGTGGTGAGCTCCAGGCTAAATGACACCCACACATCATTTTAAATTTGGCGATGCAGCTCATTGATCTAGCGAGTGCTTGTCTGTCTGGCATGTGCAAGGCTGTGGACCTCACCTCCAATGCTACAAACACAGCTAGACTGACTGGATTATAGTTAGTTCAAGCAGAGGTTCGTTTTCCCAAAGTAAGATAACCCAGACATGTCTTAAGTGAGGATAGATGAATGCTGGTTCTGAGCTCACTTTCTCTGCCTGCCCCCGGGTTAGCGCTCCACACTGCCTACCCCTGGGTTAGCGCTCCACACTGCCTACCCCTGGGTTAGCGCTCCACACTGCCTACCCCCGGGTTAGCGCTCCACATTGCCTACTCCTGGGTTAGTGCTCCACACTGCCTGCCCCTGGGTTAGCGCTCCACACTGCCTGCCCCTGGGTTAGTGCTCCTTGGGTTAGTGCTCCACCTCAGTCATTTCCTCCAGAAAATCCCTCATTGACACACCCAGAGATGTGATTCCAGCTAATTCTAAATCACTGAGGTTGACAATTGAATCATCACAGGCAGCAGCTGCAGCACCCAGGGCTGTATTGCACAGGGGCCAGGGAGGACAGCGCTCGGTCTGGGAGCACACACTTCCTGTCACCCACTCATCTGAAGTGCTGGGCATAGCTTCCCCGAGAACAGCTAATCATTAGGCATTCCTTTAGAATTCATCGCTGCAGCATCAATCATGACAAACTCATCAGGTATTAATATGGATAGAATGCAACAATGAATAATGCACACGTGAGGTTTTATATTCCTATTTTAGAAAAATAGTTATGAACCACGTATTTCTCTTTTCTTCATCAAAGCAGCACCTCTGAGAGGCTTTCTATCAATTACCTTCATCACCATTGCAGCCGAAATCTCGTCAGGACAAACATATTTCAAAGGACTATATCCAACTCCATTACAGCATCGCTGGCTCTCTGGAATAAGTTCAGTGTCGCAGCGTTTCACTGGCACCGGGTCATTCTTTTTAACGTGTGCTTTAGACTCTCCATGGGAAGCTGAGCAGCATATGGTATCTGACATCTTCACATAATCCTGCCCACAACACAGCATTCCTGCAACAATAAAATGTTATATATGAATATCAAATAAAAGAGGGAAGAAAACTGAGGCAGCCATAAAGCTTGGTATAAAAGCGTCAGACTCGGGCCGTTTCAGTGAAGGAGCCCTAGTGAAGGTAGCATCTCTCCACCAAGGTGATTTAGATGTGCCGTGAGGGTCCTTCTTAGCAAGAGCGCCAGGCACTCATTAGGAAAGGAACACACAAGAGGAACCATTCGGAAATCATTCAGCTAGGCCAGACTCTGCCCGCACTCCATTAAAAAAAAAAAAAAAAGGTTTCTGTCAAAACCTCCTGCCCCCTTTGTGATGATAACAGCGTGTTGTTCAAGTAGGTTAGCTAGATTAAAAGATCCTAGAGAGAAAGCTGGAGAAATTCACAAGGGAGGCTGGGTCACCCAGGCACTCTGGGATGAGAGCCAGGCAGAGTGGAAATGTAGAGACATTCAGATGAGTGATCCTGAGCAAGAGCTGCATAAACTGCTGCCCGTCTTTCCCGTCTTTGTCTGGGGTGTGCATCTGCCTCTCCTGAAGTCTGAGACAGCCGTAGACTCCCTTTCTCTCAGAATTAGATTGGGTATGTACAACCAAGCCGGGACTGTTGCTCAGTTGGTAGAGTGCTTGCCTATATTTGGTCTCGAATCAGTCCTGTATAAACCAGATGGCATCACACCTCGTGATGCCAACATCAGGGAGGTGGAGGCAGAAAATCAGAAGAACCAAGGTATTTCAGGTTGACGGTAAGGCCATCTTGGGATTCTGTGGTACCTAAGAAGATGATCATGACAGCAAAAACAGCTAGTCAAAAGTCTCCAACAACCACACCTCTGCGAACTTACATCAGAAGGGGAGATGATGCATGATGCAGTGACTACAACTGGCCAAGACGCAGAGATACAGAGGCTACGGCATGCTCAACCCTAAATGGAATGTAAACCACGAGCTCTTCTCACAAGGCTCAGTGACCATTGTGAAATGATGCTTAGAAAGAGCGCAGGAGGCTGTGGATGACTCCGAGGAAACATCGTCTTCTAAATACAGCCGGCCAGCCAATCACAGCGGTTATCGGTTATGATATCATACACAGTCTCTGGTGCAAGCCAGAGTCACCCCAGATCCCAGCAGTGAGTGGGGAGCTGGGCAGGAAGTCTCTCCAGTACTGAGGAGCTAAAGGCAATTGTTAGCTGCTGCAGGAGGGAGAGCACGCTTTCTAACAGAGCGGTCCCTGGTAAGAAGATCATTTTCTAGGGCAAGGCCAGACATTTAAGAATACATTTAGGAAGAACAAATTGGCCTTGATGGGATGGTTGAAAAAGATTAAAAAAAAAAGGACACAAAATTGGGTGGGTAGGGGGGATCTGGAAGAAGGCGGGGAGGTGAGTGAACGTGACCAGGACCCCCTGTACAAAATTCTCAACAAGCTGAGTAAAGTACTCCACAAACTGCACATGACGGCCGCAAACAAGCCAGCGAAGCCTGTTTGCCACCACAGAAAAACAAGCATGGCTGCCAGCCACTATTTTCTGAGCCTCCCGCAGCTCTGGGTCTATCAGTTGACATGGTTGTAAAGCTGGGGGCACCAACATAAGAGCACATCACCGATTCTCCCTCCGAAGAGACGCCGAGGCCTGAAGGGCCAACAGACTCTTCTCCCACTGACCGAATGTCTATCATGTATTGCCATAGAAAAAAACAACACCAATTTATATATAAAAGAGCCAGTTAGATAAACAACGCTCTGGAGTTGGATTTTGCTAGAAATCAAGGTGTCTAGATGGCATGTTGCCATGTTGTCTTAATAGAATTTGCATCTGGCCCTAAAGCAGCGCCACCTGATGAATGATTCATTTTAATTGGAGTTCTGTTTGTTTATTATTAGTCCCAACCAATAACGCAAAGAAATTCAAATTTCAAGTGTTCCGGGTTCCTGAATTGTTTAATATGGTTCTGTACAAATGTCCATATTAGGAGCAGCACTAATTAATGGGCCAGAGTTCTTAAAGCTTTAAAAAAATGATCATTCAGAAGACCTCAGTGTGGTGGATCCCTTAAAGGAAGACGTTATTCAGTCAGGACTCTGAAGAACCATCATACTAGTGCTCAACTTCAAAAAAATTCTCACTATTTAAAAATTGTATACTTGAGTAATCATAGATACTGATCATTACAGTTCTGATGTGTCATGCTAACCTAAGTGTGATAAGTCTTCAAAGTCACTGAAGGTAAACTACGATATTAACAATCTTTATTTTCATTCCCAGGGCATATGCTCTCTCATAAGATTCGCACAGCAAGGTTCTCACTGCAGACTGAGTCTTAATTATATGGATAAAGACGGGTATATTCATGCAAAATGCCAGTGTCTACTTATAAATGTGTGTTCTCGTACACACAAAAATAAAAGTGACCGCCATGCGCCTAAGTTTGGTATTGTTTGGACATTGTTTTTCTGCTGCCTTCAGATCATGGATTTGAACACACCCTTGGATTCTTGGCTGTCATTTTTCTCCTCTTGTAATTTTCTTAAAACTATTCATGTGTCCATTTTAGAGAGCAGTCAAAATCTGAAAACTGGTCTTTTAGGGAGGAGAGTACAGTCTCCCCCTCCACTCGCAAATTACTGCATGGCTTCACCACGCTCAAGTATGAAATCAAAATGCAGACATTGACCTAATTCGAAACCCTAATCAGTCATCTGATCGCTCTGAGGGACTTTTGACAGGTCAACTAAAATTTTGATAATGAACTGTTTTTAGACAAGGGGAGGAAAAGAAAGGATGCTTTTTTGACAAAGGGCTCCATCTTGGCTTTTCTGAATTGAAGATTTTCAGGCAAGGTTTCACTCACATAACAAGAAGTGACTCCCTTTCCTTTTCCTTGGTAAACCATTACTTCTTTAATTATTATCAACCTTGTTCCAGTGTGATAAATTGCTAATTACTTAATACTCTAATCAGCGTTCATTCTTTGCACAGATAAACCATGACAGTGCCATTAATTTAAATAGTAATTTCACTTAATGGCCAGAACGGCACACCAGATTTTTATGCAGCATTTTCTGAAGTCTGCATCCATCACTGTGATATTCTGACATAAAGATGTCTGACGTGCACTAACTCACTTAGGGAGAGCAGATGTTGCAGAGAGGGGCTTGGCGGTACTACCCATGGTGCCTCACTTCAGCATGAATGAGCTGCAAATCCAGAGACAGGCTGGCTTCCGAAAGGCATGGCAACAACCTTTGACCCCTGCCTAATTTATCACATACAGGACTTGACTTTTGAACCTCGACACACAGAAGTCACAATTTTAAACAAGCCCAAAGAAAAACCAAACAGGTCATCTATTATTGATGGCTTGGTCCATCATTATATTTGTGTGAATATGGAGCGTGTCTTTGAACAAGACACAGATAGTACCAAGGTGCGCATGAGTACATGTCTCTATTCCAGGTCCGCCTGCATACACAGTCTTTCACATCGTGTATACACACAGTCAGTGGACGGCTTCTAGCCTATTGTAGATGGTGGTGAAATAAATTACAAGAAGCTTGAAATCAAGTATGGCGCCAGCATTTCTTTAAAATCCAGGACTAGTGAGGACATATTTATCAATACATCTGTCTGATATTTTGTAAGTAGACTGTGATATTCTACTAACTGATAAAACCCGTAATGTAGCGAAAATCAGTCCGGGGTAAGAAAACTCATACTGAACTCTGGGCTTGACTAGGGACCGTCATATTTTAGGACAAGGGGTTCTGTACTTCAGGCATAGACGAGAGAAGAAATGGATTACAATTAGCCCTCAGAACAAACTTAGAAAATTAGGGCAGAACACTTTAAAAAAAAAAATAAGAAAAAAGACATTCTTGCTTGTGATGACCAGTAGGTGGCGCTATGGCCACCATCACAAAACCAAGGAAGCCAGTTAAGCCTGCTCCTCAAACCACTATATTTTAGAACACGCACTTACTACATTTTCCAAAAGATCATTGGGGTTGTATGGAGACATTTTTTTGGAGCAATCGCTTCCAGTCAGCTCTTGCACCATGGAATCCTGTAGTTACCTTTTTTTTTTTTTTTTTTTTTTTTTAGAAACTTGGAAATTCCATCCTGTGAAAAATGTTCATTTTTTTTGGAGATCTTCATTGGTTTTTCTCAAGGCAGAGTCTAGGGTGCATGTAAGCCCAGAATTTTGCCATGAAACAATTTCAGGAGTGTTTCATATCAAAGACTGTGTAAGCATGATTTATTATATCTCTGTGTGTGTATGTATATATATACACATACATATATATATACATACATATATATGTATGTATATATATATGAAAACATATTCTAAAGGCAGGGAATGAACTTGGTCATGGCTAACAGAAAATCTCTATCCTCTCTGAATGATAGAGAGGGTTTTAATTTTGTCTTTTAACATTAAGGAATGCATCAAGTCCAAGCCCAAATTAACAGCGTACATGATAAAACCATATACGCAAAACACTAAGGGAAAAATGTGTAATAAGGAGATTTAAAATATATTGGGAGAAAATGGTTAAGAATACATATCGGCGGGAATGACTTCCTTCCCAAGATACCTGTATAACACTCCCACACAGCTCATCCGCCCAGAGAGAGCACTAAAAAACATAAACGCTACCCTAGCACTTCTGCTCCTCCAGCATCTGTTAATTCACTCCATTTATAAAATACATATTGACAAAGACAACTGAACTGGGACCAGGGAGATTTGATTTGGTGTGAGAAAGTCAATTCAATGTGATTTTGTTAAGGGGCTCCTGCAGGCAAATAAAAGAGTTTAAGTAATAAAGTACATAAAGAGATGTTTTACGAGCCAGGCCGGTGTCGTGGCAGGCTCACAATGCCGGGCGGTGGGAGAGGCTGGGTTTTGGAGCAGTGTTATAAGATCTGAGTCTTGTCCGGTGGGTGTCAAGAGTGGCTAGGGTGTGGAGAATCAGGTCTGTGAGCACTGGTTAGTGCTGGGGAGACCAGAAGGAGAGACAGCTGAGGGGGAGAGAGCTCAGAATCTGGCCGTTGTTAGTGTGTCTGAAGGTCAAAGTAATAAAGAGATTTTTCTGCTTTGTTTTACAAGTACTGTGCCTCTGTCTCCTCCACCGTGGCTACCAGAGATAATGGAGGCATAGACGGCATTGCAGAACCATGTCACTCTTGCTTCCTGGGACTTGAAGAATGTCACAGTCTCAGGAAAGCTTCAGTGTGCACTGGTGAGAGGACCCAAACTTAGAGGACTCAGCAGTTAAGGTCCTGCTCTTGCAAAGGACTCAAGTTCGGTGCTTAGCACCCATGTCAGAGGGCTCACAGCTCTCTGGGGCTCCACCTCTAGGGGACCTGATGCCTTCTTATGGTCTCCACCGGCAACTGCAAGCATGTGCATCTACCCCTCTCATACATACATATAATTCAAAATAACAAAAGTAATTCCTTTTGAAAAAGAAACGTTTGACTGGTTAGCTACCATCATCATATTGAAGGAGAAGAGGTGATTCTGAAACCTGGGTCTATCAGTGGACTTCAAGGGTGTAAAGATGGCAGACAATTTGCATGCTTGCTTTTGTGTGTGTGTGTGTGTGTATGTGTGCATTGCACGTATGTGCATATGTGTTTTCAGTGCACTTCTACTGAAAATGAGAATCTCTAAATTTGAAAGAATTCCCCAGAAAGTTAAGAATCCATCCTAGAGGGCAGTGGCCTTTCCACGGCTTTCCCTTCTGGCAACAGTGCTCCGTCATCTTGTTCCTTCCTCGTACTTTTCTGCCACTCAAATTTAATTAGTCTTTGTAAATCAGAGCTATGACAATCACATCCACTCTTCCTGGAGCACTAACCCAATCCTGAGCCGGCTCAAACCTGTCTCCCTCTATTTCACCGTGTATGTGATGCACGGCCAAGATGGCATCATTGGCATCCATTCTCCACGAGGTCAAGCTGCTTCTCTCAAGAGCTTACTCAGCATTTAGGGTTCTAACACCAGGGTCCAATCCACGCTTTTTTTGTCCACTTAATGCAAGGACCACTGAGTTTGAAAGCTATGCATGCATTAGACTGCTGGAGAAGAGAGAGAGGGTCTGGGGCTTGCAGAGGAGAACGGCCAAGGTCCATTGCACGCATGCATGAGAAAGTCATAATGAAATGCATCAGCTTTCACAATTAAGATGCACTAGTAAAAACTGAAACGCTGAAGAACAAGAAGGAGAGCATTTCACAGCTAACAGAGTTCTCTTGGATGAGCCAGAAATAATACAGATTCGGGGGAGAAAATGAACTCCTAAGCACCTTCACACACAAAGGGTGACTTCCTGGATACTTTCGTTTGTTGAATGGAAAGCTATGGCTAATCAAGAAAAGAAAAAACTACCTGACTAGTGTCCTACACTTGCACTCCCAGCACTTAGATGGCTGAGGCAGGAGGATCAGGAGTTTAAGGTCACCCTGGGCTACAGGATGAGGTCCTGTGTTGAGAAAAATAAAACAAAAACAAAAGCCAAAACAAAACAACCTTTGCTTATGTGGGTTAAAGCAGAGGATGTGTTCGATTCCACAATCAAATCCATTTAAAATACCAATAAACTCATAACACCTAAAGATACATTTCTGAGGCGGAAACATCGTTTGCAAAACCACAAACCAAATCAGTGAAAAAGAACGGCATTCTTGGCCTGGCATTAATCCCAGCACTCGGGAGGCGGAGGCAGGAAGATCTCTGTGAGTTTGTGGCCAGCCTGGGTTACAAGAGCTAGTTCCAGGACAGGAACCAAAGCTACGGAGAAAAAAAAAGAACGGCATTCTTTCATTTGTAAGGCAGTTTCAGGTCTAGTGTTATCGACAGTACCTGAATTCTCCTGCCAACTTCTCTCTGTCTCACCAGCACACGCCCTACAGCATCTGGGAAACGCCACAGGACACTCAGAGGATGGGACTGCTGAGATGACTCAATGGCTAATGGTGCTGTGCCCAAGTCTGACACCTGACTTTGAAGCTTGGGACGTACATGGTGTAAGAAGACAACTGATTCCCACAGGCTGTCCTGTGACCTCCACGCTTGAGCCATGACATGCATCACCATGCTCCTCCACATGGAGCTCAATAAACACATAAGTGTAATAAAACTTTAATGTATAAATTAATTTAGCATTATTATGAGAATAGCTTTGCCCTCATGGACAACCTACAGGGCTTCAGTTACCCCACAAATAAGGAGTAAGGCTGGAGTGGGCACGGGTGCTAAAACTGAGGGAGAAACAAAGGGTAAAATTTCATAGACTACTAAGAGGTATGGCAAAGGAAAGACATAAAGGAAAAACTTACGAAACAAACATGGGGAAGAAGAAAATGGTGGCAGAAGAGATGTTTCAGCTGGCAAAGTGTTTGCCTTGTAAGTACGAGTCCTGAGTTTGATTCCCAGAAGTCACATAAAAATGTTGAGCCTTGTGGCATCGAAAAAGAAACGGCAGGCAGATCCCAGGGCTCACTGGCCATCAATCTAGCCTTTATAGAAAGCTCCATGCCAGTAGGAGACCCTGTGTCAGGAAAAAAAAGTTGGACTATATCGAAGGAATGGCTTTCACGATTGTCTTCTGGCTTCAACATGCATGCATTTGTGTGCAGCCAGCCCTATGCATGAGGACACAGATGCATACACATGCAAAACATGAAAATCTGTATTAATTAAACTTATGATAATATCAAGTGGGGAAATAAAATTTCAGATCATTCCCGAAGTAATATTAGTGAAATTAAAGTCTGTACTGGGGCTCGGATTAGTGTGCCGGCAGTACTCGGTGTGCCGGCAGTACTCGGTGTGCCGGCAGTACTCGGTGTGCCGGCAGTACTCGGTGTGCCGGCAGTACTCGGTGTGCCGGCAGTACTCGGTGTGCCGGCAGTACTCGGTGTGCCGGCAGTACTCGGTGTGCCAGCAATACTCGGTGTGCCGGCAATATGATGGCCCAAGGCTTGCTGATGTGTAGATGGGCTAGGGATGTCACCGAAGATAACCAGACTCAAGTGGAAAGAACTAGAGTGTAGACTGCTGGTTCTCAACCTGTGGATTGCAACCCCTTTGTGGGGGTCGCATATCAGACATCCTGCATATTAGATATTTATATTATGATTTTATAACAGTAGCAACAATACAGTTGTGAGGCAGCAATGAAATAAAATGATTTTATGGTGTGTGTATGTGTGTGTGTGTGGGGGGTGTGTGTGACCACAACATGGAGAAACTGTATGAAAGGGTCACAGCATTAGGAAGGATGAGAACCGCTGGGTTAGCTGGACACTACACACTGAATACAGTTGATGCAGTCAGCCCCACAGATAGGAAGGCGAGCCACAGCAAACACTTGCAGAGACGAATCTGAACTACCCTGCGATCCCAAGGAGATCCTTGGTACAGGTTCCCCCAGATATGACAACAATCTATTTACGTAGCATTATAATAATGAGCTGAAGAACTTAAAACCATGTTTCTAAACTTTAAGTGATTTTCAAAGGAAATCATGATGACCCTTGAGAGAGGGGAAACGGAACTGCAATGACAATGAGAAGTGCCAGGGTCGCCGGATGGGCAATCAACGCTGGGTACAAATCAAGCAAAGGATGCCAGGGATTATGGGATCTAGATCTTTGAATAAATCATCTTGGAGACTGAGAGATGACTAAGCGGGTCAGAGCACTTGCTATGTCAGCTTGAGGACCTGAGTTTGAACCCCTGGAACTCAGGTAAAGGTTTGCGTGTGGCCGCACACACACCTGGAGCCCCAGCGCTGTGGATCGCTGGGGCTGCTGCCAGCCCGATTCCAAGCTCAGTGCCAGATGCTCTCTCAAGTTCATAAGGCAGAGACCGGCAGAGCCGGACAAGGGTGGCCTCCTCAGGCCTCTGCACAAGTACACATGGGAGCACCACACGTGCAAATGCACACACACAGACACAAATGCAAATGCACACACACACACACACGCCATATTAGATTACATGAGTGTGTTTTCCTGGACTTCTTTTATATTTATAATTTATTTTCTAAATAAATATTCATTTTAAGTATCAAAATTTAAATATCAATTTTGTTTCTTTCCTGGCCCTTCCCTCCCAGTTCAGGCCCCTCAAATGCTATACTTGATCACCTACATAATCTCCAGTAGGCATTTCATTTTTCCCATTCCGCTTATTATTGTTAATGTTTTGGGGTGCCTAGAGCCTCACAGACACTGGTAAGTCCTTCACCCCTGAGTGATAGCCCGGCACCTTTCCTAAGCTAGGAGACAGGAATATAAAAATATCATCAATGTGAAGGATAGTTGTAAAGATTAATTTTGGCAGTAATGTGCATAACAACAAACACTACTGTTGGCAATAAGGACTCATTCAGTAGTAGCGCTTGCTATTAACATTAATACTAGTTTCCTAGGAATATGAGAATAAAAAGTAGAAGATTCACATCTCAATTTCATTTCAATTATTTTGCCTCTTGTTAGTCCTTATTAGAAAATATTCTTTCACCCAGAACAATACATTTATGTGGGAGTTTGTTTTGATTCAGTGTATTTTTTGGTAACATTCCTAAAGATTTTTTAAGATATATTTTTCCAAAAGAATTATGTCTATGTATGTGTGTGGATATTTGTCTGCAGCAGCAGAGCCCATGGAGGTCAGAAGAGGGCATCTGAGCCCTTGGTGCTGGAGTTGCAGGTAGGTTTTCAGTCCCACATCATGGGTGCTGGGAATTGAACTTGGGTTCTCTGTAGGAGCAGCAAGTGCTCTTAACCACTGAACCATTTTTTCCAGTCCCCCCAGAAGAAATGCGGTGTGTCTCCATAATGTGGACTAGATATGCTTAAAAACAAAAGGAGATTTTAACCATTACACAGTATATTCCTAATTATTTCATTAAGAAGTAATTAATGCGGGTTTTAATTATTTATTTCAGTGCAAATCCCTCCTCCCCTCTGTGTCTCCACTCTCCATGTCCTGTAAGGCAAGGGGCCTTACCTGGGAGGTGACTGTACACCACACTCTCTTCAAGCCTGGCTCACCGTCTCTCCTCCACAGGACTGCCGCTCTTCGCCATTGCGGAGCCTCCCGGCACGACACACCTGGCTCCCGGAGGTGGCATATGGCATTCTGCCACAGCAGGCATCACCAAGGCCGACGGAAATCCAATTGTGCTGCTCATCTGGACGGCATATCTCTTCTGTCAGATTAGGACAATAACAGTCATTGCATGAGTTAAAATGTGCACTAACTCATGGCTAAGTTTTAGTGCAATCGCTTCTACAAGGAAAATGACTGACAGAATGCTGGGAGAACACTGCTCTACTGGGGTTGCAGAAAAGCACATTCCCCAAACTTTTGCATTAAAGAAGGAGTATGGGGTGTGTTTGCTTACACCCATGTATGCCAGCTCAGAGGGCTGTGCCCTTCCTGTTAGTCCCTTGCTTACCCTACCAGGCATGACTTTGTCTGGGCCATGTTCATAAGCATCCATAGCTCTGCAGTTCATTAACTGCAGGTTAGATGCACCTGCCAGGGCAGACCGGCATTGGCTTTCCAGTCATATTTGCATATCTATGATTTAAAATATCTGTATCCAATCCAAGAACCACAGAGGAGAAAAAACATATTGTGTTATTTTCCTGAGATGGATTATCTCCATAAAATTATCTCCAGTCTCACCCATTTTCCTTCAAACATGGCTTTGATATTTTTTATGACTGAAAAAAAAATCTGTCGTGTATGTATGACGTTTCCCCTGTTGCTGACACTCAGGCTATCCCGTAACTCAGCTCCCATGGGCAGCGCTGCAGTAAAGACTGCTGTGATGTCCGTCCGTGAAGCCCTCTGGGTAAATACCCAGAAGTGTTATAGCTGGGTAATGTGGAAGATCTGTCTTCAGCTTTTGGAGGAACCTCCATATTGACTTCCATTGTGACCCTCTTGTTTTTATTCTCACCATCAGTACAGAATGCTTCCCCTTTGTCCAAGAGAATCTCAATGTTGTTTTAATTTGCATCTCTCTGGTGGCTAGTGAAGTTGGAATTTCTTTTGTCCTATTTATTGGAAACTTTATTGTGAATCATTTACTCATTTATGATGTGTTTCGATTTCTTACTTTTTGAGTTGTCTATTCTAGGTCAGTAGTTTTCAACCTCTGAGTCGCAACTCCCACGGGGTTCACATATCAGATATTTATACTATGACTCATAACAGTAGCAAAATTACAGTTATGGAGTAGCAACAAAATCGTTTTATGGTGAGGGATCACCAGAAGAGGAGAGACTGCATTAAAGGGCTGCAGTAGTAGAAAGCCTGAGAACCCCGAGCTGGGCTAGATATCAATCCCTTGTTGAATCCATAGCTGGTGATGAATTCTCCCATTTTGCAGGATAATTTTCCTCAACTGTTTCCTTTGTTGTGTGGAAGCTTGTTCAGTTCTTGAAATCTCATTTGTCAATTGTCACATTTTCCTAAGTGACTAGATGCTCAGAAGTCCTTGCTGGTGCCAATGTCTTGAAGAGTTTTCCCTAATGGGAAAATTATTTCTTAATAAGGATATATTTACTTAACCAAACAAAACGCTTAAAATGGGAAGATAATTAAACAAGAGGAAGTAAAATATTACATTTAGCTAAGCACATTCATAATTTGCAGGGTTATGAGGGATAATAAATTTCCCTAGAGTTCATACATGCACAATGTCAGCATGTGAGATTCTGATAATAAAGTTAATATCTAAAAAAATTAAATAAAAATACCTTAGTCCTTGACTTGATGTCTCTAGACCAAAAATTTAAAAATTCCAAATATCAAGTTTGTTGTTACTGCTTTATGTCACTTTGTTTTTCTTTTCTGGTAGATTTATTTTGGTATAGAGGGTCCTTAAAGAGGGAATTTATAAGACTGTTTATCTTGGTGACATCTCAGAAATGGCTGAGGGGAATCTAGAACATAGACTTCAGCTGCTCTTTTCTTCCCATGACCCAGATCTGGCTGATTTCCTTCTTGCTCCCTGAATCTTGAGTTCCTTCTTCTCCCTTGACCGTCTCTCCTCTTCCTCGTGCGCCTTCAGCAGTTCCCATTTTCTGTATTGCCCTTCTTGGACATTTCTCCTCCCATGCACCTTATTCCTTGACCATGTTTTCAAGGTGTAAGCAAACAGTGGCCATGCCAAGCAGTCGGATGATTTTAAAACTGTCCAGAGGTTGTATCATGTAAGCAATGAGTCACCAAGCTTTAATAAGGAAAGGCCCAAGTTCAATGAGAACTGAGGGAGCTCATGCACCATCTTGGATGTCCCGTTCCCCGCTCTGTGAATTAGTTCATCTTCTCATGAGACCTACAGTGTAGAAGCAAGATGAATTGATAGGAAAACCATCGGATAGTATCTGCCTGTGTTTAGATTCATGAAGAGTAGGAAAATAAGACAAGAATTTATTGCAGCTATCCTCCAGGTCTTTCTTGTTCATATTCATTGCTCAAGAGACTATGCTACTAGACAACAACAACAAATTGGTAGAAATACAATTTTAACAAGACTGAATAAAAAAATATAGAAAATTGGAAGGGACTCAGTAATTCATAATAAGATTATATGATTTACCAAGTAATTCCTCATAATAAACACAGTGGACAAATGATTTCCTTGGTGAATTCTACTTATCCTTAAAAAAATTATCACCAATGACTTCTTCCAGAAAGACTGAAGAATGGGAAATGACTGCTAACTTAACTGTTTGTTATACAATACCCCGAATTAAAACTAGATGAAGATGCTGGAATAAAAGAGAACTGTGGATGGCCAGCCCTTAGGAACACTGACTCTGAAAAAAAAACCTAGAAAAGAAAAATATCATAGAACTAAATTTAAAATCACATTAAAAGAACAACACTTCACGGACAAAGTAGAATTGATTCTGAGAATGGAAAATTAGTCGATAAGACAACATGGTGCCGTGGATGAAATTCTGCCGCAGCACAGGGCTGATGGCCTGAGTTCAGTACCTGGACCCCTCAGTGGAAGGAGAGAGTCTACTCCTACAACCTGTCTTCTGACTTCCACAAATGCACCATGCCATGGCACACACACAATAACAATACAGTTCAAAAAGATTAAAGCCTTTTTAAAATTATGAGTATGTGTGTGTGGGGGGCAGTGGCATGTTAGCATCGGTGCATGTGGAGACCAGAAGATGATGTTGGGTACTCCTGAAGCTGGAGTTAGAGGTAGCTGAGTGCTGCGGGAGCTCCTTCCACTCCTTCAGCCAGTAGCCTCTGAGATACCAGCCTACTGGGGTGTGGTCTCTTTCTCTTTAAAAAGTAGCTGCAATCCTCCTCTGGCTCTCTTGCTTCAGACTCGGACTCAGGTTTGGGTAGACTCCTTTCCTGGAAGAGGGCTGTTCTCTAGGACGGTGTTCTGTAAGTTTTTTCCCCTCAAATAAATAACCCTTTTAATAATAACTCCAAACTGGTGTGGGATTGGTTCGTGCTTTAGCTGAGAGTTGCTGACACAGGTGCTGGGGACAGCTGTCTCTCCAGCCTCATTAACAAACATTTTAAAAAGGTTAGCAAATCAAAGTTAATCAATATAATACGACATTATCCTAACACCCCAATAAGGGGAAGGTAGGAGACATGCTCTCAGCTGAAGAAGAAAAGGCACGAAAGAAACTTTGTCTTTTTCATTTTACTCCACAAAGCAGGAATATATGGAAACCACCCCAGCATTTGCAGGTGTGAATAGGAAGAGTGGCTGACTAACAGCCAACTCTAAACTGAACCACTGGAAGACCGGAAGGAGGAAGAGATGCCAGCCTCTAGTTCTTCCCATTGGAGCATTGGGTGGTAGCCAGAATAATTACACAGATAAAGACAAAACAGACATCCAAAACCAAACAGGACAGGCAAATCAGACAGCAGAATCTTAATGGGAGTAAAGTTCCATTTATTGAAGAAAAGAAATACCAGGACTACTCAATGAATTCATCAATGTTTCAATATATAAAACATACACAAATAATCCATCAGGTTTCTACACCATAGGAACAAACAATCTGTAAAACAGTAACATTTAAGACAGCACCAAAAGTATAAAATGCCTAACAGTGAGGTCAACCAAGGACATGTGAACACTGAGAACTGCAAGAAACAGCCCAGTGTAAGAGCATCCCACGGTCACGGCTGGGAAACCACTGTTAAAATGTCTGTGCTAGCCCAGGTGATTGGCAGAGCCAAAGAGAGCGCTGCCAAAACCCTGAGACTTCTTTCAGAAATGGGAAAGCCATTGTGATATTCACATGAACGCTGAGGCGTCGCAAATAGCTAAAATAGTCTCGTCTAAGAACAAAGTCAGAAGTCTTCTGCTTCCGGTTCCAAACTCCAGTACAATGCTGCTGTAGTAAAGCAGTGTGGTACTGGCACAAAGAGTGATGAACGGCTGAAACAAAATAGACAGGATAGCTACAAGTTTACACATGCGGAGGTCAAGCTGCAAGACCACCCCACGGGGGAAAGCAACACTCCTATTCTGCACAGTTAGTGCTGGAAAAAGAAACATTCATATGAAAAAGAATAAAGCCAAATTCTTACCTTATCATATGCCACAGAAATGAGCTCAAAACGTATTGACGATCACGGAGTAAAACTAAAATTCAAAATTCTTAGTAGAAAGCATCTAGGGACAGCTTCATGATATTGGGCTGGGCAATGAGTTTAAAATAATTGTTTTGATTATAACATGAAACTTACAGCAATAAAAATAGATGAATTTGTATCTGTCAAAATTTCAAACATTCGGTCACCAAAGTAAGCAATAGTCAGCCACAAGGAAGGCACCGGAGAAAGTATTCTGAAGTCATAAAATAATGAGGGATTATTTTAGCCATTTTTATTTTGCTACATAACAAAATACTAGAGACTATTCAATACAGTTTCTAAAGGTCTGTTTCATTGATATGTCGAGTTCTAGAACATGGCACAAACCCTGTTCTACAAACAACTTCATGGCAAGAGTGGATGAAGGAATGGCAGGCTCATGGCCACACATGGACAACTGCAGAGTCCAGTGGTCTCTACACAGCGACACTTGCCTGCTCCAGCTCTCAGGACCGGAGCAAAGTCCCCTAAGAATTCTATTAGCGCCTTTGGCGCAGCACCCTGAATAACCCCATCTCTTTCCAATAGGTCCCACCTCCGTGCAAAAGCTTAAGAAGGCCATCACACTGAGGACCAAGCTTTAAATGTGAGCATTTGGAGACAACACCACAGCAAGGATGAGTATGAAAACTATATAAAAACCCATACACCTCAGCAACATAAAAACGTGCATGAATAGACATTTTTCCAAAGAAAAGATAAGCCTATGAATTACACAGAAAGACACTCAATATTATGAATCATTAGGGAAATGCAGATCAAACCCCCTGCTTCACAGTTAATTATAACAGTTATTACTGAAGGGGCAGTCACACAGAGACACACATGAAATTGGAAAATAAATGTTAACAAGGGCACTGATTCATTGTGCTTTGTTTACTGTATCCCAAAGGTGGAAAGAATCCAAATGCCCTTTGTTTGGTGTCTAGACAGATAACAAAATACGGTGTATGCACACAAGGGAATTCAGACTTTAAAAAAGACTGAAATCCTGACATAATCTTGAAAGCATGCTAAGTGAAAGAAGCTAACAACAGAAAGACCAATATGGTGTGCTCCAATTATATGAGGACCTTAGAGCTGGTGAAGTCATAGGCAAAAAATGCTGGGGTCTTTGCTATGGTGTTATCAGCAGCTAATGAAGATGGAATGTATACATCTTTATATCTATCACTTATCATTTTCTATTTATCCATTAAGTCACCTCTTATCTACCATTTGTCTATTTATCATTTATCCATCCATCATCTATCTATCTATCTATCTATCTATCTATCTATCTATCTATCTATCTATCTATCTATCAATCATCTATCTATCTATCTATCTATCTATCTATCTATCTATCTATCTATCTATCTATCTATCTGTCATCTGTCTACCCACCCTTATTTCCACGGAATAGAACAATATTCTGAAATGTAATTACCATTTTTCTTAAACCTTTTCAGCCAGAGTGTCCCTTAGTGGCAAACCTACAGTGTGACATAGTTCTGGGTCTAGTGTAACTGGGATTAGAGGAAAAAAGAGCTGTTCATATCCATATTGGGGAAAGACAAACTCTTGCATGAAGTCTCTCCTGGGCTGGTTTTAGTGTTTGTGTTATTATTTTAGTCATAGTTCCCTGAATTCATTTACCGACTATAGAAAAGTTTTAAGAAGAATAAAAAAAAGTTATATCAATGAGAATAAAACTCTTTTTCCCCCTAAAAGAAGAGCTATTAGACACAATACACAAGGACCAGTCACCCCCTCATTAACCTCTAAAAATGAGTCTTTCAGGCCAGGTTTGAAGATGTTTTCTCTCTAAATGGTGCCACGCAGCCCAACAGTTCATTGCTATTCTGATCAAACAATGACCCACATTAACACTTCTCTGGGGTCATTAGCATATTTATAAAAAAGTGGGGTGAACGAGTATTCCCCTCTCCACTGCCCTTTGTGATATGTAGCTGTGAAGCAAAGTCTTGAGAAGAAAAAAGGAGTAATATTATTAACCAATACTTCAACTCCTCTATAAATATCAAAATGCCTGCACGCATCCCAGCCTCAAGCATGGAGACAACTGATTGGATTTGAATTGCAGTGAGATACAAGACAGCTCGGGGTCACAACATTTCTTTCTTGATGTGAGAGGCCTTAAACTAGTTAACAAAACCACGGGCTGAGGACCCAGGTCAGAAAAGCGCCCCTTCATTTAGATATATACAGATTAGCAATTGAAGCAGAGATCCGGTTCTCCCTCAGGAAGGGTTTCTTTATGTTTTTCTTTTCTTTTTTTTTTTCTTATCTGGACAAGAGAGGACAATGTAACACCATGGAAAACAACTGCTTCAAAGAATCGGGGTGTAGCATGGACTTAACAGTTCAGCAGATACTAAAATGCTTTCTGTGACTCCGTATGTGTGCCATGTGGATATCATACATATGCACGTATGTGTGATGCATAAATGCACATATAATTTTGACAGATAGATTAGACATACACATATATCTATATGGTGTGGAGATTTTAAGAATTGGCTACTAAGGGCTGGCGAAAGAAGTTAAGTCCATTTGTATGAGAATCGAAGTTTGGATGCACAGCATTCACATAAAAACCAACCAACCTACCTGTGGCCTGTGCCTGTCATAGTAACCCTGAAAGGCAATGACAGAAGGGTCACTGGTGGCCAACTAGCCTAGTTAGCTTCAGGTTCAGTGAGATATACTATCTTAAAGAAGGCAGAGAATAGGGGTATTGGCTCAGTGAGCAAAAGCATTTGCTACTCAAGCTTGTTGACCTGAATTTGACCCCCGAGATCCACATAAAAGCAGGGTGCACTAGTGCGCCTGTCTCTCCCAGTACCCCTAAGGAGAGCTGGGAAGAGCAGAGAGTTGGTCAGAAGCTTATGGGCCACCTAGCCTGGGGCATGCTGGGTAGTGGCAGAAAAGAGAGAGACCCTGCCTCATCATGGTGAGAGGCAAGAATTGATGTTCAAAAGTCTTTTGGCATCCACATGCCTATGTTCTGAGGCATTCATATGTTCTCTCTATCCACCTGCCCCTTACACTCATGGGTGCACATATGTACTCAATTAAAATTGTTGCAAGAGACGCGCGGGCCTGCTTTTGGTCCCAGCGGCCACCTGGCTCCCTCCACCATGTGCCTGGCTAGCTTATACCCGAAATAATTACACGGAAACTGTATTTATTTAAATACTGCCTGGCCCATTAGCTCTAGCCTCTTATTGGCTAACTCTCACATATTTGTTTAACCCATTTCTAATAATCTGTGTGTCACCACGAGTCGTGGCTTACCGGGAAAGATTCAGCGTGTGTGACCTGGGAGCTTCATGGCGGCGGCTCTCTCTAACTCTGTCCCCTTCCCAGAATTCTGTTCTCTTTATCCTGTCTATCTAAGTCCTGCCCTATCAGAAGGCCAAGGCAGATTCTTTATTAACCAATAAAAGCAACCCAAATACAGAAGGACCCTCCTACACCATTTCCCCTTTTTCTATTTAAACAAAAAAGAAAGGCTTTCATTTTAACATAGTAAAGTTACATATAACAAAACAGTTATCAAGCAAGAATTACAG